>JAJQQW010000017.1:7116123-7508623 GCA_025583905.1 Ia io
GCTGCGTGGGCTCCTGTGGCGCAGATGAGGAAAGCGAGGCTCCGAGCTGGGGAGTGCCGCGCTCGCTCCGAGTTCCTGAGTGTCAGAGCCAGGCCCATAGCCACCGCCTCGCAGCGCCACCCGTGGGTACGAGGCGGCCTCCAAGGGGCGGTGAGCTGGCGTGTTGGAGCTCTGTGGGATCAACTGTTCCCGGTGCACAGAAAAGCCAGAAAAATTCAGCAACCCTACCTCACCCGCATGCACCCTGGCTTCCACCTGCACCTCAGCCCGCATTCCTGCACCCTACCTGCACCTCAGCCTGCATCCCTGCACCCTGGCTCCCACCTACATCTCAGCCTGCATCCCTGCACCTTGGCTCCCACCTGCACCTCAGCCTGTATCCCTGCACCTTGGCTCCCACCTGCACCTCAGACTGCATCCCTGCACCCTGGCTCCCACCTACAGCCTGCATCCCTGCACCCTGGCTCCCACCTACACCTCAGCCTGCATCCCTGCACCCTGGCTCCCACCTGCACCTCAGCCTGCATCCCTGCACCCTGGCTCCCACCTACACCTCAGACTGCATCCCTGCACCCTGGCTCCCACCTACACCTCAGCCTGCATCCCTGCACCCTGGCTCCCACCTACATCTCAGCCTGCATCCCTGCACCTTGGCTCCCACCTGCACCTCAGCCTGTATCCCTGCACCCTGGCTCCCACCTACACCTCAGACTGCATCCCTGCACCCTGGCTCCCACCTGCACCTCAGCCTGCATCCCTGCACCCTGGCTCCCACCTGCACCTCAGCCCGCATTCCTGCACCCTGGCTCCCACCTACACCTCAGCCCGCATCCCTGCAGCCTGGCTCCCACCTGCACCTCAGCCCGCATCCCTACACCCTGGCTCCCACCTGCACCTCAGCCTTCATCCCTGCACCCTGGCTCCCACCTGCACCTCAGCCTTCATCCCTGCACCCTGGCTCCCACCTGCACCTCAGCCTGCATCCCTGCACTTTGGCTCCCACCTGCATCTCAGCCTGCCCAGCAGAGTTATTCTCCCAGGAAGAGCTGGTAATTCAGGCTTTTCCGAACCTGGGAAAAAGCTCCAAGTCTAGAATTCTCCCAATGGCCTCTAAGGCCGCCAGGCCTGTGTCCATCCCTGGCCCCGCCTCCACTGCCTTCGCCTTTGCTCTCTGTGCGACTTGCCCGGCACGTTGGCCTTATTCCAGCTCCTCAAGCAGCTCATACCCTCTCTTGCCTGCAGCCTCTGAACAGGCTGTGTCCTTTGCCTGGACGGCTCCCCCCACTCCCTTTTCCTGGCTTTCTCCTCCTCATCCTTTCTGTCTCCGGGTAAATGTCACCACCTCCCAGAAGCCTTCCTTTACCTCCCAGGTCAGCTGAGGTTCACCTCTTCCGTGTTTTCAGCCAGGAGTGTTTCTCCCTCCCAGGAGATGGGATTATCTTTCTTCCCACCCCTCCCTCTTCCTCCTGCAGTCTCGGGGCAAAGCCCAGGAAGGAGCAGGAAGAAGTGATGCGGAGAGTGCCTTCAGTGTCAAGGCAATGGAAGGGGCTCTGTAAGTTGGGGAGGGGACAGTGCCCTTGGAATATAACATGGCCCGCAGCGTGCTGGCTCAGTGGAGGGGGTCCACCTCTCCCACGTAGACCAGCTGAAGACTCAGGCAAGACGTGACTTCTCCCGCTGAGATGAGTCTGATTGCTGTCCTGAGTGGCCACCCCTTTCCTCCTCCTCCTCCTCCCAGGAGCACTGGGGCAGAGAAGATGCACACGAGGACAGGCCTGCCTGGTTCTCAGGGAGGGTGGCATGGTCTGGGGAAACTGAGGCAGCAGGGTCTTGGGGATGGAGAGGAGCTCTGAGGCTTAAGGGTGGGGATGGGAGTGGGTGAGGAAAGGAGAGGCTGATCTCTGGAGACTTTTCCCCCCAGAAATGTTATTTTATTTTTACAAATTAAAAATTTTTTTTCAAATGCAGTTTATATTCAATATTATTTTGTATTAGTTTCAGGTCTGATAGATCTCCTCGGGCAAGGGAAATGAAAAAACAGACAAATGGGACTAACTCAAACTGAAAAGTTTTTGCACAGCAAGGGGAACCATCAACAAAACGGAAAGACAACCCACCGAATGGGAGAAAGTATTTGCCAATGATACATCTGATAAGGGGTTAATATCCAAAATTGATAAAGAACTCAAACCACTCAACACCAAAAAAAAAAACCCCACCAAACAATCCAATTTCAAAAATGGGCAAAGGACCTATGTAGACACTTCTCTGGGGATTCTTTTTTTAAAAAAAATATATTTTATTGATTTTTTTACAGAGAGGAAGGGAGAGGGATAGAGAGTTAGAAACATCAATGAGAGAGAAACATCGACCAGCTGCCTCCTACACACCCCCCACTGGGGATGTGCCCGCAACCAAGGCACATGCCCTTGACCGGAATCGAACCTGGGACCCTTGAGTCCGCAGGCCGACGCTCTATCCACTGAGCCAAACCGGTCAGGGCATTCTCTGGGGATTCTTGATGGCACTCACAGAGGCAACTCGTGGGGCAGGGGGACGAGAGATTGTGGCCAGGGGCCTGGTCCCTGTCACAGCACCCAGTGCACAGTGCATGGTGGTGACTCTCAGGATTCCTCCCTCAAGGCCTCAAGCCCTGTATCTCCCCCCCACCCCCCATCCCCCCGTCCATGATCAGAGGCCCTGCAGGAGGGATTCATTGTGGGGTGACTGGAAGGTGACATCCTGAGGGGACTCTGCCAAAGGATCGCTGTTTCCAAGGTGTTGGGATGCAGGAACAATTTAGATAATCTGTTTCCAGTCATTTCTTTGAGCAGCTCATTACTTTTAAATAAAAGAACATTAAAAAGCACACAGACTCAAGCCTGTTAGACACTAAATGCTCTCCGCCTGTAGGAAGCGCCCATCGGGGAGGAGGGCAGGCGTTGTGGGAGCCTTAGGGCCCTGAGCTCCGGGTTCTAGATTGTGCGTGGGAACCTGAAACAGTCCAGGTCTGCTTGACAGGGCCGGGGTGTCCAAGGGGAGCGGGGGGTGTGGGGGAAGACACTGGGAATGGGAGGTGATTCCAAATGCTCCCTGAACATGTGAGCAAGCACCCTAGCCTTTTCCTAAAGAGAAGATCCCCCCACATATTTTTGACCCATTTGAGTACATAAACTAAAGATGACGAAACTGTCAAATGCCCACTTAAAATATTAAGCTTATGATTTGGTCATTACCTGCAAGATGGCAATCATCACTTGATTATAATTTCGGATGTTTATAACGGTAACCTGAAAAATGGGTGGAAAAGAGATAATAGACATAAATATTGACTTTTCTTGTAGTTTCTGAGGCAGTGTTATTTCCAGCTCGTCACTTGCATTTCTTCCTTTTTAATTGTGATAGAATAACATCACATGAAATTGACTATCTCAACCATTTCAAGTGTATGATTCAGTGGCATTGGGCACATTCCCATTGTTGTGCAGCCATCACCACCGTCCATCTCCAGAACTCTTTCCATCGTGCAAAACTGAAACTCTGTTTCCATTCACAATAACTCCCATTCCCTCGTTCCCCTGGCCCGGGGAGCCATCATTCTACTTTCTCTCTCCACGAATTTGGCTGCTCTGGGGACTGCAGAGAGGTGGAAACATGCATATTTGTCCATTTGTGACTAGCTTATTTCACTTAACGCAACGTCCTCAAGATTCATCTGTGTTACAGCGTGTATCAGAAATATCGTTTGTAAGATTGAGTAATATTCCATTGAATGTGTACTAGTATATCGAGTTGCTTCCACGCCTTGGCTTTTGTGAATAATGCTGCTATGAACATGTGTATACAAATATCTCATCAGATTTCTGCCTTCGATTCTTTTGGGTATATATTCAGATGTGGAATTGCTGGATCATATGGTAATTCTATTTTAATTTTTTGAAGAAGCGCCATAGTGGCCATACCATTTTACATTCCCACCAACAGTGCACAAGGGTCCCAATTTCTCTACTTCCTCTATTTTTTGTTTTGTTAGTAACATCCAGATGGGTGTGAGGTAGTAATTCATCGTGGTTTTGATTTGAGTTTCCTTAATGAATAGTGATGGCGAGCATCTTTTCACATGGCCTTTGGTCATCTGTATGTCTTCTTTGAAAACATGTTGTTCAAGTCTTTTACACACACACACACACACACACACACACACACACACACACACATTTGGTAGTTGAGTTGTAGTTCGTTATATATTCTGGGCATCAACCCCTTACCAGATACATGATTTGCGAATATTTCCTCCCTTACGGTGGGCTGCCTTTTCATCCTGAGGGTTGTGACCTTCGATGCACAGAAGGTTTTGCTTTAGAAGTCCAGTTCTCTATTTGTGCTGTGGTTGCCTGTGCTTCACCTGCGTTTTTGAATCTGTGTCCTTTGTCATGACTAAACCACTTTTCAAGATGGCCAGCCTCGTTTTCCAGAGCACCTATCTCCACTTCCCTCTAAGAGGTTCGACACAGGGTCATGTGTGTGTTTGTGTGGCGGAGGGGAGTGCTGTCGTTATCCCATGCCACACACCCCTATTCGCCGAACATTACACCACGAGGTTACACTTGCTCTTGTATAAACCCATAACCCACACACCTGCTCTACAACGCCTACTGTAAAGTCCTATTTGCAGCAACATGCAAGCCCTGCTGTGCGAGGCCACACTCCCAGGAGAAATCCTAACACTACCCAAGATGACTTTATCTCTTTCAGCCCATTTGTCAGTCAGGTTGCTGGGATCAACATTTAAAATGAGCACAAAGTGAGGTCATTTCTCACTGATGTGTCTTCCCCAAACGCCATTCTGCTGGTCAAAATGAAATACTTAGAAAGTGGCCCATAACACAGCATGTTCTGCAAAGAGGCAAAAATGCAAGGAACGAGTTTTCTGGGGAAAGCCCT
Organism: Ia io; assembly: GCA_025583905.1. Taxonomy (NCBI): domain Eukaryota; kingdom Metazoa; phylum Chordata; class Mammalia; order Chiroptera; family Vespertilionidae; genus Ia; species Ia io. Next base: position 7,121,068 of record JAJQQW010000017.1, read on the forward strand.
GCTTTACATTCTGGCTATGTAATCCTATATAATAAAAGCCTAATATGCAAATTGTCCCCTCCACTGGGAGTTCGACCAGGGGGCGGAGCCGGCCGGCCAACTGTGGAAGGGAGGCCCCAGCCAGCAGCCGCTAGGGACCCTACCCGTGCACGAGTTTCATGCACTGGGCCTCTAGTAATTAATAACAATCATAGCAGCAGAAATAACCGCTGTTGTTGGGTACCACTGGCACTAGCTCAGCGCCTCACACCATCTCGCGCTGAGTCCACACCATAGCTGTATGGGCCACTCATGCTCCCCTTCTACAGAGGAGGAAACTGAGGCTCAGGCAGGTGAAGGCACGTGCTGGGAGAGCTGGGATGTGAACTTTTGTCCTCCAGAGCTCAGGCTCTTACTCGCTACATGATTCTGCTTTTATCCACCTGGTTTGCGCCGGGCTGGACGTGCCCCGAGAGGAATCCACCTGGGGGTGGGGGGGATGGGTGGGTTTATAAAGCTCCTACCTCCCTCTGAGCAGTGGCTGTTGTTCCTCTTAGTTATGCACTCATTGGTTGATTCTTGAATGTGCCCTGACTGGGGATTGAACCCACAACCTTGGTGTTTCAGGACAATGCTCTATCCAACTGAGCTGCCCGGCCAGGGCCATACATGTCTCTTAAATCTTTTAAAGTCTATACTCCCCTTCCCACACCCTCCCCCTCTCCCCCTCCTCTGCTCCCATCTCCCTGTCTCTCTCTCTCTCTCACCCTCCCTCCCCACCTCTCCATCCTTGCCATTTGTTGAAGGAACCTGGTTGCTGGTCCTGTAGAGTTTCCCCTAGTCTGGGTTGTGCTGCTTGTACTCCTGTGAGGTCCTTTAACATGGTCCTCTGTATTCCGTGTAATCAGATCTAGAGGCTTGATCGGATTCAGGTTGCACTCTGCGCTCATTTTTTCTATAAACCTAAACATGCTCAAAGAAGAAAGTATATTACTTTATTAAAAACACATCATGAGTTCATACGGGCACTTCTCGTCTAAATTCCGGATCACAGCCTCATCCACCGGGCCCCTGTGTACTCTGTCTCCCGAGCTGTGTCCCTTTCCCCAGTTCCCAGGGAAGAGGAAGCTGTCCTCCTTTTCCAAGTCCCACTTCCACGTGGCGTTCCCAGGTGAGAGTCCCAATACCACCGCCGTGATTATTGCTTTTGTTCTTTTGCCGTTTATTTCTGCTTTGCCTGAAGGGAGCATCTTGCTGGGACAGACAGTCACTTGGAGCGACTCCTCTCCATGTGGTCACCACCACTTGCCCTAAGTTAGCTTGGTGCTGGCTTTGCTCTTTTGACTATTGGCATTTCTCTCTGAAACAGCATTGTTCTAGGATTACGTGAAACATGGGTTGGTTCCCACGTCGGGTCTACTTCTGTCTCTGCCCCTCTGCCCTGCTCCCTTCTTCTCCCTTTAGGTGACTTTTGCTGCTTCCACATTTTGGTTTGTCTTTTCATTTTAAAATTTAAGCCCGGCTGGCATTAGTGGTTGAGGGTCGACCTGTCAGCCAGGAGGTTGCAATTCGATTCCTGGTCAAGGCATATGCCCGGGTTATGGGCTCGAATGATTCTCTCTCATCATTGATGTTTCTCTCTCTCCCACTCCCTTCCTCTCTGAAATAAAAAATATATTTAAAAAATTGTAATGCCTCCTCTTTTCCTAGATAAGTGGGAATGTACTCTACACACTCTTGTCCAACATTTAAACTCAGTTTATTCCTAGTCAAGCTCCAGTTGACCCAAGTTGAGATTCATTATTTCTATTCTTTGTTGAGGGTCTAGTACTATTCCATGCATTGTGTAAAAGACTTTCTCAAACAACCCCACGAGGTGGGTATTTCCCCCCATTTTGCAGACGTGGAAACTGGAAGTCGGGAGCTGGACCTGGACTCAGGCCTCCTGATGTCACTCATTTGTAAGTATTTCCGGAGCCCCTGTTTCCGGCCCCATCACAGGGACTGGGAAGCAGGGATGAAGCAGACACGGCCCCACAGGGCTCACATCGAGGGGGTCGTTCCTGTCTGAGCAGAGGATTATGGTCCACCCGCTGCAGAGGGAGCCCCTTACGGATCCGCACCGGGTCCCCTCTGAGCAAGAGCCCCGCCCAGCACAGACCAGCAGGTGTGTGTTGAATGAATGAATAAACAAATGAAGAAAGAAGGTTAAGAGGAAAACAAAGCTTGAGGTTGTTATGGAAGTCTTATGTCCTTTATACTTGGAAACCTTTGTAAAAATGCATTAACTTTTCAATTATGGATAGAATATACTTTATTATAGAAAATTTGGAAAGTATAGAAAAGAACAAATGAGAAAAATAATCCAAAATACCAGCCCCCAGAATTAACCTTTTGTTTATTCCTTTGTTTTTTTTTTTTTTTAATGTATGGACATATATATTTTTAAGAAACAACATTTGAATCATGTCATATATATATATAGTTTGCATTAAAAATCACTAACAATGTGTCATGAATATTCTTCTTACTGAATATTCTTTAAACCTGTGTCTACTTAGAGGCTGGATTTATTTTCACCAGTGATGACATCCATATAAAAGAAGTATAAACTCAAGAGTAAGATGGAAATTGCAACAGGAAGACTATTGAGCAGGTTTCTAGGCTGTGCCGCAGCCCTGATTGCACAATCTGTCCCCAGCAAACGCCCCGGGCAATGCCAGGGGGATGTAGCCAGCAGCATCAGCTTCCCCGGCCTCCTTGAATACTCAGTTACAGGATTAGCACCTTCGCTTTCTACAGTTCTGATCTCTGTAGGTACCACTACAATCCTCTCTCGGCTGCAGAGGAATTGTGACACAGGCATCGGAGGGTGTGACAAAGGGCTGCCTCTGGAGTCAGACTCAGCCCACGCCCTGCTCCACCTGAGACGGCTGTGTGACCTTGGCAAGGAGCGTCACCTCTGTGCTTCGGTTTCCTCAACTGTAACACAGGGCAGCACCTGTCCCCTCCTCCACAAGCGGCCATGAGGAATCAATCGCACAATACCTGGCACACGCTAAGCTGCCAATAAATATCAGATATTGTTATTGTAACCTGTGTATTTGGAGTGTCTTCTTTTTCTGAGCTGCACTGGCCATTGGCTTTCGTCAGGGCTGCTCTCGGCAACTTGTGTTGATGGAAAGATACCAAACAACGGGATGGCCACCCTCTTGGAAGGAAGCATTGGGCACAAATGTCGCGGGTGTGCCCCGACCCCACCTGCATCTTGGGCAGCCACGCACCCCAAACCCACTGATGGGAGCGTATTATCTTGTTTCTAAATTAATCATAATACTATCCAGGTACTCACAGAAGGCAAAATTGTCTGATAAATAAACTTATGGTCTTTGGAGTTAGAAGATGGGGTTTCAAATCCCCAGCCCCTTACTTATTCTCTATGTGACTTGGAACAAACTACTTTCCATCGCTGAGCTCCTGCTTCTTCAGTGAACTGGAGGTCACTGTGGTGGTCGCCTCATTTGTTCTCTCCTACTCAGCATACATTACCCGGCTTTTGCTTTTGCTTCTCCCAGTCTGAGCTGTGATTTCATTCCTTGGCTCCATGACTGTGGCATGTGACCCTAGACACCAGAGACTGATTCACGCGTAGTCACATGACCCAAGCTGTCCAATGGAGTGTCTTTTAAGGTTTTGCTAGAACCACTTCTTTCCCATAGCCGTGCAGTCCTGAGGGTACGACAGGACCCTGCCACAAAGCCATCTTGCTCCCAAATGGGATTGGTTGTATGAGAATGGGCGTCAACCGAAACCCCTTGTGGGGGACAATTTTTGAGCCCCATGAATGAAGCCAATCATGATTTTCCATTGACAGGAGCTAATTAATCCTCTCTCTTGGCTTAAGCCAGCTGGAGTTGGATATTCTGTCACTTTCAATGGAAAAACTCCTGTCTGAGTCTTTAGTCAATTGTACCTGTCTCCCAGAGTCCTTATATGGTTTAGATAAGGAAATGTATAGAAAGCTCTCAACACATTGCTTGGCACAAAGTAAGTGCTTGATACATTGTTTGTATTGTTGTTGTTATCATTTTAACTGTAGAAAAGCAAGAAAATGTAGATAAAACAAAAAGAAAATCAGGGGGAAGAGCACACATTATTCCCAACTTCACCTCTGAGGGGTAATCAGGCTAATATTTTGAGCTGTTTTTCTCCCAGACATTTTCCTATATATACAGGGCATCCCAAAAAATGTATACACACTTTCAATAATTATTAATTCTAATGAGTTCATTCTGAAAAAAACAAACAAACACAAAACATCAGTTGAGTTATCAGCTGTTCAGTGTGTTTACATTTTTGGGGGGACGTTCTCTATATATATAAAAGGCTAATATGCTAAGTGTGACGCGCACTGGCCATTTACAGAGAAATGGCACCACAGACCTGGCACCCACAAAGCAACACTCGGCTTCCCCCAAGTGGGACACAGGCCCTGCCACCATGCCGGAGCAACAGCCCAACAAATCGCAGCCGACGTTGCCAAGACCCCATGGCACAAAATGCCCCCCACAGCCCAGTCCAGCCCAGCCTGGAAACTGTGGCTGTGGGCACCAGATAATGATGTTATGTAGCAACGCCCGGCTTCCTCTCTCTAGCGTCTAGCCTCCTTGGAGTTTCTTCAGCCCAGGAACACGACTTGCTTTATAGCCAGGTGCAAACATTTCACATTTTAACCAAATGTCTGTGAAGCATTTTCCCGTGCCTCATCTCATTTAATCCTTACAGAAGTCCTGAAGTAGGTAGATAGGAGACTCTGTGGAATCCTATTTTCTTTTCATTAGCCAGAAAACAGAGATTTAGAAAGTTTAGAAACTTGACCCGACTGAAAAGAAGTAAGAAATGGTGGACCTTGAAAATGACTTTAGGTTTTCTCACTGTGCAGAATATAGTCAAACACTGCTGCAGTTAAATATTTTACCCTTTGTTCTCCCTGTGTGATCTACAATAATAATCTGCTTCGTGTTGATATTTACTGCTGTGTTGCTGACAATTCCCTGAAAGAGAAGTTGGGGTGCTTCACTGGGTGGAAAAGTTTAGCTAAATCAGAAAGCAGGTCTAATTAAGCAAGTATATCAATATATATAAAGCTCTCGCTGGCACCAATTGCACACATGTGCTTCCATCTGTCACTGTCGATCGTGAATTTGGTTGACACTTCTATTATAGAGAAAGGGCAAATAGCAATATTAAAATATTTTTTCAAATTAATTTCCTTTCAATGTGCATGAATCCATGCACTGGGCCTCTAGGGTGTTTATAAAAACCCAAATGAGATTATTCTCTAACTAGAGGCTCAGTGCACCAGTGGGGTCCCTCGGCCTGGCCTGTGGGATTGGGCTGAAACCAGCTCTCCAACATCCCCCAAGGGGTCCCGGATTGCAAGCAGGCACAGGCCAGGCTGAGGGACCCCCTCCCCCCCTGCCCGGTGCATGATCGGGGCCGGGATGTGGGAGGTTGGCCAGCCGGGGAGGGTTCCAGGGAGTGTCTGGCCCAGCTCACTCAGTCCCAATTGGCTGGACCCCAGCAGCAAGCTAACCTACTGGTCAGAGCATCTGCCCCCTGGTGGTCAGTGCGTGTCATAGCGACTGGCCAACTGGTCAACTGTCTGCCTTCTGATGGTCAGCACATGTCATAGCGAGCGGTTGGGCATCCTTAGCATATCATTAGCATATTATGCTTTGATTGGTTGAACGGACAACTGGATGACCGGACACTTAGCATATTAGGCTTTTATAATATAGGATAGTGGTTGGCAAACTCATTAGTCAACAGAGCCAATATCAACAGTACAATGATTTTTTTAAACTTAAACTTCTTCTAACGCCACTTCTTCAAAATAGACTCGCCCAGGCCATGGTATTTTGTGGAAAGGCCACACTCAAGGGGCCAAAGAGCCGCATGTGGCTCGCGAGCCGCAGTTTGCCAACCACGGATATAGGATACTGCATCATACCTGCTTCCCTCAGAAATCAAACACACTCTAAAGATATATCTGTACAGCACAGCCATTCGTAGTGGCTGCATAGCACTCCATGCTTTTCTTGGATATGCAGGTTCTCTCCAAGTTATTTGTATAAGTGATGTGATGTTCTCTATTATCAATCAATTGACCTGTGCATTTGTGCATTTCATACTTTTCTAATGATCAGTTTTGAAGACTAGAATTGCAGAATCAAAGAGTTTTACAGATTTAAAAAAAAACCTACATTGGAAATGTTTAACTTTTGAGTAAAATACATGTCTTCGTCCCTTTCCAGTGGTCGGCAAATTCATTAGTCAACAGAGCCAAATATCAACAGTACAACAATTGAAATTTCTTTTGAGAGCCAAATTTTTTAAACTTAAACTTTTTCTAATGCCACTTCTTCAAAATAGACTCACCCAGGTCGTGGTATTTTGTGGAAGAGCCACACTCAAGGGGCCAAAGAGCCACACGTGGCTCGCGAGCCGCAGTTTGCTGACCAAGGCTTTAGGCTGCACTAACAGAACACCAGGGACTGAGTGGCTTTTAAACAACCGAAACTTACCGCTTACAGTTCTGGAGGCTGAAAGTCCAAGGTCAGGCTATGGCTGCTCTGGGTGCTGGAAGTTTCGGTGTCAGTGTCTGGCGAGGACTCACTTCCTTGTTCACAGACAGCCCCTTCTCACTGTGTTTCACGGCTCTTTGATGAGGGGCACTAATCCTATTCATGAGGGCTCCACCCTCATGACCTCATCACCTCCAAAGGGCCCCACCTCCTAACATGATCACATTGGGGATTGGGCTTCAATATATACATTTTGGGGAGATACTTAGCAACACATTATTAAATATTTAAATGTCTTGCTCAGCCGGCGTGGCTCAGTGGTTGAGCTTTGACCTAGGAACCAGGCGGTCATGGTTTGATTCCCATCCAGGGCACATGGCTGGGTTGTGGGCTCGATCCCCAGTGGGGGGCGTGCAGGCGGCAGGCGATTCATGATTCTCTCTCTTCATTGATGTTCCTATCTCTCTCTCCCTCTCCCTTCCTCTCTGAAATCAATAAAAATACATTAAAAAATATTTAAATGTCTTTCCCAGACAACAAAAAGCCCAGTTCGGTGGCTCCACGTTTTGCTGTGCGTCAGACCCTTTTACAGCTCAGATGTCGTGAATACCCCAAAGGGAAGGGACCGTGATCACCATCACTCTGATGTCATCAGCCTACCACCATAGTCAGTAAGGCATTTTATATCAAATTTAAAAAGGAACACACCTATTACATGTATGCATTTACACAAAAACACACACTTTCTGTGGATAAAGAGATTTTCAAAGTTGGACAGACCCTTACATGTCACATCGGACCATCCCCTCTATAAGTGGGGTGAGTGGGTCTCTCTAAGCTGGTCTCGCTGGCTCTGAGCACCGGCCTCTTCACTGCAGAGACCGAGCGCCTCACAGAGCCCCACTTTTCTGGGTGTTTCAGGGAGCCCCGGCCCGAAGGGGGGTGTAATGAGCACCTCCAGGTACATCCTGGTGGTCACTGTATTTTGAAAGGAAGAAGGAAGTTGCATTTGTATGCAGATGACACAATTATGTGGAAAACCCAATATAATCTACAGAAAACCTGCTCAAAGGAATAAGTGAGTTTAATAAAATTGCAAGGTACAAGATCAAAATCCAAAAAATCAAAATCCAAAAACCAACTGTATTACTGTGTACCAGCAATGAGCAATCATAAACTGCGTCTCTTTAAGCTGCGCTACTGAGATGTAATCCACGTAAATCCCGGGGGTCCCTGGACACTGCACTGCGGACAAAGTTCACCACCGAGGCCACTGTCACACAGAGCCGGCCCTCCCCGTGCACTTCCTGTGCTTTGATGACCTTGGAGGGGAAGGTGAGGTCACTCCTTCGGCTTCTGCTGGGGGAGGGGCCCCACCGCAGTGTTGCTTGGGCCCATGAAGAGCTGGAGCTGCGTGAAGTGGGGCTTCCTGCCACAAAGCCCCTCTGCCCCCCAGGGAGCAATCCCATTGTCAGGAGAGCCGTGTCCACACTGGTGTGGAGGCTGCCACGCGGCCGCCCAGCGCAGCCACAGCCCGTCCTGTATGCTGATCCTGGCTCTTCTCTCTCAGAGGCTACTGCCCCTCCCCGAAACCCTGCTCCCGTTGCCCCAGCTCGCCGGCCCCCCTAGGCTGCCACATGTCTGAACCCGCTGTGGGTGCCTTGCACACCTGCCCCAGGACTCTGCCCGTCCTCAGAGGGTGCACATAGCTGCTGAGCAGAAGCTTGTTGCTGAACTTGGATGTGGCTGCCCTTGGCCCAGCTGGATGGTCCATTCTGTGACTCCGATGCAGAGACAGAGGTTCAAAGGGGACTTTCCCTGCCCAATGGCAAGGTATGATGGACAGAATGTCTGACACAAGGTTCTGTGCTGGTTCTGCCGTGTCCTCGAGGCCCATTTCCCAGCAGTTCCCGAAACGCGCAATCCAAGAGGCTCCGAACAGGGAGGCGGGTGGTGGCAGGGGTGTGAGTGAGTGAACGCACGGTGCTCGCTGCAGGGATACCCGGGTGGCGTCCCCGCTCTTTGTCCCTGGAACCTAGTCCTGTAACACTGCGTCCCGGGCCACCTCTTCCCTCCCCGGAATCCTACTGCAACCCAAGCTTCCTGCCCCTGGAGCACCTGGTTTGGAGGCCCCTCACCTGCCTTGGCCTGGGGGAGGAGGGGTGTTGGGATGGGGCTGGGCTGGAGGGAGGCTGGGTTTGACAGGCAGCTGAGCTCACTGGGCTGCAGGCCTGGCCCTCTCCCCGCCTCCCATCCCAGCTGGCTCCAGAAGGGAAGCAGGGGGTGGGGGGGCGGGGGGGGGAGGGGAGTGGGGAGGGCAACTTCACAGGGAAACTTTTGTTCTTGCCCAGAACAGACACAGGCTGGGGACCTAGCTTCCCCTTGGCTGCCACGGAGACTGGGGCCACTTGAGTTCATGTTTATTTTCACAGCGTGGATTCCATGGAGATCATCATCCCTGACAGGGACGCCCTGGAAGAGGGCTTGGCCTCCTTGGGGCACCTACTATGTGCTGGGCCTGAGATAGGCGGGAGCCAATGAAATCCAGGAATTAGACATGGATCTGCACTGGACTGAGGAGGAGGCAGTCAAGGTTCAGAGAGGGGAAGCTACTGGCCCAAGGTCACACAGCACGTGAGTGGAGAGCAGGAAGGGAAGGCCACCTGCTCCCCGGGGCTCCTTCTACTTTGTGCCTGAGTCACGGTCCGAGGAACTTGGTCTTCCTGGGTCTCGTGGAGGAAGTGTTGCCCAGGGCTCCCCACGAGCCAGGGTCCCCGGAGCAGGATGGATAAGAGTGTGGGTGTCTTTTCCAAGGGGCTCGAAGTCAAGGCCTTGGCCAAGATGCATAACTCCCTGAGCCTCCCTTTCCTCCTCCATGTAATGGGGCTGATAACAATGCCTGACTCACCGGGGCGCTGTCAGATGGATGAGGAGGGAGAACTCAGGACTAGCCCTTGCTCGTATTGTTATTACTGCCGAGGCCCAGAGGGTGTGAGGAGGGCTGAGCGAGTCTGGAACCCGCTGCTGGTCTTCCCTGAGGAACACACTGGAGATTTCACAAGGAATCACCCTGCACACCGCCCCCCCCGCCCCCCTCCCGCCGCGCCAATCCTCCTCGGCTGGCACCTCCCTCTGCTGTATCCTCCTCAGGGGCCACCAGACCACCCACCCCCCTGCCAGCCCCTTCCCAGCATTCCCCAAAATCCACCCCCACGGTATTTATTTATTTTTCTGTATTTACTTTCCCCACCAGTTTATTTCATTTCTGAAATACACCACGGAGCCCCAAGCAGACCCCGCTCCCCAGGCCAGCCAGCAAGACGGGCATCCGACGCGGGAGGACCCGAGGAAACCGCCGAATCAAAACCAAACATGGAACCAATCAAGTCTTTAACCTGACACTACAAACTTCCCACAGACTTCAGAGACATACCTCGAGAAGTGCACGACCTTTTCGTTCCTCCCCAAAGGCGACCTCCTCCTCCGGCGGGGTCTTTCTACAATGCAGATTTGACCTTGTCACTTCCCGGCTTCAAAACCCTCCGATCGCTCCTCATTATTTATTATTCTTATTCGCTAACATTTATCCAGGTCCTTGGCTGCCGGGCCCCTGCGCTGGATGCCTTGCGTGCACTGGTTCCCGGGGGGCAGGTCTCAGGGATGAGGGCGCCGCGACGTGGGGGACGGCAGGGTCACGCAGCTGGGGATGGCGGAGCTGGGCTGCAAGCCCCGGTCAGCCTGACTCCGGAGCCCGTGCCTCGCCACCTGGGCCGCACGCTGGGGTCCTCAGCCTGCCCTTGAAGGGCCCAGGGCCTGGCGCTGACATCCCCCACCCCTCCCCTCCTGCCACATTGCTCTCCCTGGCTGACACCCCCCTCCCCTCAGCCCACCACCCTGTTTCCCCCCACCCCCACCCCAGTCTCAGTGTCTCAGTGTCCTCCCCTGGACCCTCCTTGCCTCCAGCAACCCATCGGCTCCTGTGACTTGAACGGAATCGCCAGCAGCCTTTAAGTTTCCCACTTTGAAACACAGACCTTCCCTTGACCTTGCGTCTCCCACTAGGGACCATCTTTTATCTCTCTTCCCACTTCCTGCCAAGCTTCTAGAAGACGGGTGTGCGGCCCCTGTCCGTGCCCACCTCCTCAGCTCCTCCAGCCCTCAGCTCTTGGCGCTCGCCCTCTGCACCCCCAGCCCTGAAACGGCTCCCGGCGAGGCCACCCAGGCCCTTCACGTGGTCTGGTCCCTTGTCAGGTTTTTGGCCGTCTGGCATCCTGAACGTCTCTTATCTCTGCTTCCCCACCACCTCCAGCTGCTCCTCCGGCTGCTCCTCCGGCTGCTTCTTAGAATCTCACACTCCACTCCACATCCTAAGCGTTGGTGTTCCAACCCAGGCCCACGCCCACCTCCTGGGGCCTCAGCCGCCGCGGCCACAGGGTGATAAGCAAGCCTGCACCCACCTCCGCCTTGTCCCCGGACCCACACCGTCCACTGCCTCTGGGTGTCTTCCCTGGGCCACCTCAGGCCCCAGGAACGCCTCATCCAGGAGGCCCTGGCCCAGGCTGCCAGGTCACGGGCACACCACGCTCAGCCCCTACAGGTGTGACGTCAGAGCAGTCCGTAGGCTTCTCCCCCTCTCCCTCCTCCCTCCTCCCTCCTCCTGCTCCACGTCGGGCACCAAGCCCTCCGGTTCTGCCTCGTGCACAGGCTGGGTGCCCTCTCCCCTCGGCATCCCTCAGGCCACCGCCCTCGCTCCGCCGCCATAGTCTCAGCCTCCTCACCAGTCTTCTCCCTGCGACACCACCGGCCTGTCGCCTCCACGGCCCCGCGGCTCTCAGTGTAAGCCCACCTCTATGAAACCTGTCCCGATGTGGCCCCTGCCAGCTCCCCCGTCCTACTTCCTCGTTGTGGGATCTTGGATCAGTTCGTGAACCTCTCTGCAACCTCCCACACTCCACGGCAATGAACTAGGTGTCGATGGCCACCACTCAGGTGCCCTGCCTCCTTGCTTTTACAAGAGCGGGTCCTTGCTCTCCCTCCTCCAGGCAAACCGCTGCTCCTCTCCAAGTCCTCACTCAAATGTCACCCCCTTTCGAGTCCCCCGAAGACTCAGGTGCCCCTTTTCCTAACCTCCTACTGGGGCTTATGCAGGCACCCAGGAGAGCAGCTATTCATTACATTCATAGTCTTGTTCCATCTGTTTCTCCCTACACCCGCCCCCTCCCCACCCTTGATTGGGACTTTCTTGAAGGTTGGACTTGAAGAGGCTTTAGCTGGGCCTCTAGGGCTCAGCCCAGGGCCTGGCACAGAGAGGGGGCTCCACAAATATTTGTTGGGTTGTTTTCAATTCAGAAAAAAATCCCCCAAAACTGGACTGAAAGTTTGGAGGACCCCTGGGGCGGGGGGGCTGGGAGAACCAATAGCCAGGGGCTGGTCAATGGAGGCTTCGAGCCAGAGCCAAACTTGGGAGTCTCCTGGGCAGTGCAAGCTAACATCTCCCAACACACACCTGGGGTGCAGAGAACTCCCAGGGACTCTGGGGCCAGCTTCCTGGACGGGCCGGGGAGTCACCCTGGTCTGGGGCTTTGGGAGCCGGATGGGCCTGGTTTTAAAGCTTCCCTGCTAGGTGACCTGGCTGGGCCCCTAATAGTAGTTACTTAAAAATAATTTAAAAAAAAATTGATTTCAGAGTAAAAAGGAGAGGAAGAGAGAGATAGAAACATCAATGATGAGAGAGCATCACTGATCGGCTGTCTCCCGCACGCCCCCTCTGGGATTGAGCCTGCAACCCAGGCCCAGGAATTGAACCGTGACCTCCTGGTTCATAGGTCGATGCTCAACCACTCAGCCACGCCGGCCGGACAGTAATTACTTTTACTTAATTAACATTTGTGCCAGGCACTGTGCTTGGTGCCCTCCCTGCATTATCCCATGCCATCCTCCTGATGTGCCAACGAGGAAACTCAGGCTCAGAGAGGTCAGGCTATCTGCCCAAGGTCACGGAGTCAGCGAGTGACATTGGGACTGGAAACCAGACCGAGCTCTTCGTGCCGGTCTGATCTGTGTGTCCTCCCCAGGCCAGGCCGCCCAGACGGCTCCTGGCCCCGGAGAGGCCCTGCCTCCCTCCCAGCTCCCGGCCCGGCAGCCTGCCCCCACCCCTCGCCGCCCCTCTGCCCACCGCTAGATCTGTTTAAACTAGCCGAGCAGGGTGAGGTGGCGAGGCCGTGGAGAAGGTACGGAGATGTTTGTTTTCCTTGGGGGTTTATATCAACATTGGTCTTGACATTTCGCCTGTTATTATGTGTGGTTCTTTAGAGGGTGAAATAATATTTTCTTTTGCTTGAGAAAAGGACAAAGTTCAGACAGAGCTCTTGGCCCCAAATGGATTTTCCTCCTTCTCTGCTTTCCCTGGGCCACAGCTTCTCCGAGTTCCTCGGAGCCACCTGTGTGGCAGGCCGCCTCCCGGGCAGACCTGCGTGGCGCCCTGTCCGTGCCCCAGTGCCTCGGGTCTGCTCCGCGCCTCGGTTCTGTCTGGTAGCCTGGGGTGCCGTCTGTGGTCACACCGGGCGTCCTCTCTGTGGCACACGCGCGATAGAGGGCGTGGGCTCCGGGTCCTGTGGATGTGCTCACTGCTCAGGGCTCGGTGCCCACGCTGGACGCGCCCTGGGTGTGCACACAGGTGGCGCCGAGGGGGCACGCCGTGCACGGAAGGTGAATCCAGAGGCTCTAGAGACCCCCTGTGACGTCACACAGTGTGCCATCTACATACACCTGGGCGCCTGCAGCCCTGCGCTCCCGACATGTCCTGGGAATTCGCGTTGCGAGCACCATGCTAGAGAGCAAGCGTGTGCAGGTCCTCCGGGGGTGTAGGTCCTCCTGGGGTGCAGGTCCTCTCAGGGTGCAGGTCCTCCCAGGGTGCAGGTCCTCCCGGGGTGCAGGTCCTCTCAGGGTGCAGGTCCTCCTAGGGTGCAGGTCCTCCCGGGGTGCAGGTCCTCCCGGGGTGCAGGTCCTCTCAGGGTGCAGGTCCTCCCAAGGTGCAGGTCCTCTCAGGGTGCAGGTCCTCCCGGGGTGCAGGTCCTCTCAGGGTGCAGGTCCTCCCGGGGCGCAGGTCCTCCCAGGGCGCAGGTCCTCCCGGGGTGCAGGTCCTCCCGGGGTGCAGGTCCTCCCGGGGTGCAGGTCCTCTCAGGGTGCAGGTCCTCCTAGGGTGCAGGTCTTCCAGGGGTGCAGGTCCTCTCAGGGTGCAGGTCCTCCCGGGGTGCAGGTCCTCCCGGGGTGCAGGTCCTCTCAGGTTGCAGGTCCTCTCAGGGTGCAGGTCCTCCTAGGGCGCAGGTCCTCCCGGGGTGCAGGTCCTCCCGGGGTGCAGGTCCTCCCAGGGTGCGGGTCCTCCCGGGGTGCAGGTCCTCTCAGGGTGCAGGTCCTCTCAGGTTGCAGCGGCCTCTGTGCCTAGATCCATCCCCTCGTGTGTCTTAAGCCATTGCGACGACGAGCACCGTGTGCCCACAGCCGTTGGATTAGCACCCACTCTAAGCCAGCCTGCCCTCATCGCAGCCGAAGGCATCACCTCTGCAAAGACTTTCAAATACAGTCACAGTCTGAGATTCTGCCTGGACGTGAATTTGGGGGACCCTGTTCCACCCAGTACAGCCCCCCTTCCTGAGAGCTCTTTGAGGAGAACTAATTTCAGCTTTGCATATGTTATCTTTTCAGTCCTCCTCCACCCCAGAGAGGTGGGTGGGTGTCATCCTCCCCATTTTAGAGTCGAGGCAGCGGAGGCTCAGAGGGGAAGAGCCAGCATGCGGGTGGGATGCGAAGTCGGCTGCTGCCCTCCAGGGACGATGTTCGCGCCATCCCATAGGACAGGGGAGGTGTCGCGTGACACGTGTCGCAGGACGGGGACGGTGTTTGTCATGGGCAAGACGGGGACGGTGTTTGCCCACTGGCATCGGCCCCCCGTGGGTCAACCTTTGTTGCTGAGTTCCTCATTCTTGGTGGCCAGTGTGGAGGAGGATGGCGATGATCTGGGAGTATATCTCCCCGAATGTTCGTGCTGCCGATGCCTGAGCTCCCAGCGGGTCTCCCCTGGGTGCGTTCCGCGAGAAGGCTCAAGGCGGCAGGGCCACAGAGCGTGGCAGCCTGAGCACGGGCTGTCCCCCGCCCCTGCATGGAGCTGTGGTGACGTCTGACATGCTCAAGAGAGTCCAGAGCCGCCTCTCCGAGGAGGTGACATTGGGCTGGGTCCCGAGATGAGCAGGCACCACCTGGAGCCCGGCCCTCTGGGCCCCCTTCGAGGGAACCTTCCAGAAGGAACACGGCCGTGGCTTTTATTGGTCTTGACTTGGGGGAGACTTGGGCCACGCCGCGGGAGTGCCGCTGGTTTTTGACCCCAGTTCGGTCCCTGAGCAGAGGCTTTCCTCTCGGCGATGCTGAGCCCGGGTTCCCGCTGGGAAGCAAAGGGGCTGGATTCAAACCCGGCCTGTCAGGCTCCGGTTCGGACAGTGCTCCCATTTGCCCTGATGCCCGGGGCGGCGACAGACCCCCCACGCTGGCCTGATGGGTCCCAGGACTCTGAGTTGCCTCCTCTGTCCCTCCTCACCTGCCCTGCTGGCTCCGCCCACCCGGCCCAGCCTCTGCGTCACCCCTGTCAGCCCTGCTCCTCTGGGTGATCCCCCAGCACCAGCTGCGCCAGGAGCTGCTCGCCCTGTGCCCGTGCCCCGGGGGTCCAGTCTCTGCAGTGGGGCGCTGCCCATGCTGCCCACACTCAGACACCACTCTGTCCCCCACTGCACCGCCTGCTGCCCTAGGGCGTGAGGGTCCAGGTCCTTCCTCAGCCTCCCACCTCTTGAAGGGATTTCCTTCCGTCTTGCTCTCCGCCTCTCACCCCTCCATCCCATTCATCAGGAAGCCCGGCTCTGTTCCCAGTGCATCTCGACTCTGACCCGCCTCCACTCCTTCCTCACCCGCTCCCGCCTGCTCCGAGGCACCACGCCTTCGGCCTGAGCTCCCTGCACACACATTTGCCGCGTGGTCCTCTTAAAGCTCCAGTCACCTCGTGTCCTGTCTCTACTCGCGACCCCAGCATCCCGGCTGACTCGGGGCACAGGCCCGGCCCTCACGATGCTGCTGTCCTTTTCTGCTCCCGTCTGAGCCCGCCCTGCTCGGTCCTCCTTCCTCACACCCCGGCTCTCGCCCTCTGCAGGGCCTTTGCACATGCTGTGCCTCTGCCTGGAACTCCCTTCCCCCAGCTGTCCACGTGGCCCCTCCTCACCCCTCTCAGGTCCTTGCTCAAATGTCACCTCCGCAGCACTTGCTCTTGGCCATCCAGGCTGCAACCTCCCCGTGAGGCCCAGCCCTCCCTCCTCCCTGCTCTCTCGTTGTCTGGAGCCCTCAGCACAGCTCACCTAGTGTGTCGTTTGCTTACTATTTGCCCCGTGCCTGCCCCTGGCTCACCAGGACTGGAGTGCCTGAGCGCAGGGCCGGCGCTGTGCTGCTCACAGAGCCGCGCCTTCTGCTGCGGGCTGCGGGCGGGGCGGGAAGGGCTCCCGGAGGCCCGCCTCCAGCGCGGGCACAGTTCTACCCGCTACACGGACGGAACTCGGGACCCAGGCCGAGCTCACTGGCCAGGATTTAGGACCGCACCTCCTCCATGCACTGGGCGCAATCCGGCAGCATCGTCATGGTTACCCATGGCCAGAAGGCCTAGACGGGGGCTCTCTTCAGCCGGTGCCCATTGGCCCAGGGGCTCTGCACTGGTCCATGCAAGTGGGCACCAGAGGTCAGGGGAGGCGGAGCTGTATTTGGACACTTGTCCTTGAACTCAGGTCACAGGCCAGGACCACCCTGGCTTCTGACACTGCCTGATGCCACTGGGCAGCAGGGGCACCCCAGGCCTGACCTCTGGTTGGGGCCTTTGTTTCCATTCCTCCATGGAGATGGCAGGGTTGGGGGGGGGCATATGCCAACTCAGCGAGGGCCTATGGTGTGCTGTGCCCTCACTGGCTCCTGATGTCAGCCCATGGGATGCAGGCGGCACCGTGGACCCATCGACCCTTGAGCGACTGAGAGCTGGACAACTTGCCCCATGGCCCGCCAGTGCCGTGCCAGCGCCTGTGTGCAGAGGTGGGGCTGGCTACGGGCTGGTGTCGCGGGTCAGGGGCTGCCGCAGCATCTGCACGGCCCCTGTCCCAGAGCCGCCCACAGGCACCTAGGATGAAGTGTGACCAGAGGCTGGGGTGGAGCTAAGATCACCTCATCCGGGACCTTCCAGATGCTCCCGGGGCTCAACGGTGCATGGGCTCCTCCAGCCCGCCCAGCCCCCCCACTTCGGGTTCCATCTGCTGAAATGTGGGGGCTCCCAGGGCTGGGAAGGGCTTGGGCATCCCCTTCCACTGCACAGGGACGCCGGCCCCTCCGAGCGTGAGCACCCTCCCTGGGCAAGGGCAGGGCTGTGTGGGTGTGGCCAGGGTCGCAGGGACAGGGACAGTTAGAAGTTGGGGATCAAATAGTGGCTGGGATGCAGGGGCCAGTACTAGGCAGCCCCCTGAACAGCAGGCATGGGTCCCAGCTAGACGGAGTCAGACACAGTGGACTGGGGCTGGGGACACAGGACCGGACTGGAGATGCAGGGGGACAGTCCTTGGGGACACAGCGGTGTGGACAGGGCTCTGAGGAGCCTGACCTAGAGCTGTCCCTGGCCCTCTGGCCACCTCTCCTCCTCAGGTCTCTCAGCCCAGCCCAGCCCAGCCCAGCCCAGCCCAGCCCAGCCCAGCCCTCCTGGCCCAGGGCCAGGGCGGCTCCTCCTGCGCCATAGCCACAGCCGCTGCCACCGTCTGACGCGCCTTTGAAATCTTATCTCTCATCTTGTTCCCCGTTTCCTCCCTGTCCAGGCCTCATCTGTCTCCTGCCTCCCACCCACCCCCCACCTGCTTCCCATCTGTATCCCCTCCTCCCCGCTCTCCCCGCCCGATGGCCCCTGCCTCCTCCCATCCTGTCCTGTCCGGTCCTGTCATCCTGGTCCAGCTCCAGCCCCCCTCTCCCATCCAGGGGGAGGTTTCAGAGCTGGGGGTTAGGACCCTGCCTCCTGCATGCCCAGGCCCTGGAGCCCAGAGCTCAGACCCAGCAGCTCCTTCTTCCTTCCCCTAGAGATGCAGGCCACTGCCTCTTGGGCCCCTCAGGCATCTGGTCAACCCCTTGGGCAACCTGAGGGCCAGCGCCCAGGGCCCCTCCCCCGGGCAGCCTTCCTGACCCTCCCTTCTCTGAGTTTGCCCCACCCAGTGTGCGTGTGCCTTGGCCTTTTCCTGGTCACGAGGATCACAGCTGCCAGGGTCCTGCCTCCACATCAGCCTGTGACCTCCTCAAGGGCAGGGACTCCACCCTGCATTCTTTACAGATGGGGAAACTGAGGCTGGGTGAGCAGGTACGCTATCTCCGGTTCTCCACACGTCTACCTCTGTCCCATCCTTCAGGACTCCGCATTGGTGTCGCCCCGCCAGTAGTAAGAGCTCTACCCCCTGCTCCCAGGCATTGTGGGCACAGTGGCCACCACAGTAAGGGCTATCAGGGGTCCTCAAACTTTTTAAACAGGGGGTCAGTTCACTGTCCCTCAGACCGTTGGAGGGCCGGACTATAGTTTAAAAAAAACTATGAACAAATTCCTATGCACACTGCACATATCTTATTTTGAAGTAAAAAAACAAAACGGCAAAAACACCCGCATGTGGCCCGCGGGCCGTAGTTTGAGGACGCCTGGACTAAATCATGTATTTGAGGGTGACACGCACTGGGTATCAATAATAACGGTTATCACTCACGTTTGTGGCCTCAGTCCCGGTCCCTCTCGAGCGCTTTACAAACTGCACCTCTGAGTCCTCTAACACGCCGAGGTGTGGACTCTCACTCCATCTTCCGGGTGAGCCGACCAAGACGCAGAGGGAGACACCGGTCCAGGCCACTCCACAAGACGCAGGACTTAAGGAGCCAACTGGGGGCTCTGGGGCTGTAGGATCTTGGTCTTCTGCAGTTCAGGTGCTTCCCACGGGGTGACCTAGAGCAAGTCCTGCTCCCTCTCAGCCTTAGCTTATCCATCTGTAAAATGGGGACAATAACAGGCCTTCCCTGCTGTGCTGCAGTGACAATTCAGACTTCCAGAGGCTCACTCAATAATCATGTACTAAACGGTGGCTGACAATAGAAGCTGGGGCTGGGGTTTGCTCCAGACCTGTCGATCCTGAGCCTGCTCACTCCACCCCGTGGCCCGACCTTCCCGCCGGGCCCCTTCTGCGCCGCCAAAGACGCTCAGGTGTCTGAAACCACGTGCACGGCAGCTACAGGTTCTGGGAGGCGAGGCCTACAGCTCCATGTGGAAGCAATTGGGCCTGAGTCTCTTGGGCCACGAGCCCATGTTGAGGCACTTGTGTCTTCACATTCAAAACCCAAACAAGGAAAGGAGGGTAACAGGGCATTTTGCTGTTCATTCGGGTTGTCCTTCTCTGTATTGTATCATTGGCTACCCCCCCAATGGCTACCTGGCACGGGCCTGCCTGGGTGGGCAGTGAGCTCCTGGGCATGAACCTGCCGCTTCCTGAACCTTCCATGGCTCCCACTGTCCCCAGGGACCAGCCAGGTGTCTTAGCCAGAGGACAGGTCTGGAGCCTGCAGGCCTGGGCCACCTCCTGGCTGTGGGGCCTGGGCAGGTGAATATCTACTCAGAGCCTGTTTCCTCCCCTGGAAAACGGAGGAAACGTTCTCTACCTTACAGCTTTGCCCAGAACGGAGGAATTTATTGGGCTGTGGGGCTTGCAGTGCTAAAACCCGGAGGGTTCCAGGCAAACCAGGACCAGCTGGTCACTTAGAGGGTTATTGTGAGGCTGAAAAGAGAAAATGCGTGAAAAGGACTTAGCGTGGTGCTTGGCGAGGAGCAGGGATGGCTGGCCCCTGTGTGCACTGCACTTCACAGTTTACACCATCCCTACACTGCGATTTCACAGCCTCCCAACAGTCCTGCTTAGTCCCCCTACTTTAAAGCTGGGAAACCGAGGCCAGAGAGAACGGACAGCATGTCTGGGGTCTGGCAGGGTGGACACGGGACTGACTTAGTGTGAGAGACTAAGGTCCATGGATCCAGGGACTCTGTCTGGAGGGTGGCGTGTCAGAGGAAGGTCGTGTTCAACAGTGCTTTCCCGAGGAGTGGAGCCGGAGCCCAGGTCTGCTGGCCCCGAGGGAAGCCCTCCCCTCTACTCCTCTGGCCATCTCGCCTCAGGGAGGGTGGAGGTGAGCGGGCGTGGGAGGGAGCATGCAGGCTGTGAGTCAGCCTTCCTACCGACAGGAGACAGGCGTTGGTCCCCAACTCTCATTCATCCCAACCCCTCGGCTGCCTCTGTGCTGTGTGTCCTTTGGCAAGTCACGCTGTCTCCTGATCCTCAATTTCCTCGTCTGGGAAAGGGGAGTAATCACCTACCTCTCAGGGTTCTTCTAAGAATTCAGTGAGGTAATTTCTAAAAGCACGTAGCAGAGTTCCCGCTCTGCTAACCGTATAGCAGGCGCTAGCTAGCAATAGAGGAATACAACCCACAGCACGTTTTCCCCTCCAGGATCCCATTGGCTCCTCACAGCAGCGCTAATTGGAAGAGTGGCTGTGATTCTCCCCATTTTCCAGGTGAGGACACTGAGGAGGACGGTGAGGAAGTTGCCCAATAGCTCAACAGGAAGAGGGGCCGCAGCAGAGACCACCTGTCTCCCCTCCTGACAGCCTTTCAGCCTGTTGTCCCCCTGACCTCACCTCAGAACGGACTTTGTCCTTCTGGCTCCAACGAGAGCCCACAGCCTCCATGCCCCACGCTCTGCGTTATTTTCTTTTTTGTTGTACTTAGCACCAGTGGAAATCAAGTTATTGTTTTTCTTGTTTATTATCCATTTCTCCCTCGAGAATGTCAGATCCAGGAGGGCAGGGACTTGGTCTTGATGTTCATTGCAAAGTCCCCAGTGTCTGCACAATGCAGGTCCCCTGTAAAGAGCCGTCCAACGATTCCATTATCTCCTAATGCCTGCCTGGAAGAAGGAATGAAGCCTGGTGTCCAGCTGCATCAGCGGTGATGCAGTGCCCTATTGCAGCCAGAAGATGGCAGCAGAGAACAAGGTACCTGATGGGTGGAGCCCAGGTGAACGCACAGGTTTGCCCCTAGAAGGGAGCTTCTGGCAGTGAGAGTGAGTGAGTGAGTGAGTGAGTGAGTGAGTGAGTGAGTGAGTGTGTGTGTGTGTGTGTGTGTGTGTGTGTGTGTGTGTGTGTGTGTGTGTGTGTGTGTGTGTGTGTGTGTGTGTGTGTGTGTGTGTGTGTGTGTCTTCTTCTACCTCTTCCCGCTAACCATTGTCCAGGCCTGAGGTCCAACGGGACAGAAGGCAGCCTTTACCAATAGTGCATAATAACAATGATCTCTGCTTATAAAAGCAGTATGCGCCACTGAATTCTCACAATAGCCCTATTATTACCCTCATTCTCAGACAAGGAAACGGAGGCGCAATAGCACGCCCCTGCTCACGTCGCCATGACCTTCCAAGCTGCAGTTGTCTCTCAGCAGACTCAGTGGGCGCCCCCAGGAGGAGGTGAGCTCCCCGTCTCTGGAGCAAGCTGTGACAAATAATTGCCGGCCAGAGGGGGTGTGACGCACCAGATGCCCAAAGCCACCATGAACATGTAGGGCCCTCTGCTCAAAAATGAAGAATTTAAAAACGGTGACAGCAGAGCATTAAGCCAAGTGCAGGACCCCTCTCCGTGCAAGGTGCTGCGGGACTGCGCAGGCTGCAGGACCAGGAAGCTGGGCCCGGGGGTCTGGGGAAGACGCGAGAGGGACAGGTCTCAGGAGCTGGGGGCCACCAGCCCAGCTCTGCAGGAGTCCAGGGGAAAAGCCCCCCTCAGCACGTTTCTTCTCGTAAGACAGGACCCTGCATCCCTGCACCTTTTATCTCCGCTTCTGGCAGTGATTTATCTCTCCGCGAATGGCTGGGGCGGCCTCCGAGGCACAAGTCCCGTTTGATGGTCCATGAATCTTTCTTTCCTTTCCGGATCCTCCGGCCACTCTCCACGCGGCCGGCGGACCCACCACTTCCTTTCTGCCAAGTGAGGATTAGGAAGCCATAAAACAGGAACCCAAGCCCCTGGCCGGCAGAGCACACACATGGGCCTCAGATGCGCTGGCCAGCTGGCAGGAGATGGATGGGGGCTGCCGGGATCGCGCCCCAGAGGGGGACCCCTTACCTTGGGGGCCACCCTTTCAAGTCTTCCTGGCCCAGCTTTGGGCCAGAGCTGGTCAGGGCCATCCCCGGGGGGAGAGACGATCCCGGCTGAAGCCAGAGCTAGAGGTGGTCCTGACGGGGCCGGGCCTCAGGGGGCCCAGGCTGAGCTGCGTGTGAGGACCCTGGTCCAGCCCAGGTGTGAAGGGCTGGGCACCCACTGTGTGCCTGGTTCTCACGTCTCGCAGGGCTGTTCCCACCTGAAGAGTGAAGAATCGGGGCTTCCGAGGTGTGCGCCCACTCGTGCTGAGATCACACAGCCATGAGGGGGCGGGGTTAGGATTTAAACACAGGGGAACAGATAACGAAACTCTGCCACAAAGAGAAATGGAAAACCATAATGTTTGACAAACATATTTTTAATTTCTTGAATATTATCTATTTTTTAAAAAAATCAGTTATCAGCCCGGCTGGTGTGGCACGGTGCTTGACTATTGACCCATGAACCAGGAGGTCACGTTCAGTTCTCTGTCAGGGAACATGTCCGGGTCATGGGCTCGATCCCCAGTAGGGGACGTGCAGGAGGGAGCCGATCAATGATTCTCTGTCATCATTGATGTTTCTATCCCTCTCTCCCTTCCTCTCTGAAATCAATAAAAATACATTTAAAAAAATCAGTTATAAAGGCTTATGGGAAAGAAGTCCAAAGGGGTGTAAAATAAGGTAACTAGGAAAACCATGCCTTCCCTTCCCCTCTCCTGTGTTCATCGTGCCTCCTGATTTCAGTTCTCTTCAGCACCTACTCGGAAGTGGAATTGCCGGATCCTATGGTAATTCCATTTTTAATTTCTGAGGAATTGCCATGCTGTTTTCCATAGTGGCCGGACCACCTTACATTCCTACCAACAGCGCACAGGGTCCCAGTTTCTCCACATCCTCACCAACACTTGTTCTCTGTTGTAGATGTTATTTTTATATGCCCAAAGCCACCCCAGCCCAGCTCACTGGCCCTGGAGGTGACTGAGGATGCTGTGGCCTGGAGCCTCCAGAACAGCCCAGGTGGTGCCAGGCCTGGGGCCTCCAGGATAGCCCAGGTGGTGCCAGGCATGGGGTCTTGGGGACAGCCCAGGTGGTGCCAGACATGGGGCCTCCAGGACAGCCCAGGTGGTGCCAGGCACAGGTCTTGGGGACAGCCCAGGTGGTGCCAGACATGGGGCCTCCAGGACAGCCCAGGTGGTGCCAGGCACAGGTCTTGGGGACAGCCCAGGTGGTGCCAGACATGGGGCCTCCGGGACAGCCCAGGTGGTGCCAGGCGCGGGGCAGCCCACAGATCAGGGCTCGACGCTTCTGCCCTGCTGACACCCCAGCTCTCAAGTCCTCTCATGATCTAGCCTCAGTTTACCGCTATGAAGTCACATGGCACCTGTCTCCCTTGAACCCCGTTCCCCTCCCCCCTCCACTACACTCCTCCCTCTTCCTGGAGCAGGCTAGCCCCTTCCCACCTCCACGCCCCCCACTTGGCCTCCTGGTCCACTCCCACCCGTGGGAACCCACCCTGAATTCGCATCCAGAGATGCCGCCCATAACAAGTGGGATCTAGAAACAGCCCACAGCTGCCCTGCACTCAGAGTCCCGGGCTCTCAGAACAGCTCCTCACCCGTCCAGACCCCGAGCACCCCTCTCACTCCAACCCTGGGCAGCCACCTGCGGCCTGGCGCTGCTGCTGGCCCGTGTCCATCCGAGACGCGAAGCTCAGCGGACGCTCTAGAACCGTCCCTTCACCGATCCCCTGACTGAGGCCCTGGGAGACCGGCACTGTCCTGCTCACCTCGCGGCCCCCACAACCGCTGGCTCACATTCATAAGCGAGAGCCAAGCACCCGTTAGAAAGCTGCCAATCTTCCAGCAAGTGCATGGCGTGGGGTTCTGATGCGCACTGAACCTCCACCGGCTCAGGACCCTCATCTCGGGACGGGGGTGGGTCCTGGCTTGGTCCTGGCCTCCTCCCTGCCCCATCCCCCTTCTCCAGTGCCTCAGACCTGGCTCCTCAGCACAGAGAAGCCCGGGAAGGGCTGCTGGGAAGCGGTGAGCGGCGGTCGGCGGCGGCGCAGGTGGGCCCTGGGGTCCCACTGCTCTGTCCACAGATAACTTGGAACCATGCCAATTGGCCCATATTCTACGTCACTAAATTTAAAAGATTTTGTAGCCGGTTCCAAGGTGAGGCAGGGTCCAAGGAGAAGAGGCACGGGCGGGGGGGCCTCAGCCTGGGCTGTGCCATGCTGGGTGAACGGTGGAGCGCCCCTCGGGCCCCTGCTGCGGGGACTGGAGGGTGGGACAGAGGGTGATCCACTGGCAGGGATCACACCCCTCCCCAGGCAGGCGGACTGCCTTCCTGATGGCCGCCCTGGTGTGCAGGGGAGGAACCTGAAGCAGGGAGGGCATTTGCTGCCAGGTTCCTGGCCTGGTGATGAATCCAACTGGTAGAGGGGGCCCTGTGCCAAGCTCAGGCTTGCACGTCCACGTCAATCATTCATTCAGTCATCCCTTCGTTCCATCGCCATGCATGCCTCGAGTCCCTGCTTTCTGCCGGGACTGGGTGCCAGGGGCTCGTGTGTAAATCAGGGGAGGGCAGGAGGGACAGCTCGGCAGGGCTTGAAGGTGCAAGTTGGAATCCGAATGGGCAGGCTGGGCAGAGGGACCAGCCAGCAAAGGCTGCGAGATGGGAGGGGGGTGCCTGGCCTCACCACCCCCTCCCCTGGATGCAGGCTCAGAGCAGAGCGGAGACCTGCCCATTCCAGGAATGCTGACATGTGGGCACCCCAGCCTCAATGCGGGTACAGTGGGGGAGCGGCAAGAGACAGGCGAGAGCTGGGCAGCCGGACTGGGGGAGTGGTGTGAGTGCCAGGCAGAGGGCTCAGCCAGGAGCAGAGCAGCGCTGGTGGGGGGAAGGGGGACACGGAACGGGAGGGCTAGTTCTTTGAGGGGGTGGCAGCTGCCTCCCTGGCCACCAGCCCCCTCTGGCAGGGCGATGGGCAGGGCTGATAGCAGCGATGCTGGGCCAGCCGGGGGCCACACTGTGTCCTCCCCACAAAGTTCTTTATCGGCAGGATGCGCCGTTGCCAGGGAGCCTGCTTCAGGCCCTGCTCCCGCCGTTGCTGGGAGGATTATCAGAAAGATTGGAGTCTTTTTAATTAAATCCGAGCCGAATGCAATTCCTCGCCCGCCTGTGTGGAGAAGCCCATTCAGCATCCTGTCGATGTCTCGATAGCTTTGTCTCACAGGCCCTGCTATCAGGCCATCTATCTGGTTGTAAGGCAGCCACGCTGCCCCCAGCCTGACAGCGGTGGGCACCTGGGGAGTAAACAGGTGGGGGGGCAGTTGCCGGGTGCAGGCCTGAGGCTCTCCAGGCAAACTCTGCCCAGAGCCAGGCCAGAAAACCAGGCCTGGGACCCCTCCACTCAGCCTTAAACATCCTTCTCACGGGCCATTTGAGCTTTCACTCGGGGCCGGCTATTGTGCCTGGCACGTGAGTTCCTCGGGCTGCCACCTTAAAAGGAAGGATAACCGTATCCTTCCCACTTCACAGATGAGAAAACCGAGCTCAGAGGAGGGAAGTCATTCCAGCTGGGAAGTGGCAGAGTCAGGATTCACGCCTGGATCCTCTGCCGTCAAAGTCTCCACTCTGAACTGCTGCCTCTACGACCAAGTGCCCAGCCTCCCTCTCGCCAAGCCTCCTGGGCTTTGTCCAGAAGCTCCCGGCACTAGTGGTCATGACCCTGACAGTATAACAGCCCGCGTTGTCCGGGCGCTCGCTGAGTGCCCCGTCCTGGCCTCCTCCGGCCTCGGGAGGCAGCGTCAGCTTCTGCCCCTCTTCTTGGTGCAGAAACAGGATCCAGGAGGGGTGAGGCCCTTGCAGAGTCCCGCCCCGTCCCTCTCCTTTACAGCCGGCACCCGTGGCCTCGCTCCTCCCCAGAGGAGGCAAGCGTGTGCCCCGCATAGCCTGGGAGGCAAGTCAGGGTCGGGGCTGGGGCTCCGAGGTGGTTCACGCTACGGCCAGAGGATGAAATTAACTCGATAAATAACGTGGGCATTGCGAGGGCGGGGGCGTTCTTTTTAGAAAACGCGGTAGCTCGGGGCACCCAGGCCTGTGCGCTGGCTTTATAGAGCTAAGTTTTAATTGCAAGCCCCACACCCTGGCTGCAGCCGCCCAGGAGGAGGGCGTGCTTTCTTTTTAATTAAATCTGTCTGTTATCACAGCGTATCGTTATGAAGGGTGGCCCATTAGCTGCTGCTGGGAAACGGCCCACGGCACCGGACACACGGGCTGCCAATCCCCAGGGGCCAGCGTCCCTGGCCCTCCCCGGTCCAGGCTGCAGCACCAGGAGACGCCGGACAGGCCCCTCACATGGAGACCTACTACGCTCCAGGCAGGCGCCTGCCGCCCAGGGCTCTTGCTGAGCATGGGAACCCCTCACGCCAGGACCTAGGGTCAGAGACACCTCGGGGTGGGGGGGGGGGGATCCTAGCTCAGCCACTTGTTTGCTGTGTGACCCCAGGAACAAACTTCACCTCTGTTGGTGATGTTGGGCAGCTCACATAATCCGGCCCATCCTGGTGGGTAAGCTGTGAGCGTTTTGTGCACAACCCTATTGACTTCGCACAACACCCCAAGAAGCAGGGGCTGTTGTCATCCCCATTATACAGATAGGAAAACTGAGGCTCAGAAACTACTTACTGCGGGACACGCAGGTTATATTATGGCTGAGCTAGGATTTGAATGGACCCCTGCCTCCGTCTCCCCACCTGGAAAATGAAGATAATGGTCCTCCATAGGGAATGGAGGGCCACTGACCAGGACAGTGAAGAGCATGCGTGAGTCTCAATAAGGGACGACTGCTTTCATTCGAACCTTGTGTGTTTAGTACAGGAGAGGCTATTAGCATGATTTTCTAGGTGAGGCCATTGAAGCTCTGTGCCCCACTGCCCTCGGACACACACCCCTGCGGCATCATCCCAGCAGCCTCCTCACCAGATTTCCAGCCTGGATCTGCCTTTCCATCCTGCCTCCTCTAAGCACTCAGAGCAGTCGCTCGGTTTCTCATTAAAGTAACATATATTTGATGTTTACTTGATTTATAAAATAAAACGAGGATAAATGTGTATAAAACAAAAGTATAAAAAGAAAATTGAAATCACCTGTAAGCCCATCTCTGTGGGCTCATTTTTTCCTGCCATTTCCCTGCTCACTCACTCACTCATGCAGTATTGAGTGAGCCCTTCCTCGGTGCGGAGCCTTGTGCAAGGTGCTGGGGGAAACAGTGGTGAACGAGACCCACCTGGCCCCGCCTGCAGGGAGCGCCACGTAACGGGAGGAGATTGCTGTGAACTAGGCCAGCACCTCTGTGGTACTGAACCTTGAGTGTAACATGTACAGCACCACCTATTTAAAGGATTATACACCATAACCAAGTGGGATTTATTCCTGGAATGCAAGGGTAATTGAACATATGAACATTGATCGATGTAATGCACCGCATTAACAGAATAAAGGGGGGGAGGGAACCACAGAGTCATCTCAATTGATGCAGAAAAGCATTTGACAAACGTCAACACCCTTTCACGATTAAAAAACACTCAACAAACTAGCAGTGGACGGTAACGGCTTCAACATAATGAAAAGCCCACGGCAAACGTCACACTCCATCGTGGAAAATGAGAGCAGGAGCGAGGCCCGGAAGATTGCCTCTGCCTCTTCTGTACAACCCACAAGAATCAGTTACCGTTCTGAACACTAACCGTGAACAATCTAAAAAAGAAATTGAGGAAAATTCGTTTACAATGGAATCAAAGAGAATAAAATACCTAGGAATTAATTAACCAAGGAGGGGGAAAACGTATAAAATAAAAAAACTACAAGACATTTCCGAAAAGAAATTAAAGACAAATAAATGAGAAAACATCACACTTTCATGAATTGGAGGAATTGGTGTTTCTAACATGTCGATACTTCCCAAGACAATTTACATACTTCATGCAATCCCTATCAAAGTCTCAATGATTTTTTTTTTTTTTTTGCAGAAATAAAAAGCATCTGAAAAGTCATATGAAATCTCAAGGGACACCAAATAGCCAAAACAGTAAGAACAAAGTTGGATTCACACTTCCTGAATTCAAAACTTACTACCAACTGACTATATTAACCAAAAGAATGTGGTGCTGGCATAAACATAGACATACAGACAAATGGAATAGAACAGAGTGTGCGGGAATAAACTCTCACATGTATGATCACATGATTTCAACAAGATCGCCAAGACGAGTCATTGGAGAAGAGACAGTCTTTTCAACCAGTGACAGCTGGGATATCCATGTGCAAAAGAATGACGTTGGTCCCTTACCCAACACATTACACAAAAATTAATTCAAAATGGAGCCAGGCCCAAAATGGAGAGCCTAAAATGATAAAACTTTGAGAGGAAAACATAGGACAAGAGCTTCACAACATTGGACTTGGCCGTGATTTCTTGGATATGACCTCAAAGACACAGGCAACAACACCAGAAGAGGCAAATCGGACTTCATCAACATGAAAAATGCTTGTGCATCAAGGGGCACCCTCAGGAGAGTCAAAAAAGGCAACCCACAGAATGGAAAGGAATATTTACAATCAAATATCGGGTGAGGGATTAATATCCAAAATATTTAGAGAACTCCTAAAACTCAACAAACACATACAAACAACCCAATTCAACAATGGGGCAAAGACTTGAATTACAATTTCTCCAAAGAAGATATACAAATGGCCAATGAACACATGAAAAGATGCTTACCCTCATTTATCATTAGAGAAATGCAAATCAAAACTACACTTCATACCATTTGTTTTTTATTTTTTAAAATATTTTTATTGATTTCAGAGAGGAAGGGAGAGGGAGAGGGAGAGATAGAAACATCACTGATGAGAGAACCATTGATCGGCTGCCTCCTGCACGCCCCCCGCTGGGAATTGAGCCCACAGCCCAGGCGTGTGCCCAGGACCTTTCAGTCCGCAGGCCGATGTTCTATCCACTGAGCCAAACAGGCTAGGGAATGCTTCACACCAGTGACCTGGGCTGGGGCTAAGAAAGGACATTTCCAATAAGCTTCCGGGTGAGTCTGATGCCTGTGTGGGATGGGAATCAGGACGGTGGGAGGGGTGTAGGGAGGAGTCTTTAGCAGGTGCACCCTCGCAGGCTGTCGGCGTCTGTGTTCTCCCATCCAGACCCCAACCAATTGGCCCATTGACCAGCCCGTCAGTCACTCATTTTGTAGAGAAGCGATTGGCTTCTATTTCTTTTCTTTTCTTTTTTTTTTTTTAAATAAAAAATATATTTTATTGATTTTTTACAGAGAGGAAGGGGAGAAAGATAGAGAGTTAGAAACATCAATGAGAGAGAAACATCTATCAGCTGCCTTCTGCACAACTCCTACTGGGGATGTGCCCGCAACCCAGGTACATGCCCTTGACCGGAATCGAACCTGGGACCTTTCAGTTCACAGGCTGACGCTCTATCCACTGAGCCAAACCGGTTAGGGCTTCTATTTCTTTTCATTGAAAAAGTTATGAAAGTAATACAATACCTATTTATTTAAAAATACTTTAGGGAAAAATGACAAATAAAACAAAATCAAAACCATTCATAATCCTATCACCTAGGGACTGGCACCCTTTCAGATAGTAACATATATCTTCCAGGAATATCTTGGAAGATGTATTTGTCCAGCAAATGTTTATTAAGCCCAGCAGTGAGATGAAGCAATACCGATAAGCATGATGCAGACAGCGCGTGCGCACACACACACACACACACACACACACACACACACACTTCTTTTTTAAAAAGATGGTATCACGTTATTTGTGCTATTTAGTAGCCTGACAACTTTGACAGCTTTTCCATGTGAAAATATACATGCACATATTTAGCATATCTTTCTCATTTTTTTAAATTAAAAATAAAAAAGATAAAAAATTTAAAAGTAAAATTAGCTACACACCCCCCCTCGTAGTTTTTTGGGGGCATCTTTTCAGAATTTTTATGCATAGAGATGTAGGTATATTATTTCCCACAACCGCAAATACACTGTATCCTCTGCTTGACGTCTGCTTTTCTCACTTAACCACCGTCCCAGAGGCGTTCCATCCCGGCACACAGAGATCGCCTTCGCTCTTCCTCATGCTGCTTAGGATGGGTGTACAATTTATGTAGCCACTTCCCTAAACTTCAGCTTGTAACCGTTTTTCACAGGTGTGTAAACAGGGCCTTATTTGAATACTCTTGTGTGTGGAACTTGTCTATTTCTACATGATTAAGTCCTAGAAGCAGAAATACTGGGTACAAGGTTATGTATCTATATACATAACATTGATTGGCTGCCTCCTGCATGCCCCCTTCTGGGGGTCAAGCCCCCAACCCAGGCATGTGCCCTGATCAGGAATCAAACCAGCAACCTTTCAGTGCACAGGATGATGCCCAACCAACTGAGCCACACCGGCCAGGGTCCAGTCACGGGGTCGGTGAGGGGTTATATACACTGAGTGGCCAGATTATTATGATCACCTGACGGTTGTAGGCAAATTAGCTATAATTTTGCGCTGAAGTAGCTAGAGGGCCAGACCATTATAAACAGGGAAGCAGGTTGTTTACCAGGACAGCAGAAGTGATTTTTCCTGAAGATATGGGTAAACAATGCGATTTAACAGCCTTTGAACGTGGGATGAATGTTGGCGCTCAGAGCCATGGAGTGAGTATCAGCAAAACAGCTGAATTCGTTAAATGTTCAAGAGCAGCTGTTGTTAAAGTGTTTAAAGACTGGACTGTCAGCCGAAAATCTGGGTCTGAACGTGCAAATTGTGGCCGTCAGCGACTAGTCAATGTTAGGGCAGAACGGAGCGTGGCAAGACTGGTACAAGACAACAGAAGGGCAACAGTGCATCAAATTACTGTAGATCTTAATCAGAGATCCTCTCAAATGATCTCTGAATGCACAATAATCATCTGGTCACTCATATATTTTATATATAAATATATAAATATATAAATATATAAATATATAAATATATAAATATATATATAAATATAAATATAAAATATAAATATAAATATAAATATAAATATATATATATATATATACTAGAGGCCTGGTGCACGAAATTCGTGCATGGGGTGGGGGGGGTCCCTCAGCCCAGCCTGCACCCTCTCCAATCTGGGACCCCTCGAGGGATCGGGCCTAAACCGGCAGTCAGACATCCCTCTGGCAATCTAGGACTGCTGGCTCCTAACCACTCACCTGCCTGCCTGCCTGATTGCACCTAACTGCTCTCCCCTGCCAGCCTGATCACCCCTAACTGCCTCACTGCCTCTGCCTCGGCCCCTGCCACCATAGCTTTGTCCAGAAGGACATCCAGTCTAATTAGCATATTACCCTTTTATTAGTACACACACACACACACACACACACACACACACACACACACACACTGAGTGGCCAGATTATTATGATCTCTGAACGCATAATAATCTGGCCACTCAGTGTATATTTTAAAGGCTGTTAATCGGCACTGCCTCCAGGAGGCTGCCTCAATGGACTCTCCCACTGCAGTGCACGAAGCTGCCTCCATCCCTGCATCGTCTTCAGCACTGGGTGTTATCTATCATTTTTTTGAATCTTGGCCAAGCTGATAAGCAAACGTGCTGTCCTGATGCTGTATTAATTTGCCTTTTTTTTTTCTTTCTTTTTCTTTTTTTTTTTTTTAGTATTGGTAATTTTGGGTACTTTCTCTTATTCATATGGACCATTTTTATCCTTTTGAGGATTGCCTCATATTTTTAGATTTGTAAGAGATACTTATATGAAATATACTCACTTCTGTCATATACCTAGAAGATATCGCCCCTCCCTCCAATTTAGAGTGTGTCTTTTATATTTTGGTCATTTGGAATATTTTGATACATCAAATATTTTATAATTTTACGTAGTTAAATGTAGCAATTGAAATTTTCTGTGTGTTTGGAGTCACATTAGAAAGATCTTCCCCACACTCAAGATTATAAAAATATCAATATTTTCTCCTAATAATTAGAAAATAATTCCCTTCTAAAAAGTTAAATATTTAATCTATCTGGAGTTTGTTTTCACATATTAGTAAAGCAGGAATCTAACTTTATTTTATTCTCAGTGGTTCCCCTAATATCTCTACATTATTTATTAAAATTCCATTATTTCCTTATTGATTTGAATCCTATCTTTTGCTGCACTTAATTCTCCGTGGATCTCTCTCACTGACATGCTTGGCTCTCTCTCTGCCAGGATCTCCCTGATTTAATTACTATCGTTTTACAATATGTTTTGTTATCTTATAAGCAAATCCTCCTCATTAATCTTTCTTTTAAAAAATTTCATGGTAATTCTAAAATGTTTGTATTTCCAGATGAACTTCAGAGTTTTTTAGTTAAAAATAAAAGTTCACTGATTTTTTTTTTATGGTACTTGTTTAAATTTGTAGATTACTTGGGTAAAGATAGGCATCTTTAGCCCGGCCAGCCTGGCTCAGTGGTTGAGCATCGATCTATGAACCAGGAGGTCACGGTTCGATTCCCGGTCAGGGCACATGCCCAGGGTGCGGGCTCGATTCCCAGTGTGGGGCGTGCAGGAGGTAGCCGATCAATGATTCTCTCTCATCATTGATGTTTCTATCTCTCTCTCCCTTTCTGAAATCAATAAAAGTATATATTTTAAAAAGGCGTATTTAAAAATGATTTTTACAGTAGTCCATCTTCCCATCCAGTAAAATGCCTTATCTCCCCAGTTTTTTAAAAGTTCTTTGTATTCCTTAATCAAGTTTTTTGGGTTTAGAGTTTCCACACATTTCTGGTTCTGTTTCCTTTTAGGCATTTGGTACTTTTTTTTTTTTTACAGCTTTTATAAATGGAATTTTTTTTTCCCATTAGATTTTCTAACACTTGCTGTTGAAATGTAGAAGTTATTTCTTCCTACTTATCTAACCACTAGGTATTTAGCAAACTCTCGTTTTAGCTCCAATAATTTTTTACTTGCTTGTGTTGCATTTTATAGGCAAACAGTATCTTTATTTGAAAATGCTGAGGATTTCTCAGTATTGATACTTCCCCCTCAGCTCAGGGTTTGTCAGGATTCTTTGGAGTGGGTGGGTTGTGGTCTGTGAGTCAGGAGCGGCCCAGTGACCCCGGCCACCACCTGCAACCCCGGGAGTGGCCACGAGGAGAAGGATGTGTGGACGGGTGCCCGTGTCATGAACAGCAGGAGGAGGACTCTGGAGCCAGCATAGCCACCAGGGCCAGGAATGCGCGGCACCCTAGCCGCCGTCACAGGCCTCCAGTCCGACCTGGGCTGGTCCATGTCTATTGCTGGTGTTTTGCTCTCTCTTTTCTTTTGCTTTTGCATTTCTGTGAGAGTTCATTTGAGCCAAACTGACCACATACGTTGGGGAATAAGATCTCAAATGCTCCGGAGAATAAGAGTTTGCAGCTGGGTGTTTCACGCTAAGTACAAAGCCTGCATACTATTTAAATCGAGAATGGGCCTTGAACGTAAAGGCCTGGTAAGTAGCTTTTCTCCATGTTTGCCATGCATCCTTGCGCCTGCACTCCTGGGGTAGATGTTCTACTATATGCGCCTGGTGGTGCTGGCCTTCCTATGTCCCCGTCAATATTTCAGGGGAGATTGGTCTAGAGGGGTGCAGGGTGCCGTCATTACTGGGTTATATGGCATTAGATTTGTACTAGCTCCACAGAGCTCTCAGTGAAACTTACAATTTTTTTTTCTTATAGCCAGCAAAACTTCCCATCTTTTCTTATTCTCTGGAAGTGGGAATGATCTCCTCTCTGTGAGCACTCATAAAACCATCTGGGCCTGATGCCATTTTAGGGTCATCTTTTTAGAACTGTAATTTCACTGCCTCATGCTTTCTACAGCTGTGCCTGGATCGCGGATAAGGTGCAAACCCTCTGACGTTCAGGATACAGGGTGATTTAACTGCCTCAGATCTCACCACTGCTCTCCTCGCTTATCCTCTGGCTCCGTGGTCGGCAAACTGCGGCTCGCGAGCCACATGCGGCTCTTTGGCCCCTTGAGTGTGGCTCTTCCACAAAATACCACGGCCTGGGTGAGTCTATTTTGAAGAAGAGGCGTTAGAAGAAGTTTAAGTTTAAAAAATTTGGCTCTCAAAAGAAATTTCAGTCGTTGTACTGTTGATATTTGGCTCTGTTGACTAATGAGTTTGCTGACCACTGCTCTGGCTCACGTAACTTCTGGAACTTCCCCAGACCCTCGGCTGGGAGATCCAGGTTTGTTTCGCTCCGTGTGGAGTCTGGCACCCTGTAGAGCTTCCCTTTCACAGGTATTCTCTGAATTCTTGTAGAACAGCATACCCTGTGTTAATATTGTTGTGTCTTAGATGATATGTTATAAAATTGTACACCTGAAACCTATATAATTTTATTAACCAAAGTCACCCCAATCCATTCAATAAAAATTAAAAATAATAAAAAATTAAAAACATGAAAAAAGGAGACAACAGAGATGCACTCACGCACCGAGGAGAAACCATGTGAGCCCATAGTGAGAAGGTGGCCATCCGCAAGCCAAGGAGAGAGGCCTCATACAAAACCAAACCTGCCCACATTTTGACCCTTGGACTTATACCCTCCAAGAATTGTGAGGAAATACATTTTTGTTGTTTAAATATATATATATATATATATGTATATATATATATATATATATATATATATGTACACACATATATATATATATATAGATAGATAGATAGATAGAGAGAGAGAGAGAGTTGTATGTTTTAGTTCATGTCAACACATGTTCCCTGAGCATCTCCTTGGTGTGTGGCCACATGGGGGCCCTGGGGAGGAAGAACCCCCGCCCCTGTGCTCGAGTTTCTGTTTGGCTCTTGGGGAAGCAGGTGAGTAAAAGGACCCGCTGAACAGTGAGGTAATGGCAGGGAGGGGATATGGATGGGCATGGTGGGAGCACTGGGAAGGCCAGCTGACTCAACCCAGAGAGGGCAACCAGAGGGCTTCCTGGAGGAGGGGCCTGGACTTAGAGATGCCCAGTAGCACACCGCCAAACGGGTCCCCTTTCACCACACAGCTACCGTAGACACAGACGACCTCAAGGGCATTAGTGACAGTAAATGATGTAAACTCATAGGAACTGATGAGTTTGGAGTATTTATTTCCTTTAAGTATAATGTCACTTATTTAATGATAAATTTATGTAACTTAATTTTAAACAATGGCTGTTTTAATAGCCAGCTCACAGAATTAATTCCTGAAAGTTTAATAGGCAGCTCTTGTGAGCCAAGCCAGTCGAAACCAAGTTGAGCCTACATGGCTACCCTCCCCTGAAGTAGGCACTGTCCTCAGGGAGGGGGAGGGAGGTTACCCAGCTGCTAAGTGGGAGAGCTGGGTAGGCTGAAACGAGTAACTACCTTGTCTTTGAGCCTCAGTTTCCTCATCTGTAAAATGGGGACAATAAAGCATGTCCTGGGGTGCTGTGGAGATTTAATGAGTAATGCCTGTGATGCACCTGGCATGCGTAAATGCTTGATATGTGGGAACCACTAGTGTGTTATGGCTATTTTAATAATAATATCGAACATGGATCTTGTCTTCAAGGTATGCCTGGCCTAGTGGATGGAAGGGGACAATGATAAGACATATACACATGCATAGGATTCCAATCCAGGCAGGAGGGGAAGGCTTCCTGGAGGCGGCGGCCTTTGAACTGGGTCTGGCAGGTTTGGGAGCAGGGGGGTCTCTCGAGGGTTCGGGTGAGACATTCCTGGCTGATGGTGCCCAACAAGCAGAGGAGGGACCCAGGATGCATGAAGGTGAGAGATGAGGCTGGAGGCAACAAGACCAAGTCTGAACCTCCCTCCGGGACATGGGGAGCCACAGGGGCTGCTCAGCAGGTCCTGGTGGCATCAGATTGGAATCTTGGAACATCAGTGGGACTGCAGTGGGGAGGAGGGCCAGGAGGGGGCAGGATGGAGGCACTATTGGCCACCGGGATAGGGGGTGATGGCAGTCTACCCATCGGGGCTCCTTAGTAGTGCCTGGGTGGGGCCGGGGTGTCCAAAGAACAGGCTGCCTTGACCTCTCCTCTCCTACAGCTACTGGGGTTGGGGAGAACAGCAGGGGCCCCTCCCCCCAGTGCCATTGTCCCCAGCCCTGCCCAGGCCCAGCTCCAGCTCCAGCAGCTAATCCTGGTGACACTGGGTCCGAGGCCGGGGAGGGGCAGCTGGGCAGCTGGCCTCAATTAGCTGGGGAGCCGGGTCTGGACAGTGTCATTAGGAGAAAACCAGAGCCCGGCCATAAACTCTAATGAATGCATTAATGGAAGGCTTGTGCGCCTCAAAGGGGGAAAAAAAGCGGGTCTAAATAAAGTTATTAACACAGCCCACCTGTGTTCGGCTCTCGGCCTATATTGTTCAAATAGCCCATTAACTCCTGAAGCATCCAGTCTTGAAAGTGAGCCCTGCCTCTCTGAAGCAGACGTTTAACTGCGTTCATATAATTCAATTAGATTCCACAGTCGTGGTCCAAAGGCATTCTCTGGGCTTTCATCTCGGTAATGGCCTGCAGGCCGGAGTGGGGAGCAGGGGGTTAAAAAGAGGGGCTTGGAACCTGCCTTTTGGCCCGACTCACCCCATCACCTGGAGGGGCCTGCAGATGAGTGTCCTGGGGGCAGAATGAATGCATCAGGCGCCCAGGCGCTCACTGGTCTCCCAGGCCTAGGATTCGAACCCAGACCCTGCGGGTGTGTTCTCTGTCCAGCATCCAGGCCCCCGCCACCCCCCCATTCTGCTCTGTCCCCCTTGTCTCATGGTCCAGCAGTTCAAGGACCCCCGACTCCACTCAGCCAACCCTATTAATAAAGAGTTAAGAAAATTCATTAGGAAGTGGTCCTTTTATAGATTCCGTGAAAGCCTTCTTCCTACTTCTGTCACTGAAAAAGGATAAAAACCCTTTTATCACTCTACAACCTGTTAATGGTCTGCCCCGGGAGCACTTCGTCTGTAATAAACATCTTCACAAAATGTGCACCCCCAGGGAGGGGCCGTTAATTTCCTCAAGGCCTCACACATGTAACGGGCTTTATTGCCTGCAGGTGCTTCATGATATTGCGTGGGCTTCTAATAAACGTCCAGTAAACCGCAGGTAGCGCCTCGGAGAGGGATGGGCCCATGCACCTGTCCACGCCCGCGCTCCGCACGCCGCACCTCCGCCCGCCGCACCTCCGCCTTCCTGGCCCGGCCCTGGCGCGGTCGGCTCCGGAGACCAGCCTGCCCCTCGGGACGCCCGCAGGTAAGTGCTCACGGCTCTCGGCTCCACGCGACCCCCTTAGCGAGGGTGGGCGAGCCAGGAACCGTGCGCCCTGGGACCCACACACCTTGGCGGGAATGGCAAGCACACAGAGGCAGGCGGGCGCGTAGTCGGCTTCGCAGCGTGGTGTCCTTTCCTTGTTCGAGGTGGGGGAGTCCCCCCCCCCCCCAATAGGATCTGCTGCGGAAATGTGATTAGCGACAAATTTGACTTCCCATTTTCTTAATAACTGAGATGGAGGGCGAAGAGAGCGTGCCTCTCTGAAGGGCGATTCGTAGGAAATGTGTTTTGCATATCTGCAGGGCAATTTTCGGGACGTTAAAAATAATTGCTAGAAAAATACGTTGGAGCTCCGTCACCAGGAAAGAGATTACTTAAGGAGCCGTTTCCATCAGCGTTCCGCAAAGTAATTAGAAGTTTGCATTTAATAAATATCGCTCGAGTCTCCGGGATGCTTTCCAAGTTGTGGAAATTAATGGTGAGGCCGTGTGCTGGGTGTCTGTGTGCAGAGACGATGACATGTGGCAGGGGGAGCTGGGGACGCCACCAATGGCACTTTGGAGGAGCAGGCCCCGGCTGCTGGGGGGCAGTGTCCCAGGGGAGGGAGGCGGCGACCTCACCTGGCTCTGCAGCCCCCCGCCCCCAGGACCAGGGGCCGCTAAGAACCACAGGTCCGGGTGGGGTGCGCGTCCTCTAAACCAAACACGGCTGTGCTGCTCTGGACCCTCCTGGTGGTGTGTCTCTGAGGGACCTGACCACGGTCC
This sequence comes from Ia io, assembly GCA_025583905.1. Classification (NCBI taxonomy): domain Eukaryota; kingdom Metazoa; phylum Chordata; class Mammalia; order Chiroptera; family Vespertilionidae; genus Ia; species Ia io. The sequence goes on from JAJQQW010000017.1 coordinate 7,159,038, forward strand.
GTGCGGTGGCTGGAGGTGTCTGTGAGTGTGGCTTTCGTTCAGATCTGTAAGTGCTGAGCGCTGGAGTTCAGCTGCCCTGGCCTGGCCAGCTCGGGGCCCTGGCCGGCTTGGGGGCACGCACACTCCGCCCCGGGGAGGCCGCTCAAGCGAGGGAGAGGGCCCCCGTCATCAGCCCTGCACTGGGGCCACAGAGCCCTCTGGAAAGGGGAGATTCCCCAAATCCTTCTGGAAGCACCGAGGAGAAAAAAATGGAGCTCAGCTGTGTTCGCAGGCCCCTTCCTTCCCAGCCAGCGGGCTGCGCAGAACCCAGTGGTGGGGGGAGCGGGCCTGGGCAGCTGAGCCTTTGGGGCGCACGCACTCCTTGTCTGGGGTGAGAAATCATAACGAGACCGTCGTTGGGTACAGCACCTCTGATATACCGTTCTCGCTCTCCCCGTGGGTCAGGGCCTGGCCCTTAGGGCCTATCTCGGGGGTCTCCCAACTGCCCCTTTATAGGGAAGAAGCTCGGTTCAAGGGATGAGGTCACAGGCTCAGTCACCCCGCGGAGGAAGGGGAGTTCGGGATGGCCTGGGCCAGAGGCAGAGGGCTCTACCCCACAGCCTCTGGGCAAACCTTCCCGGGAGGGCACAGGCGCCCCGTTTCCAGACGACAAGACGAGGCTCGCCTGGCAGTGGGGGCCGGAGTGGGCCTGACATCCGCCTCCTTTCCGAGTCACGGCGGCCCCCACCCCCGCTTCTCCGGCTGGGAGGAGAGAGGGGTCAGTCACCCCTGCCTCCACCCTGCCGCTCAGCCGGGCCTGGCCCAGCAGAAACCATGGGAGGGCCAGGGAGCCTGGAGCGGCCTCCGAGGCCGGGGGACCTGATGAAAGCCCGGAGCCCGGGACCCAGCGAAAGGTTAGAGGAAGCGGGATTATTCCGCCCGGGGAAGCGGAAGGCCCAGGGGGCAGGGGCCCTGGCTAATGGCGAGTGCCAGATGCTGACCAGCTGTTCCCTGTCTCCCTGGAGGCCCAGCAGGCCCGGGAGGACTTCTACAGCAGCAGGGCGTTAGGGGGGATAGGAGAAAGAACTGGCTGAGGGAGTGGCTGGGGTGGGAAGAATGGGGGAGCTGGCCTCTGAGGAGCTGTGAGAAGCAGGGCCACAGCTCCTGATTGGGGGTGGGGGGCAGGGGCCGGCGAGAGGGGCCTTGGGAAGGGAGCCTTGGGGAGCGACCCTCCTCCTCGGCCACCCTGATGGACTGATTCACCACCCTCACCCACCCGCCTGCAGGCCCCAGCACCCCAGCAGGGCCCGCGGTGCGAGGTCTCAAGCTCGGACAGGAGCCTCTGAGGCCTGCTCCCCAAGCTCGCCGAGCACCGGGGGCTGGACCCAGGCAGGATGGGGACAGCCAGGCCGGAAGCCAGCGGGCAAAGCCTTTAGGCTGTCCTGGTGCCCACTGCTCATTAAAATAAATGGCACTGAACTGTAAACGGGTGTGAGGAAGGCGGGCAGGGTCGCTGTGCTCCCCACGATGAAGACTTCGGGGCTTCCACCCAACCCAGCCAGCATTTCCAGGCGTCCACCCACGTCCAGCCCTCGGTGCCCTCAGCCAGGCTCCGGCTGCTCGCGGGTGCCTCGGCCCAGCGCTTCCTGCCTCAGGTTGGGGTCCCTGACCCGGGGGCCGTGAGGGAGGGGAGGGTGAGAGGCTGAGAGCCCGGCCAGGCTGGCACAGAGCCGGCCCGCGTCCTGCCTTCCTGGAGCACAGTTTGCTCGATGGACTCGATTCTGCTTCTGGGACTAGGGAGGGGGTCCCGGCTCGGTGTTCCCCACACCGTCAGAACCTCGGCGAGGGCTGCTGGAGGAAATATAGGACGCTCCAGTCAATGGTTATTTGAGGTCACCAGGAATAAACTTTTAGTATAAATATGTCCACCGTAATATTTAGGACATACTTATACTAAAAAATGAAATTATTCCTTGTTTCCCTGAAATTCCCGTTGAAGGGTGCAGCCTGTGTATTTATTTGTTAAGTCTGGGCTCCTTTCCTCGTTGGGGGGTGCCTGCTCCCTGCCCGGGGGAGCCGTCCAGGCTTTTCTCTGGCAGGAGGGCCCCGGGTGGGAGGCATTGCTCTCAGCATCTAGAGGTTCTGTGGTCACCCCTGACAGGGAATCAGAAAATGCATTTTTTGGTGACATCGTTCTCTCGGGAGATGTTTTTGGAGGGGCCTAGGCGTTCCCTCACAATGGGGACTTTTTATCGGGGCAGTGCGGCGTTTTTGAGCCCGTTGTTTGTAGACAACACAGCAGCCAGCGGGCTGCCTCTGACCTCTGGTTTCTCTGGGAGAATTTCTAAAACAGCCGGCGTGTAAGGGGAACTTTCCCCCTCTCCTCAGTGTAAAACTTGTCAGGACACAGGTGGGTTTTAAGGGGTAAAGACAAAGTTACAAGCAAAAGTCCTTGGGGCAACTCCTGGAGTACGATTCCTTAAATCGGTGCTATTTCATTATTCCGGTGCTGGTGGGCTTGCCCCGAAAATTATTTCCCAAAGGGCCATTACATTTTGCATAGGAAGAGACTAAGAACGGTTTTTCTTTTTGTTTCTTTCTCCCTCTCTTTTGCTTAAGGTAAGACAGAGATGTTACAAATTGTTTGAGCTAATCGATCAGGAAAAAAAGATGGACAGAACAGGAGAAAAGGAAACAGAGCAAAAGTAAATAACACACACACTAAACAAAGTCTTTACGTCAGAAATAAAGTTTTAACACTCGACTTTATACCTTGGCATGCTATCCTAATCACATTTAGTTTCACAATGTCATAATTAAAACTTCAAAACTTGATGGCTTTTTTTCCCCACTTCTTCCAAATATTTAAAATTTTCTTTTTTCTTTTCTTTTCTTTTTTTTTTTTTACATCTTGTGGACCAGGAGAAATATTCCAACGTGGGAAAATCATGTATTCCGTGTATTTCCTTTCTGGAATGATATTCCAAGGCGGTGGGGCTCTGATCTTAGGATGGCAAAACTTTGCAAAGGCAAACCCCTAGCCCCAAGTCACACCAGAATGAGAGGGCGGAGTTTACCAAGGTTCAGACAAGCCTGAGCGATGGAGACAGTCCCGTGTCACCGGGCGGAGAGCCTGGCTGAAGCCGGAGGGCCCCAGACCGCGGCCTGGACCCTCTGCCTCTCTCCTGCCCGACCTCTCCCCTCTCGGAGCACAGACCCCAGATGGGAAGCTTGGCCTCGAGCTGGGAGCGGGAGGTGCCGCTTGATGTCAATTACGGCCCAATTCCAGAGGTGCCATCAAAGAGTTAACTAGGATGTCCCAGTGCGCAAATGTGGGATAATTGGGAAACAAATTCTACAAACATCTTGAAAGGGACAAAAGACCTTTGATCTTTCTCTAGAAAGGCAGACATTACAGACGTTACTGCCTTTTGGGGTCTGCACACATCTCGGACCAGGTTAGAGGATGCCCTCTCTCCCAGAAATCAGCCGACACCTAATTCCATCGAACCTTAATTATCCTAACTGGTTTCGTATGTCCCAAGGCATTTTCCCTGAAGATTAGAGGAGAAAGAGGGACTGACAAAATAATTAAATATGCAATTTGCCAAGCGTGGGCAATATGGCTTTGAAATCACCTTTTCAGGAAGTTTTACCGCTTGTTCATGGACATGTATATTGCAGGCTGCAGGCTTTTATTTAAGCTCTTTTGATTGCCTTAATGGATTAATACCCGAGTGCCATCAGCCAAGGCCTGAGACCCAGGCTGTTTCTAATTTTGCAAATATTGCGCCTGCTTCCTCTGGTGTGAGGACAAAAAGAAGCATCTAGAATTTGCCTTCTCACTTAAAGCAACACGCGGGTCCCCTCAAATAGCTGCCTGATGTCGGAATCTGTGTCTCACCAGGGGCGGTGTCGGTTCCAGGAAACGTCCCCGGGGCCAGGGCTGGGCGGCGGGCGGCATTGGCAGGCCTGGGCAGGCCCGTGCTGCTCAGGGGGCCTGGGTCTGTTTTGGGTGCCACTCCTGAAATGAGTCCGTGCCCCCGGAGAGCAGGACGCCTCCCAAAGGAAGGCCCCAGCAGCATACAAGGGTGCCGAGGGGTGTTCCTGCCCCTGCTCAGGACTCCCGACAGGGGTGAGAGACATTCCATGGGGAGGGGTGGGGCGGTGCTCGCCGGGATGCGGGGAGGAATCTGGGCTGAGACGGCAGCCGCATCCAAGGGCGGCATCCGGAAACCAGAGCCGGCGCCTGCTCTGGGGGAATAGTTCGCATTCTGTACTCGTGATGGCAGAACTGGAGTTCGAAGGACTTGGCCGAGGGATTGCACCCGTCCCATCTTTTGGCCAAGCTGAGTGTCAGGGGGGTGGGGGGTGGGGGCGGGCAGTGTCTTAGAACCTGCTCCAAGGACATGAAGGCTGGGTTTGCAGGGGCGGTGTTTGTCTGGTCTGGGACGTCTGTGGGTACCCGGCAGGCAGAAGGGGGATCATCAGAGACACTGAGAGGGTGAAAGAATAGATGGGAAGGAGAGAGAGAGAGAGAGAACACAGCAGCAAAGAGCCAAAACGACAGAGAACGAAGAGACGCACACAGAGGCTTTCCCGTGTACACACGCACACACATGCACACGCACATGCACACACACATGCACACGCACACGCATGCACATAAACACACGTACACGTGTATACAGAAACACACACACGCACACACACACACACACACACGCACACACACACGCACATGCACACACACGCACATGCACACGCACACGCGTATACAGAAACACACAAGCACACACACGCACATAAACACACACACGCACACACATAAACACACACATGCACGCACATAAACACACACACACACACGCACGCACGCATACACGCACGCACAGGGAGGCTGCCTTTGAAGGCGGAGGGACAAGGCCTAATTGTCCGGGGATGTGCGTGGCGGCCGGCTTTTTCATCGTTCCCAGAGCTCCCTAATGAGGCTGTGGCCCCTCCTGGTGGGAACGCTGCTCCCCGGGATCAGCTTTGATAAAGCGGACGGACCGTCTGGGACGAGTTACCAGGTTTTCCTCTTGTTCCTTTTGAACCCTGCGGTGGCTTTGCCCTTTCATGGCAAACAGAGCAGGGCCAAGGTCTCTGGCCTCTGTCCTTGGGGACACGGGCCATCTCACGCCCTGGGGGATGGGGAGTTGGGGATGCGGGCCCTGGCAGCGGGCGGTGGGTGAGGAGGGGGCTTTGAGGGGTTCCATATTCAGACCTGCTTGCCAGTCGCCCGGGTTCACGGCCCCCAGTGTCCCTATGAGCCAAAACGCCGTGGGCACACGCAGGCCTCTCGCAGCCGTGAGGGTGACGATGCCAGGCTCCGAGGGCGCCCCCTGGGCCGGGCACCGAGCCCTGTGTCTGACAAGGACGGTAGTGCAGCAGACAAGAGAGCCCCTTTTACAGGAGGGAGGTGCAGGCTCTGAGAGTCAGGAGGCCGGCGGGTTATCCCCGGCCCAGCTCCTACCCACTGGCCTCCCCGAGGGCCGCCCTCCGCTGGCCCTCAGGCCCTGGGCACACGCGTCTTTCAGCCGCACGTTCCTCCCTCATTTCCGCGTGTACCTGAGCCCGGGCCTTTTGTGAGGCCACAGCCACCAAACCAGCCAGACTCCAGAGCTGAGGTCCCCGAGCCCTGGCTGCCCTGGGTAGCCATCTGGAAGGGAGGGGCATGGAGCCCGGCCCGTGGGGCAGGGGGAGAGGGAAGGGCCTTCTTGGCTGCCCGCTGGCTCCCGGGACCCCGAGGATTCCCAGCCCAGTGGGACTTGTCTTTGATCTCTGATGAGTAAAACAAAACACCCTCTCAGGTGCTCCTCCTCGTCAGAGAGAGGCCCTTTCTGGCCAGCAGACACTGAGCACCCCATGCCCGGCCCTCCCACGGGAGAGGCTTCGGTTCAAAGGCCACGGCGGAGAGGCTCCCTGGATCCCTGGCTCTGACCAGGGCAGCCTTGTCCCTGACCTAGTGGCCTGCCTGCCCCCTCCCTTACCCACCCCCACCTTCTGGCCCCAGCTGCCTCCTTCTGCCCTCGTCCCCTCAGGCTGCTCACCCGCCACCGCTGCCGCCCAGAAAGGTAGGGAGCAGGTGTGCCTAGTCACCTACCACCAGCCGCTCAGCCCCGAGCCCTGTGGTCCGCTGGGCCAGGAGGCAGGACCTGTACTTTACTCTAACCTGGGAAACGAGACTGGATTGCAAGCTCTAAGTCACTCCGTCAGGTGCGCTCTGGGCCAGGCCCTGGGTGGCACCTGGGAGACAGAAGCGGGCGAAACAGATGTGGTTCCTGGGCTTGTGGAGGGGTTTCTGATTCTGATTGGCAATGGATTCTGTGCCACGTGCTTCACCGCTGATGGGGGCATCCCAGTGTGGCCCTGCTTGGAGGAGGGAGGTCGGGGACAGATCCCTCACTTGGTGTCTGGTGACAGCCCTGCCTGTGGTCCTAATGGGTCCCTGGGGATGGGGTGTCCCTGGGGATGGGGTGTCCCTGGGGATGGGGTGCCCCTGGGGATGGGGTGTCCCTGGGGATAGGGGTGCCCCTGGGGATAGGGTGTCCCTGGGGATAGGGTGTCCCTGGGGATGGGGTGCCCCTGGGGATGGGGTGCCCCTGGGGGTGGGGGGTGCCCCTGGGGGTGGGGTGTCGCTGGGGGTGGGGGTATTGGAGCACCTTCATGCTCCCCTCTGAACGTGGCTCCCTCAGAGCCACGTGACGTCCTGCTCGTGTCCCTGGCAGAATGTCCTTTCCACGTCTCCTCGTTCACACAGCCCCTTGGGACTCCGGGCCACCGCCCCGCAGAGGAGATAGCAATAAAGGGGGGGGGGCGAGCTGAGAGCAAAGGTCCCCCCAGCCGTTCACTATGAAAACATTCACGGTCCCAGCAGAGCTGAGAGCAGAGAACACGATGCCGCGTGCCCAGCTCCAGGGCCCACGCAGGGACACGTCTCACCCCTCTGCTTTCGTGGGCCCTCACTCCTCCTGAGTGCCGTTTGCTGTGAGTTTGGAAGGATGTTTCCAGTGCCATCCCACAACATCTCGGGGCGTGTTCCCTACGCATGAGGCTGTTCTCCTCCACGGCCGGGCCACCGCTACCCTGTGAAGAAAATCCACAGTAATCCGAGCGGCAGGGATTTTGATAATTGGTTAAGACAGAAGCACCAGCGCCTCCACTCGAAAACAGACAGAGGGACGGACCCTCTGAGCCAGGCTGCCTTCCGTTACCGTCTCCATTCGGGACAGCTGGAGGCGGCGGAGGGGCGCTCGGTCACAAATCCGTGGGTTCCGTGGCGGCAGAGCGCCTGCGCACAGTAGGTGCTTGGGAGGTGTCTGTTGACTGAATGCATCCAAGGTCAGAGCCTGCCCCTGGGTCCTCCTTCATGTTCCTGTTCTTCCACTCTGCCCCTGCCCAGGGGAGAGGGGCATGTGGGGAGAGTCAGGGACACCCCAATCTCCAGCTCCCCTCGGGACCATCCACGCTCGGCTGGGATGTGGGTGAGAGGCGGAGGGGAGGTATTTTGATGTGTATTTGAGTATGTGATCGTGTACCTGTTAGAAGCAGCGTCCGGGCCAGAGAAATAGTATTCAGCCTTCCAAAGGAAGGACCTCCTGACACAGGCCGCTGCATGGAGGAACCAGGAGGACGTTAGCGAAGCGAAATACGCCAGATGCAAACACAACGACTGCATGCTGTCGCTTATGGGAGGTGCCCGGAGGGTCAGGTTCATGGGACAGAAAGTAGGAAGGTGGTGGCCAAGGCTGGGGGAGGGCCAACGGGCAGTTAGTATTGAGTGGAGACGAAATTTCTGCAAGATGTATAAAGTCCTGTGGGCAGGTGGTGGGGATGGTTGCACGGCCATGTAAATGTACTTAATGCCACCGGATCCTGCACTGAAAATGGTGACGAGGGTCAGTTTCACATGATGGGTATTTTACCGGGTCTTGGTGCTGGCGACTGGTCGCCGTGGGAGGTCCCGTTTCAGAGGGATGGTGCCCCCTCGTCGGGTGAAGGGCTGCCCGGCGGCTCGCTGGGGAAGCCGGCATCCTGTCAGTCACAGAGAGTGACCGCCTGAGCCCAGGACTCTCGGGGACGTCAGCCCCGAGACCCGGTGCTTGACAGGCTGTGGCCTGGGACGAAGCGGAGGCGTTTCGTCAAAGGAAAGGACTTGACGAAAATGTGTTTCATGAAACCCGCATTTTGGCCTATTTTCACATTTTAGTTTGTCAGAAGGCGGAGTAATAAATGTTCAACATGGTGTTTATCAGGACGCACGGGTGACTTTTTTTTAAAATATATTTTATTGATTTTTTACAGAGAGGAAGGGAGAGGGATAGAGAGCTAGAAACATCGATGAGAGAGAAACATCGACCAGCTGCCTCCTGCACACCTCCTACCGGGGATGTGCCGGCAACCAATGTACATGCCCTTGACCGGAATCGAACCTGGGACCCTTCAGTCTGCAGACCGATGCTCTATCCACCGAGCCAAACTGGTTTCGGCACGGGTGACTTCTTTATGATGACGACTTTATGTTAAAGTTCGTCACGGCGTCACTGCGGAAAGGGGTGGGGAACCCAGAAGAGAAGGGGGAGAGATTCTATGGTTTGTCCCGGCAGAACTATTGGGAGAGCAATTTTTATTGAAACAACCAAACAGAAGGGGCAACCCAGGCCCAAAGCTCCTGCCCGTGGCACCTTGGGGGAGGGTTAGCGTGGGGTGGGGTGCGGGCCGTCCTGCCCCCCCCCCCCACACACACACCCCATGCAGCCCCTGGTGGCTGCTTGCTGTGGGTGTCGCTGGCCGAGCAGGCCTCAGCTTGCTGAGCCCTCGGCGGGGTGGCGGCTCCACAGTCTGTTCCCGGCTGACAGCCACATCACTGGTTTGTGGTTGTACATAGAGGGAGACCCAGGGACCAGGAGTCCCTGTGCCAGGCCCCCCTTCCTGCAGAAACACCCGCCACAAAAGCGACCGTAGGCCGAGAGGGACCAATGGCGTGACCATCGGTGGATGGAGAAAAGGGGCCAGGTGCCAGCCCCTTAGGAGCTGAGGGTGGTGGGACCCAGGAGGACACTGGGAGCTGCCCCTCAGCTGGCCCTGCTGTGTCCAGGCTGGGCCGGGCATCTTCCCTCCCAAAGCCTCAGTTTCCTCAACTTAAAATGAGGTGTCCACACCCTCTCTCGGGGCTGTTGTGAGCTCCCGTGTCCTGGGTGCTCACCCCGGCTGGAGGTAATGGAACCCCAGGAGGGGCCTGTGTGGAGCCTTGTCTGAGGTGAGGGACCGGGGGTCAGAGAGCAGAAGGGCGGGTGGCTCTGGGCTCGGGTCCTGGGTCTGTCTGCTCGGAACCTGTGCAGGAGAGAGGGTGGCTGCAAGCTCAGGATGGGCCCTCGGCACCCACCAGGCGCCCTGACGCCGGGTCTAGGGACTGAAGAGGAAATGCAGGCCTCCGCGGAGCAGGGAGCCCAGCTCGGGGCCCAGCCGGAGGTCCTGGCCAGACAGGGATTTCCAGCTGGTTTGAGAGGAGAACAGAGACATGGCCTGGCCTGGGGTCACACAGTGGCTGGCCGAGGCCACCTGCCCATCCCACCCGAGGCCATTGTGGGGACCCCGGGGGTCCCTGTGGCCGGGTTGGGTGGGATCAGAAGAAGGCTCTCCCCACCCCTGACTGCTCCCCGCTCGGGCTCCACCTCCTGGGCCTCCTTTGGCATGGAGGGGAGGAGGGGGTTGGAAGGAAATGTCCCCCACCCCAGGGGCCTGCTTGAGTGCCCAGGCCTGGGCAGTGGGTTTGAAAACAGATATTGGCCCAGACAAGCTGACGGGGGCTGGTCAGGGGCTGGTGTGAGGTCTTTTTCTTAGATTTGGCCCAGAAACACATCCAGTCAACCGCCCAGGGCCTGCGGTCACCACCCCTGGCGTAGGAAATGCTTTTCAGTAAGTCGAGGTGGCCAGATCTGAGAGCACAGGGTGGGGGCGTGGAGCGTCCCTGTCCCCCCTCCACACTGCTGCGGGGGGGGGGGGGGGCAGCCCCTGCCCCTTCTGACCCGAGCGAGGCCGCTCCAGCCGGCAGCCCGGTCCTCCAGAAGGGATAAGGATCGCATTCTTCACTTTTTAAGTCGCACAGAAGCTGTATGCATAATTAATGTGCAATAAACGTGAGCGGCTGGAAATTAACTAAATGAAAAAAAAAAAGAAGGAATATACTTAATTGTAAAAATTTAATTTTGTTTTCATTCTTTTTCTTCCTCTCCCTCCGCGCCCCCGCCCTGGCCGAGGCGTTATGGTCTCAGAGCCTTCAGATCTCGCCGGAGACGGTGTTTGAAGGGCTCTCGGCCTGACCTCTTGCCGGGGAGCCAAGGACAAGATTAGTTTTAAGCTGCAGCCCAGGCAGAGGGTGGGAGAGCACCCACGCGGGGCGGCCGCCGCACAAAGGAATGCTGTCATTGTCCCTCGCCTCCCGGCTCGGGGGGCTTCAGGGCCTGACTTTAAGGGCTTTGGGGGATGCAATTTTAAGCGCCGCCTTTTGAGAGAACCCATCCTGGTGTTTAAAATTCCTAGACATGAACCCAGTAGTTAAAAAGCCAGAGGAATAAGATACTTCCCGACATTCAAACACAGGACGTTAAGCAATCGCCTCGAAGCCCCCTTCTCCCCCTGCTAACGCCGGGAAGGACCGGCGCTTCTCGATGAGAAGATCGGGCGCAGAGATTTCCCAGCGGAGAGACGTAGTGACATGCTCTTATTTATTGTCCCGTCTCTTAATAAAACCCGAGGGTTCGGCTTCGAGAAACAACCCATCCACTTGAAAGAGAGAAGGAAAAAAAAGAGTTATTATTTTTTAAGAATAAAACACTCTATTAACAGATACTTTAAACAATGATTTATTGCCCACACATAACAACAACAATAACTTAAAATATCAAATCCCTGGAAATAAATCACTGCGATCCTATCTGCTCCCACGCCAGCTGTTTCTCTGTTTCGGCCGTCCTTCTCAGCCCTGCTCTGCATCAGCAGATCATTTAAGAAAAAAAAAAAAAAAAAAAGGCAGAAGATTCAAGAGACAGAACCCAGGGGCATCGAGGCTGTCTGGGCAAGCATCGTGGTTCCAGAACCTCCCAGTTTGTCCCGGACAGTTTGTAGCTGGCCCTTCTCTGAGTCTTCTCAAACAGGAACCAGCACCGGGTGTTTCTGTGAGCCGCTCTTATCAGATTAATTTGCAGCGAGGAAAGAGGCCGCCTGTATGGCCACTCACCCTGGCTGCCCCCTCTGCCCAGGTACCTGGTCCTGTTTAAGGCGAATGGCCGTCATCCCGAGATGCCTGCTCGCCCGGGACCCCGGGGCAAGCCGTAAATAACCAGGTCTGTGCGGCAGATCCCGCGGGCTCCCGCAGGCCAGCTGGCGAGGTGGCCGCCGTGGGGAACAGGTGGCCCGCAGGGGCCGCGGCCGATGGGCGGTGGGCCGGGGCCGCAGGCTGGTTTCTGCAGCCACCAGCCTGGCTGCAGCCGGAGGCCCCCACCCAGCGGCCGGCAGGCCCCAGCGCAGACCTTGACAGGAAACAGGTTCTGACACTGAAACTCGAGGCCTGTGGGCCGTTGTCATAGGAATGCAATATCCTCTGAGATCCCCTTATTAAAAAGCCGAGGCTTGCTGCTGCCGCCCAGGATGGAGCTCTCTGTTCCGTCTGTATTGATCATGGGGGCGGGGAGGGGAGGGGGTGGTGGTGGTGGCTCATTCTCTGGCCGACAGACCCAGCGGCAGGGAGGGAGTCTGTGTTGGGTGGAGACGTTTGTATTTGCTTCCACAGTGATTTGGGGGACCCTGAGCCGGAGCTGAGGTTATGTTCACGAGGTGGTGGTGGGTGATCTCTGGCTCGGAGCCGGAATTACGCACGGGGGAATGACAGTGTGCAGAACAATAGGGCCTGCGCTTCAGAAACGAGGCAATGTGCCCGCTTCATTCCGAGGACTTGGGGCCCAGGGAAGGGACTCGACTCGCCCGTGTCGCAGGTAGGGGCCCTTTTAGGAATCTGTCCTCGCTGTCCGGGTGAGAAAGGACACACAGCACAGCACTATTGTGGGTGCGAAAGGGGGCAACCACCGACATGTCCGACAAGGAGATCAGGTAAACGGCATGAAGTTGGCGTTTTTATTGGTAAAAAATGGTTGGATATTGACAGTCTCCTATGGTGCAGCTCCATGGATGGAATGGAATGGCACGCAGTCTTTAAAGGAATGAGATGGAGAACGCGCCAAGATACATGATGAAGAGAGCAAGCTGCAGAACGGCGTACCTGTTACGCTCCATGTGTGCGCTTAGAAAAGGCAATAGGCACGGATTTGCTGGTAGAAGCCCGACTCTGGAGGGAGACGCCAGAAATCGTCCCAAGTGGCCGCCTTGGGGAGGGGAACAGGGGCCCAGGAAGGGTGCGAACCCCCTCCCCTGACAGCCTCTGTACCTCCTGAATTGTAAACTCTGTGTGTAGGGCTGATATAAAATAAGTTAATTAAAATGTCAACCGTCAGCAAAGCGCTCACTGATAGGGGTGAAGAGCTCAGACTCTGGCCTTGAGAATTCTGGGCTTCCGCTCATTTCACCTCACCGAGCCTCAGTTTTCTCATCTGTCAAGTGGGGTTGTAAGGGCGTGGACTTCATAGGGTGGAAGTGACGATTTCCTGGAGACAGGACTGGGAAAGGCTCAGCGCAGAGTCGCAGAGGACTCGGCCAATATTATTTTATGATAAATGCTGCGTACGTCATAACACATTGAAATCCTGATAATGACTCGCTGGGCATTTTTGCTTTCTCCGGCGGCAGATTAAAAATAGCTGTGTGTGTTGAGGGTCGGGAGCTGCGATGCTGAGTGTCATGCGGGACTCCGTCTGCGGACCTTGCGCCCACGCAGGGGCAGCCGCGCTGGGTTTACAGGGTGGGACGGGTGATGCGTTCCGGGGCCGCATCCCTGGGCACACGGGCAGGTGAACTAATAGAATTAAGCTTACTGGTCTGGTTCCTCTGGGCCCCCTTGGCGAGGGGAGAGCAGCTGGATGGATATTTTAATTAAGCTCTGACACCCAGAAGTCAAAGTCCCCGCGTGGTCCCAGGGGCCAAGGCGTGCAGTTTGGGGTTTAATCAAGTTGGGTCTCCGAGTTCAAATTTCTTTCCGGATGGAAATATGTCATTAGGCATCCCAGATTTCCACGGGAAAAAGAAACGCACGTTGACTGCATTTTCCCCAGAGAGTGACACCATGATTCGATTAGCCCCCTTCCCTTGACATTTTGCCCACTTTATTAACTTCTGCTTTGCTTTTGAGCAGGCAACTACTGTTTTACTTCCCTGAAGAAGCTCATAATATTATAATTCAAGTGTCAGGACAGATTAGGTTAAACGAACTGTGTAATTCCCGAAGGAAAACAAACTTCAAAACGGACGTGGCCGCCTTGTAACATGTCATGGATCGCATTAGCGGTGAATGGGCGATTCTATCACCTAACGTGCTAAAGTTGGCTCAAATGTTCCCCACTCCAAAGGTGAGAAATTACTTAGCTAACAAAACATCTCGTTTCCCCCCCTTTGCATTCTTCCCTTATGAGATCCTGAATGTGACATTTTCGCCAAAAAATCTCTTGCGCTTATTTGTGAAAAATGTATATTAAAACCAAAGCCCATCAAATGGAAAGAAATCACAGATGGTTTTATTCACAAGCAGTAGAATTAATGGCCTCTCTTCTCTTTATAAATATTAGAAGCAGATGAGTTCATTACGATTTCACCCTAATAAAGAAAACCTGCCTGATTTTGACAAGACATCGACTTATCTAATACATCTCCTAAATAACAAAGCTACTTCCCGCCCGTAAAACACGGCTCGAAAACACCGGCTTTACCTGGACCGCTTCGAAATTAATGAAAAACACTCGAGTCCGAGGAGAGCCAAAGATGGGGGGGGCGGGGGGACGCGGGTGGGAATGGAGAGATGGAATTCAAGGGATTTTTGAAAATGTGATGGATTCTGAAAAGAGGGAGCTTTGAAATGTTTACTTTGCGGCGGTTGGAAATTTTTACATCTTTCAACAAAGCGGGCAGAGAAGTGAAACCATCTGAGAGGGCTTTTTGAAAGGAGCGGATCACCACAGGCTGGGTGAAGCTGCGGTTCTTTATCGGGGCGACCAGTGCCCAGCGAGCAGGGAGGAGGGGGGGCCCGGCCCTCGCCCCCTCCGCTCCTCTGGCTCCAGCTCCGAGCTCCCAGCTCTGCGGCGCCTCGCCGGCTTCAAAGCGCTGCTGCTGAGGTCCCGGGAGGGAACTGGACCCCGCACTCCCCAGTGGGGTGCAGGGCACGGCTGCCTGATGTGGTCCTCTCGTTAGCCACGGAAAGCCGGGGCCTTGCTGTTTGTGCCGCTTTCAGCACTTATTAAGCAAGAAGTGGGAGGCTTGACGCAAAACGGCAAAAGATGTTTCTGCTCCCCAGGGCCCAGCCGTGGGGCCCACGGCTTATCCATCACCGCGGAGAACTCTCCGAGACACGGAGGGAGGCAGCCCGCCCAGAGGAAGAGAGAAAGGAGCGCCCACGGGGCCTCCGTCCCGGGACCTTCTGGGCTCAGCTCCGTGGGAGGCCGTGGGCTCCTGCGTCTGAGAGCTGCCCCGGAACGCCGCTGGGGAGGCGAGCCGCGTGGCCGAAGGGAAACGGTGTACATGGCACAGCTCCGCGGCTTCAGTGTCCCCTTCTACCATCAGGGCCACGACGCGGACCCCCACGCGTTCCCAGCCCCCGGACCCACAGGGGCTTACGCCTCGGCGATCCAGACACCTGCACAGACGTGGCCCAGCGGGGGGAGGTGGTGGTGAAGGTGGGAAACGGTTTCTAAGCAGCTTCTTGAAAGCAGACGCTCCGGTGCCTCCGCCTTGTCTCAGGAACCCGAATCTTTCCTGCCGTCCGTGCTCCCTTCCCCCGTGTTGGGGGCGTGAACTCCCCCCAGGCCCAGGTACAATTCTGAGTCCGGAGATCCTCCGAGACCCTCCCCCAAGCCTCAGTTCCACGAGTATCAGTCTTCTGGGGAGATCTTGGGGGGAGCAGCAAGTTTGAGCCGGGAGCCCATGATTGCAATTCTCCACTAAATCCTCCCAGCTGAGCCCGAAGGGTCTGCAGTTGGTTCAGCAAGCAGGGGCGGCGGGAAAGGGGGGTTTGCAAACTTCAAACAGGACCTGGGGGTGGGGGACGATTGTGCTGGGGGAGAGGCCACCGACAGAGGGCTCCGAGTTAATTAAAGAAACTGGGTTGTAGGCCTATAAACTCAGTTCAGCCCTCTCCATATTAAAGCGCCAGCAACTCAAGTTCTGGGCAGGGACAGCCTCTCCCCGAGGGGTGACCTGGGAGGGGGAGACGGGGCCACGGTCAGGATGGACGTTGGCAGCTGTCTGGAGGGCCCCAGCCGGGGGTACTCTGCCCTTCAACCAGGAGCTCCAGGGGCTGAGGCCATGTTTAAAAGCCTCCTTCAACAGACATTCAGGGTCTACTGTCTTCCAGGCACTGGGCTGGCACATCCCCGGGCACAGGGCCATCATTGCGCCCATTTCACAGATGAGGGGAGGGAGACTCAGAGAGGCAAAGTCGGCGGTCCCAGGGTGCACGGCGGGCGGAGGGGGAGTCAGGATCCTCCCGCTTATGGACTGGCTGGAGCTGAGGGCCCAGCAGAGACCAGGAAGAGACAGGTTATCGCTGCCGACATCCTGCTCTCGCCTCGGCCCTGGCCCCTCGCACTGTCCTTGACATTCAATCAGGTGCCGGTGATGTCTGCCCCGCTCTGGGGCTGGGCCTCCCCAGCTTCTCTGCGACAAATGGTTCTCATTTGAGAGGGAGGTTATAAAAACACGTGCCCAAGGACACGTCAGGAGGAGGATTAATCTCACTCCAGTCAAAGACCGTTTCAGATATTTCTCTTTTTTGGGGGGTGGGGGGTGGGGGGTGGGGGGAGGTGAGGGGAGGCAGCGGCCCTGGTTAGGAATAAAGTCAGGGTTCGCGGGGTGCCCTTCAGGCTGGCTGGTTTGGAGGCACATTGTGAGGGGGGCTGGGGGGGTCGGGGTCACCCATCCCTGCTGAGTCTGAGTCTGACTCTGGGCCTGGCTTTGCTTCCCAGGTCCCTGAGGCGGGCTTCTCTGGAGGCGCCACCCCCGCATGGAGGCTCTCACTGTGCTCGCTCGCGGCCTTCGTTATGTTTCAGGGCGGCTTAAGTTGCCAGAAGGAAGGGAAGGATTAGCCGCCTGGGACATTTTCATTTTCTGGACGGTGTCAAACGCTGAGTGCTTTTGCCAGGTGACTCAACCAGCGCGGGCCCTGAAGGCTAGCGGCGGGGGGGTGGGGGGGTGTGATGGGGGCAATGTCTCCCCTCTCACTCCCTCCCCGCTGCTGTGGGCTACACACGGAGCCCCATTCCAGCCAGGAACCAGGGGCCGCACCAGCTGTGCTCCCAGCCAGCAGCTGCCACATTGGGTGGCCTGGATCCTCAAGGGCCGTGGTGGGGTTCTGGGCCACAGGCTGTGGCTGCAGCTCGGGGGCCTCGGCTGGGCTTTCCTCGCCCCAGTAGCTGCTTGCTGACAGCGCAGGGGGAGCGGGCAGCGGCTGCAATCTCATGGGTATGCTGACCCTGCTGACCCCGGAGATAAGGACTTGGTCATCGCATTCTAGGGTTGGGGAAATGAGGCTCAGGGAGGTCACTTGCAACAGGCCCGGACGCTGGACAACAGCGCTATGCCTCCTTTAACCTTGGCGACTTTTCAAAGCAGGGACTGTGGATGTCCCCATTATATGGATGTGGAAGTTGAGGCTCAGAGCTGAGGCTCCCTGATGTGACTTGTCCAAGCCGAGCGCAGGGGAGGGCAGAGCTGAGAGCTGGCTATCCCCAGGCTCAGGCTCTTCCTGCGGATCCGGGTTCCAGATTATGGCAAGGCTGGGCCAGCCTGTCCTCCATCGGGACTCCATCATCCCCTCGGGCCTCTGCCCGCTAGCCAGTGGGTGCAGCAGGGGTGGAACCACAAGGGTCCTGGAGGGCCCTGGGTGCAGGCTGGATGCGGTCCAAAGCAATGTCCGCAGCGTGGAGCTGGGGTTTTATTATCTGGCCGATGGCGGAGCTGGCTGAGCTCTGTTTGCTTTTTGCAAGGCGCAAGAACCGCCAGGATGCGGTGGGGTCCCCGCAGAGCCAGGGCCCGGCCTGGTGCAGAAGAGCACCCCCCTCCCCGCCCCCGCGCGGTGGCCCTGGGCCGCGGGCAGAGTGGAGCCTCGGGCCTGATCCACAGTAGGATGCCCCCATTTCGGAGGAGAAAACAGACAAGAGAAAAGTGCCCAAGACCTCCGGTTTCCCCAGCTGGGACTCAAAGGGCGTCTGCTCCCTGCAGAGTCCCTCCTCCCTGGGGACTGCAAGAGGGCCACCCTAGGGAGCCCTGCCGGTCAGTGCGGTGGGTGCTAGAGGCCCAACCCGGCAGCTCTGTAGCCCAGGCGGCCCCCCACCCCAGCAGGAGGCAGTGATGGGTGCAGTGGGGTTGGTACTAGCCCGGAGCACTTGGATTTTCTGGCAAATTCCTGCCAAGGCACGTGGATGAAACACCAGCATGCACTAAGCCCATGGTCGGCAAACTGCAGCTCGGATGCGGCTCTTTGGCCCCTTGAGTGTGGCTCTTCCATAAAATACCACAGCCTAGGCGAGTCTATTTTGAAGAAGTGGTGTTAGAAGTTTTAAGTTGAAAAAATTTGGCTCTCAAAAGAAATTTCAATCGTTGTACTGTTGATATTTGGCTCTGTTGACTAATGAGTTTGCCGACCACTGACCTAGGCCAAGGGCTCCCATACGGGGTGGACAGGGCACCTTACACCCTGTCTCCCTTCCTGCCCACATTGAAGGGGCCTTTGGGGGCCTCCCCAAGGCCAAATGCCCTTTGCTGGGTGTCCCCCGACACTGAGCTACACCCTGAGCCAAGTGTATGGTGGGGTCTGAGCACAATTTCTTCCCTGGTGGCTGGCTGCTGTGAACCCAGAGCCTCAGGTTCACACAGCGGGGAGGTGGCCGAGCTGGGCCTCTCTGATTCCAGGAGGAACCACTGCAGACAGGACACTTCCTCTGGGGGGACGTAACTCAGGTGCCTTCGGGCCCGGCACGGGCGCTGCGCATACTTGGCTGTGAGCTTCTGAGCTCTTGGAGTCTGTTTCCATGCCTGCTAAACGGGGGGAGGGACCCCTCAGTGCAGGGCTGGTGATAATGCATAAGGCGTGCTGCCGCTGTCCTCCGTGATGTTTGTCGGGGCCTATGGAAAGTGCAGTGCTCCCCTCCATCGACTTACCCGCCACTCGGAGCAGTGTTCACCCCAACGCAATACCCGCCAGAGCTCAGCAGGCGTTGTCTCCTCCACGAACCCTTCCACCCCCATCTTCCGGGACTCCTCTCCAACAGAAGGTACTGCGGGATAGAAGAGCCATTTCTAAAGGGAAAGATTAATAATTGGACTCTGTTTATTAGTGACTTTTTAAACTTAAAAATTATTTTTTATTGACGTATAATTGACATGCAACATTAGTTTCAGGCATACAACGATGATTCAATATTTGCAAATATGGTGTGATGATCACCATAAGGCTAGTTAACATCTGTCACCATACTTAGCCACTCTCAGATATGCACTATAGGATCCATTATTAATCATGGGCACCTTGTGGTGTATTACAGCCCAATGATTTACTTACTGTGTAACTAGCAGTTTGTGCCGTTTGATCCCCTAAACCCATTTTGCCCCTCTTCCACCTGCTGGCTCCAGCAGCCACCACTCTGCTTTCTGTGTCTCCGAGCTTGGTTTTTTATTGTAGTTTTTAAAAAATTCCACATATCAGTGCGATCACACAGTATTTAACTTTCTGTCTGACTTCTTTCACTTAGCAGAATGCCCTCAAGATTCCTCCCTGCTGCTGCAAATGGCAAGAGTTCATTCTTTTTTTTTTTTTTTTTTATGGCTGAATAGTATTCTATTGCATGTATACCACATCTTCTTCATCCACGGATGCACGCTAAGGTTGTTTCCATACCTTGGCAATTGAAAACAATGCTTCAATGAACAAAGGGGTGCATATATCTTTTTGAATTTGTGTTTTTGTTTTTGTTGGATAAATACCCAAAAGTGGAATTGCTGGATCCCATGGTAGCTCTATGCCTAATTTTCTGAGGAACCTCCATACTGTTGTCCATCGTGGCTGCGCCAATTTACATTCTCACCAGCAGGGGGTAGGGGTTCCCTTTTTCCACCTCCTCGCCAACACTTGTTATTTCTTGTCTTTTTGATACTAGCCATTCTGACAGGTGTGAGGTGACAGCTTCTTTGGAAAAGTGTCTACCCAGATCCTCTGCCAATTTTTTAATCAGCTGTTGGTTTTGCGATTGAGTTGTATGAGTTCTTTATACATTTGGATATTAATACCTTATCAGATATATGATGTGCAAATATTTTCTTCATTCCATGGGTTGCTTTTTCATTGTATGGATTTCCTTTGCTGTGCAGAAGCCTTTTCTTTTGATGTAGCCCCACTTGTTTATTTTTGCTTTGGGAGTCAGATCCAAAAACTCATTGCTAAGGCCAATGTCAAGGAGTTTACTGCCTATGTTTTTTTTCTAGGAGTTTTATGGCTTCAGGTCTTACATTTAAGCCTTCAATGCATTTTGAGTTCAGTTTAGTACATGGTGCAACATAGTGGTTCAGTTTCATTCTTTTGCATGTGGCTGTCTGGTTTCCACAACATCATTTATGGAAAAGACTGTCTTTACCCCATTGTATAATCTTGGCTCCTTTGTCTTTAATTGTGCCATTGATCTATGTGTCTGTGTGCTAATACCATACTGTCATATATTTTTTACTAGAGGCCTGGTGCATGAAATTCATGCATGGGGGTGTGTGTGGGGGGGTGTCCCTCAACCCAGCCTGCACCCTCTCCAATCTGGGACCCCTCAGGGGATGTCCGGGACTGCTGGCTCCCAACCGCTTGCCTGCCTGCCTGATTGCCCCTGTTTCTGCCTGCCAGCCTGATCACCCCCTAACCACTCCCCTGCCAGCCTGATTGATGCCTAACTGCTCTCCTGCCGGCCCAATTGCCCCCAACTGCCCTCCCCTGTTGGCCCAGTCACCCCCAACTGCCCTCCCCTGCTGGCCTGATCGCCCACAACTGCCCTCCTCTGCCGGTCATCTTGTGGCAGCCATCTTGTGACCACATGGGGGCGGTCATCTTGTGTGAGGGCATGACAGTCAATTTGCATATTACCTCTTTATTATATAGGATTACTATAGCTTTGTAATACAGTTTGAAACCAGGGAGCATGATGCTTCCAGCTTTCTTCTTTTTCCCTCAAGATTGCTTTGGCTTTTGGGGTCTTCTGTGGTTCCATACAAATTTAGGGTTGTTTTGTTCTATTTCTGTGAAAAATGCCATTGGAATTTTGACAGGGATTGCGTTGAATATGTAGATTGCTTTGGGTAGTATGGACTTTTTAACAACATTAATTCTTCCAGTTATTTATTCTAACCACCTATGAACATAAAAAAAAATCTTTCCATTTGTGTCATTTTCAATTTCTTTCATCAATGCCTTATAGTTTTCAGTGTACAGGTTTTTCATTTTCATCTCCTTGGTTAAATTTATTCCTAGGTATTTTATTCTTTTTGATGCAATTGTAAATGGAATTGTTTTCTTAATTTATCTTTCCAAGAGTTCATTATTATTGTACAGGAAAGTAACATATTTTTGTATATTGATTTTGTATCCTGCAAACTTATGAATTCATTTATTCACAGGATTTTTGTGTGTGTGGGGAGTGGTTGAAGTTTTCAATATATAGTATCATGTCATCTGCAAATAGTGACAGTTTTACTTTTTCCTTCCCAATTTGGGTGACTTATTTCTTTTTTCTTTTGCTCAACTGCTATGGCTAGGGCTTCCAACACTAGGTTAAATAAAAGTAGTGAGAATGAGTATTCTTATCTTTTTCCTGATCTTGGAGAAAACGTTTTTAGCTTTTCACCATCACATGTGATGTTAGCTGTCATATATTGCCGTTATTATGTTCAGGTATGTTTCTTCTATACCTACTTTTTTGAGCATTTTTATCATAAATGGATGTTGGAGTTTGTCAAATTCTTTTTCTGCAATTGAGATGATCTTATGATTTTTATCCCTCATTTGTTAATGTGGTGTATAACATTGATTGACTTGCAGATGTTGAACCATCCTTGCAATAAATTCCACTTGATCATGGAATATGATCCTTTTTAACGTATTGTTGAATTTAGTTTGCTACTATTTTGTTGAGGATTTTTGCAACTATGTTCATCAGGGATATTTGGCCTACAATTTTCTTTTCGTGTAGTATCCTTGTCTGGTTTTGGTATGAGGATAATGCTGGCCTTGTCTATTTGCTCATATTTTATCAACTGGGCTATAGTTACTGGGAGAAATGTAGTAAAATCTTCAAGTGCAATTGCTGATTTGTCTGTTTCTTTTCGTCTTTCGTCTCAGTATTTCAAAACCAACAGACTCTTATTCAAAGCAACTTGCTTCTGCCTAATGTTTCCAATGTCCTCCTGTATCTCTTGGGAGCTGTTTTTGAATTTATATTAAGCTCATGTTCTGTCTGGTCTCTCCGTTTTTCTGGTGTCAACTTCTTGTTTAGCTCTTCTGGCATGTTCTTTCCTGTGACCTCACTGTTCCAGGGGTTCTTAACTCCGGCTGCACATTGACATCACCTGGGGAGCGTGACAAATGACTGCTTCCTGGGTTCATCGTCTAACGGTTCTGATTTCAGTGATCCAGGTGTGGTCTGGCACAGGAAGTTCTAATGTGCAGTCAAGGTTGCAAACCCTGTGCCTCCTCCGGAGAAGGTGGGGGGGGGGGGTGAATGTACCTCAGATGTTCCAACCTGTGCCAACCTTGTCCTCCCATCTCAGGAGATCCAGACCCTCAAGAAGACACCCAAGATCCCTTCCTTTCCCAAGACCTGTGTCTCTGGTTGCCCTTACCTGGTCCAAGGTATGGTGAGAGGGGAAGAGGGAGCCCAGCTGCTGTTTTGGTGGTAAAAGGATGAACGTGGGGACCACGGGGGGGGGGGGGGATGATGAGTATAGCCAGAAAACTGCTCCCCCAACGCCATCTCTCACCTGTGTCTTTGGCCACCGTTCCCTCTGGCCTGCTGCTGCTCCTCACTCTGAGCCCCAGCCCCTCCTAGCTTTAGTGTTGGGTCCTGTGGTCCATCCATCTTCTCTCTTTCTCTGGCATCCCCGAGTTGGGGTTGAGGGAGAGAACCAGCACTCTGTTGGCAGTTCCTCTTCCTGCCCCCACCCTACCATCATGGGACATGTTGGGCACCGTGGCTTCAGAGACAAGCTGGATGAGGGCCCAGGGCTCACTCTCATCTCTGGCGTCCAGGGAGGCTGGCCATTGGTCATCACGGTCCCTGGAGTGGCCACAAGCCTCACAGCAAGTGCCACTGGGGTCCGTTCTTCTTGAGCTTCTCAGCAGTTGAGTCCGGTCTTCCCACCAGCTTCAGGAAATTTATTCAGAGTATTTGCTTGCACCTGCTGCTTTTCTAGGCCTGTGCTGGTGCTCAGATTGAGTACCTCTGTGGGTACTCAATGAGAGGATCAAATGGCTCCAAAGCCACCAGTGGAGCCACGGCTCTAATGTGTGATGTATGGAGCGGCTTGGGGTGGGGTGTCCATTACTTCCAAGGGGTCAAGAAGGACATCACGGAGGACGTGTATGAGCAGGGTTTTGAAGGACAAATAGGAGTTTACCAGGCAGAGAATCAGGAAAATGCATTCTAGGCAGAGGGAATAGCATATGCAAAGGCAAAGAAGCACAGAGTTTAGGGAACCAGAAATAGAGCAGGGAGATTAGTGGGAGCTGAGGCTGGCATGGGAGGTGGAGGTCAGACGCAGGATGGTGGTGTGCAGAAACCGGAGGGACTTGGACTTCATTCTGAGGGTGAGGGGCAAAGCATGGTACGTCTTGTTAGATGGATCTTGGCGGTGTGGGAAATGGCCAACAGGGGAAGACCCTGGAGGCGGAGGAATGGCTGTAATCCAGGTGAGGAGAGTGGAGGGCCAGCATTGAAAAAGGAGCAGCAAGAAGAGAAAATAGTGGACGAGTTTGGAAACAAATTTAGATGGGCTGGCGATGGGGGTGACCCCAGATGGCTCCAGGGGCGGCGTGGGTGACTCTGGGGGAGGTGGTGGCGCTGTTCCAGAGGTGGAGATGTCGGAAGGGGAGCCAGTTGGGGTTAGGAGGAAGATGGGACATTCAGCTCGGGATACGCTGAGGTCAGGGTGGGACATCCAGGTGGCTGCTGGAACTGTGTGACTGAAGCTCAGGGAGATGGGCCATGACAGAGCTAAGCATAAAGACACGGCTGCTCCCGGCTGCTGGGAGGATGCAGAAGGGGGAGAGAAAGGCAAGGGTGGGGCTCAGGGATGCCCCCAAGTTTTAGGGATGAGCCAGTTTGTCTGGAAAAAATAGGCAGAGCAGGGGGAGAAGTAGGAGAGAGATGGCTGGGGTGTGTACACACTGCGTGGAGTGAGATGGTCTAGCCCAGTGGTTCTCAACCTTTCTAATGCCGCGACCCTTTAAAGCAGTTCCTCATGTTGTGGTGACCCCCAACCATAAAATTATTTTCGTTGCTACTTCATAACTGTAATTTTGCTACTGCTATGAATTGTAATGTAAGTATCTGTGTTTTCCGATTACAGTTATGAAGTAGCAACGAAAATAATTTTATGGTTGGGGGTCACCACAACATGAGGAACTGTATTAAAGGTTCGTGGCATTAGGAAGGTTGAGAACCACGGGTCTAGAACATCAGCTTTGTGAAGACAGGGATGCCACTGCTGAATCCCCAGTGCCCGGCTCAGGGCCTGCATACGGAAGGTGCTCACACGTAACTTGGATGGCTAGACGGATGGATGAAAGGATGAATGATGCGTCACCCACCTCACAGTTCCCAGCAGCCACCTGGATGTCCTGGTGGGATGCTTTTCCGTCTTCCTGGGAAGGTCTCCCACCCCTCTGCCCACAGTCCTGCCTTCCTCTGTAGTAGATGCCTCTATAGGACCCAAACCTGAACTGGCTCCAGGTACTCTGTGATCACATATTCCCCCTCCCATCTGGGCCAGAGCTACCAGGAATAGAAGGGGTCACCTGACCCAGGCCGGCCAATCGGAGTCTGACCTGGGACTCTTGCCTCTGGATCTTCTGAATGAGCACGTGTAAACTTGGGTGACTGTATGTACACCCACTTGTGTGTGCCAAGAATGTTGGTGTGCAGAGCACATGAGAGGGAGAGCCAGAGTGCGAGGGAATGAGAGGTAGAGGCAGACGAGGTGGCGTGGGCAAGACTGGAGACAGGTGTTCCCTGGCTCTGGCCTCTGAGGCTTGGCCAGGTGCTGCTTTGGGCTCGGAGTGTCCTCTGGGTCTGGCTACTAACCCTGCCGTGGCCTTGGCTGCTGTGTGTGGATTTCAGATTTTTGCTGCTTCCAAGGCCAGTGTGTGAGGCGCCTCTCCGGGGCTCTGAGCGCCCTTTCATCTGCCTCCCCCTGAGGCCTCTTGCAGACAGACTGGGTCCTGGGTGCCAAAGGCCACCACTTGCACTTGCTGGTGACCGCCCTGGGCGGGACTCAGCACACGCTATGGACGGCACCACAGAACCCGGCCCCAGAGGAGGGCTTTTCCTCTCCTCCTGCTGTGGGAAAAGACCTGAGGGATGCCAAAGGCGGGGCCTGGACTGGAGGCGCTGACACTTGTGGGGACCCTCGGGGTCGCCCTGGTCTCCCCGGAACCCAGCAGGAACAGGGCTGGAGACAGTGCAGGCCCAGACCGTGCTGTCGAGCCCAAACATGCAAAGGTCGCTGGTAAAGGCAGGCGCTTTGATGGTGAAACCTGACCTGACGCTCCTCACAGGGAGCCATGTCCCGGACCCTGCGGCCCTTCCTGGCGGGGGGAGCCGCAGCATCCTACACGCAGGTGAGCAGTGGGGACGGGGCCGAAACCGCGCAGCTGTGTGTCCCCCACCGGGCCAGGCCCTCTGCACGCAGACAGGGCTCCAGGGCAGGCGCCGATGGAAGGGCTGCATTCCTCACCGTGACCCGCCGAAGCGCACACGGTTCACGTACTTTTATGGCAATGGGACTTCCTGCTCAGGGAGCATTCCTGAGGCTGGAGCAGAGCGCGCGGGCCCTTCTCGGGCCTCTGATGCTCTGGTGTGGGACCAGCCCATCTAAGCGAAACCAGCCCAGCAGCCCGCCAGCTCTTTCTAGAAGGCGGGCAGGCCCGGGGTGGCGTCGGCTCTTTGTGTCTGGGACCAGCTGGAGGCCTAGGGTGCTCTATCAGGTGGCGTCAGAGACAGCAACTAGCTGGGAAAAGGTTAAAACGAACATTTATTTAACAAATTACATTAAGGAGACAGACGATCACACAGTGAAACTTCCCTTTGTCAACCGGAGTCACCTTGAATAAATATGCGCGGTGAGGATGCGTTCCTACGGCGAGCGCAGTGGCCTCGGCCCACGCGGCAGCCCGCGCCTTCGCTGGGAGAGCAGGCCCCCGGCTCAGGGCGGTGACAGCTGCGGGGCAGAGGGACACGTTTGCAACAGGCGGAGAAAGCTGGCTGACCCCCGGGCGGGCGCCAGGGGCGTGGGGCCGCCTCCTCCAGGCTGCAGGGCACAGCAGACAGGGAGCCAGTCACTCCTGCTCAGTGTGGCGCTGTCAGGCCGCTCTGCCCTCGCTCTCAGGGTCCCTGGGTCTCCGTGGAGCTGTGGGCTTCCCCACAAATGGCAAATGATGGGTGGCCAGCTGGCGCCCTCGCTCGGGGCCCCGCCGAGGTGGCATCCACCGCTGGCCCTGTTCCCGAGGCGTGTGCTTATGGTGGGAGGGCTGGCACCGTGGCTCTGGGGCCAAACGACACTCTGCTCCAAACCCTGTCTCTGCCACTTACCAGCTTGTGCCCTTGGACAGTCCCGGCTTCTCCACCTGTGACGGCGCAAACAGCGCCCACTCCTGGTGTGTTTGCTTTCTGAGGGGAGTGACGGGGGCGGGGAGGGGGAATGTGCTTAAGGTGCCGGCCTGATGCCTGGCAAGGGGTATGGGCTTAGTGAGCATCCGTTCCCGTGTCGCCCCTGCGCCCGCCCGCCCGCCCCTGAAGGACAGGGCCAGTCCCCCACCCCACCCGCGTGAGGGCAGATGGGAGCCTGGGGCCCCAGCTCGCTCTTCCGCGGCGGGTTCTTCCCTCACCAAGTGGAGGAGGGTTGTGGCCAAGATTAGTTCTTGGACTTGGGTGGGGTAGGAGCCTTCTCATAAATTTACAGGACAACCTGCAGCAGGTACTTACTCCTCGTCATGTGCCACTTCCAAGGCCGCGGAGAGAGGTCGAATGTCAGGAAAGAGAAGGGAGGGGGTGCTGTGCTCTGCTCAGTCTTCTCAGAGGGACCGGGGCGGGGGGCGGGGGTGGGCAGGGGGCTGGGGCCCAGGGAGGGCTGCTGCCTTCGCCTTTCCAAGAGGACCTCCCCTCCCTCCCCTTCACCTCCCCCTCCCCCCGGGCAGCGGGTTTGTAAAGAGTACCCTCCAGGAAGAAGCAGGTCATCCCACTCAGGTGTGAGCCAGAGCCTGTGCACGCGCTCAGAGCCTTGTCACTCCCACACTTGCTCACCCTCACCCCCTCTCACAAGGCAAAGCACAGGGTTAGGAGCAGCTGGAAGCCACCACACAGCCTACAACGCTGTCACCCTCGCAGTCTCAGCCGCCGTTTATCGTGATGTTCAGTCAAGGCCACTCCCTAGACTAGGTCTGCGATGCGGGGAGAGCTCTCGGCTTGCCTCTCCCTAGGGGCACGGTCGGGGAGCTGTGGACACCCCCCCTTTCGCTGACGGCCGCCCTCACCCAGGTCCCATTAGAGCTGCTGAGATGTCAGCCAAGGGGGAGGGGCTGCCGGTGCTTCTGGTGGAGATCATCTCACCACCAGGCCGTGAAAAAGGTCGAAGGCCAGAGTGCACGGACGACGTGAATCGACAGGAGGAATCGGGGCTCTGCCTCCTTCCCCCTCTGCCCCCCGCCCCCCCCTGCTGGACGCCACCGTCTGTCGGCCTTCAAGTTACACAGGTCACCTGGTCTGAACAGCCACCCATCCACAAAGCAGCAGTAGACACGTTTTCTGGGCCATGGGCTCCCCCAACTGCCCAGAAACTCAACTAGCTTATGCCCGTGGGCACACCCGAGCCCGGTCAGCTCTCTCCGGCCCGGGGCAAGCACCTATCCCAAAGCCTCGGGGCCTGCGGCTCCCCGAACTGTGTCTCCTCCACTGGCCTCGAGGGAGGCACGGGAAGGCCCGTCTCACCAGGGGTGTCCTCAGGTTTGGGGGCGGCGAGGCGACCACACCCCAGTGCCCAGAAAGCAGGAGGTATTACAGTGAAGACTGAGGGGGTGGCGGGGACAGGTGCGTGAGGTATTTTTCGCCCTGCCCTGCTTCCTAACTGGGGCTGGTTCCTGTTGCACCGGCCACCCTGTGCCCGCCCGGGGCCCGCAGGGAGGCGTCTGTCCCTGGTGTGGCTCCCCCGTGCTGCCTTCCTGGTGGGGGCACCTCACTGCTCTCCATGGCCCAGACACACCCCAAACCTCTGTCCAAAGTTCCAACCATCTGGTGACCCCCCAAGATGGGAGACACCAACAGCCAGCTAGGCAGGCCCTTGGGGTGAGGCACAGCAGCGCCCCGTTCTCACGGCAGATGTGCGTCGCGGTGAACTCGGCAGCGGCGCTGTGTCTACTGGCCACTGTGGCAGAAAGGTCCGGGCCGGTCCCGTTGGACGACCAGGGTCGACGGACTGTTCACAGCTGGTCCTGTGAGCGGAGGCCGGCAGGAGCGGCGGGCCGAGGGGCCCCGCTCAGAGCCTCTCTCCTCAACGACCTGGGAGGCCAGTGGCCGTGGTCCCAGGGTCAGGCACCGGGCAGAGGCAGTTGGCACTGCTGATGGCACGTGGGCACTGCAGAGACAAGCCCTTTGGGGGGACGTGGGTGTGGGGTGAGCACAGCGTCCTGGGCAGGGAGCGCCGGGCACGCGGCCCCGACCGCAGGGCGTCCCGTGTGTGGATCCAGTGATGAGTCCCAGATCGATGTCACAGGGGCAGGGAGCCAGCGCGATCCACCGGGGCCCCCGGCTCTTCCTCCTCGGGGTCGTGAGACGCTGGGGCACCTGATGCGGGGGCTGAGGGCCCGGTTCCATGCCGGGGCGGGTGGTCGGAGCCCCGGGTCTCCCAGGAGGGGCCTGGCTGGTGGCAGCGACGGGAGGGAAGGGAGTCACTGGAGGCCCCGGGTGAGGGCTGTTTAAGGACGACTGCTCCTCACACGGACACGCCAGGAGCCGTCACTACGGCACACACAGGTTAGTCGAGGTTATGAATGTCCCCATGGCGGGGGGTGTCATGTCAGGCAAGCTGATGACCGGGATGGAGCGCTCAGCTGCCCGAGTCGCCCCGCCGAGCCGGTGGGGCAGTGAGGGGGCAGAGGGGGCGGGCGAGGCGGGCACTCAGGCGCCTGGGCCGATGCGTCTTCTCCCCGCAGGAGGCAGGCGGCGGCCGGGCCCTCAGGACTGGGGGATCTGCTGGCAGCGCGTGGGGCTGGGCGGGAGCCTGGCGGCGGCGCTCTGCTCCGTGCGGAAGCTGTACTCGTACTGCGGAGGGACGGACAGACAGCAGTCAGTGTGCGGGACCAGGCGGCCACTCCACGCCTCGGGCCGGGCCCTCGCTGAGCCCTGTGCGTGCACACGGACTGTGGGTGCGAGCATGTGCCTGCAGACACACCCGTGGGGCTGCAGCGCCGGCTGGTGTCTGAGGGCTGTCCCTCTCACAGTCCCTGCCCCACGCCGCAAGGTGGGACCTCAGCACCGGCAGTGCCTCAGCCACGATGCCGGCGGCAAATATGCGCCAGCTGACCGCGTGCCAGGCTGCACGACCGGTGCCCTCCCGCCCCCACCCCCCCCGCAGATGGTCCTCGCTGGGAGCCCCACTGGCAAGGGCAGATCTGGGTCTCTGCCCAAACCTGACCAAGGGCAGCGCAGCCACCAGGCCCGGGGACCCCACTTGCCGCTCCTTTCACGTGCGCCTCGAGCACTGCTAGTGACACACTCCGTGATGCGGGACACGCCCTGCCCACGCCTCCTCCCTGAGCGTGTGCAAGTGGCCTCATGAACTGCCGAGGACACTCTAGGGCTGCACCCCCACTGCCCCCCGAGCTCACCCAGCAGATCCTGGGCCAAGGGCAGCGAGAGGAGGGGCAGAGCCTTTACTGTGGGCCAGGGGACCTGAGGTTCACCCTGAAGGCCAGGTGGGATCTCATCATCTGTGTCAGGCAGGGCATGCGGGCAGAAGAGGGGGTGCAGGTGCGGGGTGCCTGCCAGGCGGAGCTGGGCCGCTGGTGCTGGGCGTGGGGAGCAGCCTGAACTAGGCCACGGCAGCCTCGTGCTCCTGCAGGTTTGGGAGGAGGAGCTTACACCAGGCCGGTGGTCGGTAAGCGTTGAAGATGAGCTGAAACCTTTCAGCAGCTGGAATCATCATACAAACGGCTCGCCTCTGAACACAGCGCCCGAGGCCACCTCGCGGGGATGCTGGGGGTGGCTGGTAGGAAGATGGGGTGGAGCCATGGCAGCAGGGGGGCATCCCCCGGGCACCCCCACAGGGAGGGCTCCGGACGCTCTGCTCCCACCAGGCACCTGGCAGACCCTGCCCAGCAGCCCTCCCCGGAGGCACTTCTGGGGCCAGGCCGAGCGAGCGAGAGCAGCTAGAAGTTGGGGGGGTTTCAGGTTTAATAGTGTCCTCAACCCCCCTGCCCGACAGTCCCACAGCTCTGACCCAGGACAGACAGACACAGATCTGTGCTGGGGCGGGGGAGGCGAAGGTGGAGGTGCGCAGCCTTGCGGGGCCCCAGGCCCCGGTGATGAAAGGATGCGGTCCCCACCTACGGACAGCCTGTCCCCGAGGGCGGAGCGGGGAGAGGGGCTCAGGTTGCAGGGCGGCCTCGGGCAGGTCTCAGCTCCGCTCTGAGCCTCAGTACACTCCCCTCTGCAGGGAGGTCACCAAGAAATGACACGTGTTGGTGAGGACGGAGAAAGGGAACCGTGTGCATTGTGGGAATGTGAGCTGGAGGACAGCAGTATGGAGACCCTTTGACAATGAAAATGGAACTGCCATGTGGCCCAGCAGTTCCGCTGCCGGTCTCCATCCCCAGGAAGTGAAAGACAACGTGCGAGCTGTCTGCGCCCGCGCTCACGGCAGTGTGCGCTCAGGAGCCGAGCAGAGGAGCACCCCATGCGCCCTCAACGGCTGCTGGATAGAAAGCGTGGCACGGGGTGGGCAGAAGACGGACAGCTGCTCGTAAGGAAAAGACAGGCGGTGACGGTTAGTACACCAGCTTTAGTAACTCAGCAGAATGTCACAATGCGACTGTAACCCACTTTTGCCCAGCCCTGTGTATACCCAGTGGAATACTATTCAGCCTAAAAAGAATGAAGTCTTGCTGTCTGTGACGCATTATGCTAAGTGGAATAAGTCAGACGGAGGAAATACCACATGATCTCACTTACGCGTGGAATCTAAAAGAAAAAACAAGACACAAAAAACCCCAACCAAGTCAGCAGATTGGTGATCTGGGCGGGACACGGGGGGAAGTAGGGGAGGAGGGGGAAGGGTCTAAAGGTACAAACTTATAAAAAGTCTCGGGGATGGAGGACAGTGTGGTGAGATGGCTAATACTGTTTTGCATATTTGAAAGGTGCTAAGAGTAAATCTTCCAAGTTCTCATCATAAGAAAAAGATTCTGTAACTATGGTGACGGGCTGACCATTCTGAGATCCATACAAACAGCGAAGCGTTATGTTGTACCTCTGAAATGAATACAATGTTTATGTCAATTATACCTCAGTGAAAAGAGTGGAGTCACAATCTGCGCCCCCAGGGCTGCTGTGAGGGTGGGATGAGGTTTGTACCTTTGACCCTCACCTGCCCTCCAGGTACGTCTGTTGGTTACCAGCCGGGTCACTCTTCTGCTCTCTAGGGACCAGGGCACAGGCCAGGACCTTCGGTTCAGCTCCCAGGGGCTGGCAGGCCTGTGCGGCAGGAGGCAGTGGCCTCCAGGCGAAGTCTGGGACAATACCGCCACCTGGTGGCTGCTCAGGTGCATCACAGCAGCAAGTGTTCACTCCTGGGCTGCCTTAGCTAATCCACCCGGCGCTGGCGAGCAGGTGGAAGGTAGGCACGCCAGGGCCACTGACCCAAATGAGCGCACAGGAGGGGAGGCCGGGGTAGAGAGCATGAGAGCTTTGCTCCAGTGGCCAAGGAGCACTCTGGGGAGACGTGGAACTGGAGATGAAGGGGTGGAAAGTGGAAGCACTGGGGTCAGGGCAGCTGGAGTGACAGGTGTGAAGATGTTTCAAAAAAAGCACACAAGGTGGGGCGAGAAGAGGCCGGGCCCAGCCCTTGGGACGAGGACCCAGAGACTGGGGGGTGCAGGAGGCTGGGGGCTTCACTTCGGCGGCTCCGAGACCCGCTGGGAGACGCCTGCCTGGGGCGGCAGCAGGGCCGAGACACCTCTCAAATGAGGGAGCAGTGCCAGTTGCCAGGCCCTTGGGCGTCACACCTCCTTTGGGAGGCTTTGCGGGGCCTGCTGGGCAGGCTCTGTGCTGGCTCCGGGGCGGTGGGGACACAGGGGCGGTCAGGCCTGATCTGTGGGGGCTGGTCAGCACAGAGAGCCCATGAAGGGAGATGGAGGCGGAGGCAGTAGCTCCCGGATGTCCACAGCCAGAGGCCTGAGCCCTCTGCTGACTGGGTGTCAGCAGGGGTGGCCGCAGAAAAGGTGGGGGCCGGAGCGGGATCAGGACACTTCCCAGCCTGGGCAAGCAAGTGCTGGCCAGGGCTCAGGAAGTCCTGAGCCAGTCTTTGTGGCCAGGAGTCGGGGCAGGGTCCCTAGGAAGGAGGCACAGATGGGCCTTCAAGGATGAACTGCTAAATCCCCCCTCCTCTCATGTCTGGGGCAGGGCAGGGGAGGGCGGAGAAGAGCACACACAGCCCTTTCCTGACTCACATCCCCCTCTACCCCCCGGGGCCGGATCCGGGCGCAGCACAGATTGGTGTCCCCACCTCTGCCCTTGGGATTTTTCCCTTTTAGGTTATATTGGCTGGAGAAAAGGGAGACCCCTCCCCTCTTGTTTTCTCTAACTCCCCAAATGAAATTTCAACATATGTCCCCTGACATAATCCCCCTTAGGCTGCGGATAACCCTTCCCATAGACGCTGTCCTCGGCGGGACTGCGGCCCCAAAGTGTTTGCCCAAGAGACTAGGGCGGCCTCTGGAAGCCCTTTCTCTCCCCTGGGCAAACAGCGAGTACCTTTGAAGGTGGATTTGGGCCCAGATCTGTTTACTCAGGACATTAGTCTCCCGCATAAGGAAAACCTGCACTCGCCTACAAACAGCAAATCCTTTTTGAATTAAAAAATTTTTCAATTAAAAAGAATTTGGGTTTGCAGAGCCAGCTCAGCGAAGCGGCGCCAGGCCTTGGCGCCCTCTGGTGGGCACAGGCCGCCATCACAGCAGCATCAGCAGCTGGCCTGGGCGGCCTTTCCAGGAAAGAGACATCACTGTCAGGGCCCCGCCTGGGCCTTCCAGGGGCCTGGGGACACTGCAACAGAGCATCAGACCTCTGAGCCACAGCACACAACTCCCACCTTCCCAACGGCTGTGGTCGCGCGAGGCGGCTTCCCGGCAGTGGGAGACGCAGGCCACAGCTTCCAGTGCACCTGGAGCCCGGCATGTCCCTGCTGCAGCCCTTCCCACAGCCCGGCCTGGCTCTCATGTTTGTGTGAATGCCGGGGCCACTGGGAGCAACCTGGGGGGGCTGCCACACGACCCCCGAGGGGGGCGGAGGGAGCCTGAGGCTCCCAGAATTAGGAGCTCTATTAATATAACCCACCATATTAATATGCTGGTGGAGAAAAAATGAGCATCTCAAGAGATGATTAAAAGACATTTATCAAAAGCCACCATCCATTTCTAATAAAAACATTTAGGAAAATAAAAATAGATGGCTAATTCTTTAACACGAGAAAAAAAGGGACACGTCCGTACATGACAAGCCAAACTGTAACCCTCTGGATTAATATTGAAATTAGAAGCCTGCATTGAAAACATGACGACAAGGAGGCTCAGTGACCGGACCGTGCCGGCCAGGCGCAGGCACCAGGCGAGGGACAGACACTGGGAGGAGGGGGCTGGGTTCGGGGTTTGTCCGCCTGCGAAAAGCAACAGAGGAACAGTCAGGAACAGCGAGCGGTGAGAGAGCCAACTCCAGGCACGCAACGCGAAGCCAACAGCTTCTGATACGCAAGTAACAGAACAGCTAACGGAGCGAAGATCCCTTTGACAAGAGCCACAAACACACAGCACACCCAGGAAGGACCTGGGAGGAACGTGCAGGAGCTCTGCACAGAACCCCATTCTACGCCCTGAGTGATGGAGCACAGGCCCGTGGAGACGCTTCCCCTGAATGGCGGCCCCCTCATCCTGCCCTCACCATCACAACAGCCAGAAACGGAGCTTTGGGAACCCCCGGCCACCAACACGATTCTGAAGTTCAGCTGGAAGAACAGTCATGTGAATATCATTAGGAAATTTGGGGGGAAAAAGAGCCCTATCATGTATTAACCCTTTGCACTCGCTTGCTTTTTTCTCAATTCCTTTATTCTTCTCGGGATTTAATTTCTTAAATACCCCAGATTTTACAAAGCGCGGCACAGTAGAATAAAAAACTGGAGTTTCTTTTCATACGAACTTATTTATTTGGATTTTTTTATATTTCAAATTATTGATACATTCAAAGAGTAATTTTAATCTCGACATCCGAGTGCAAAAGGTTAAGGCTTATCTCAAAGCCGTAAGACCCCAAACAGTGTGGTAATAGATCAAAAGAAGAGTCAAGGGAAATGCCCATTAATTAACTCACACGTGGAACTCGACAGTCACATCCACCTGACGACGAAGGGAGACACTCTGAGAAATGCGTCGTTAGGTGACTTTGTTGTGTGAACATCATGGTGCACTTAGACAAACCTGGAAGGTACAGCCCGCACACCCCGAGGCCTCATGTACAGCCCACTGCCCCTGTGCTTCCCGCCTGTGCAAAACCACAGGAATTGAATGCTACAATCAAGTGGTGCGGGAAACACGAGATGTATGCGGCTTCTGCCCCAGAACACGGTCTGTTCTACAGCAAACATTTTTATACGTAGAAAGAGTGCACTCTAAAATAACAATAAAAAGTAGAGTATGCAAATACATAAGCCAGTAACACAGTCAATTTTCATCATCAAGTCTTAGTACTCTGCATATTGTACCTGCCACACTTGTGTACGACTGGCGAGCAGGTGGTACAAACCACAGACAGCACCACCCAGACAGGTGGGTAACGTGCTGTGCTCTGACGTTAGGACGGCTATGATGTCATTACGCGACAGGAAATTCCCAGCTCCATTACGATCTATGGGACCACTGTCATATACGCGGTGCATGGCTGTGTATGATGGAGGTAGTATTTAAAATTTACTGAAGAAAATAATCAGTGCTAAGAAAACTGGCTAACACTTTAAGATAAAGTAAATATGGTTCTAGTCCTCATCTTCTAATAAATTTCAGATGGATTAAGGCAGGGGTCCTCAAACTTTTTAAACAGGGGGCCAGTTCACTGTCCCTCAGACTGTTGGAGGGCTGGACTATAGTTTAAAAAAAACTATGAACAAATTCCTATGCACACTGCACATATCTTATTTTGAAGTAAAAAAACAAAATGGCAAAAACACCCGCATGTGGCCCGCGGGCCGTAGTTTGAGGACGCCTGGATTAAGGAGTTGAGAAGCATTTAGTATTTTAATATATTAAAGTACAAAAGGGTAGGAGAAAATAGGAGTGAATATTTTTATAATCATCTAATATGATCTGAAGCCAAAAATTAATCTGCCCATGAAAAAATTTAGAACATATTATTAACAAGGTGAAAAGCCGCTGGTTTAAGTGGTGTGTGTGTGTGTGTACACAGAACAGAGAGAAGGTTGTTATAAAGAGCATAAAGAACTCTTTAAAAATGAATGAGAAAAGCTCAAGAAGGCAATAGAGGAAATTAGGCAAAGGGTCCAAACAGAAGACATTCATAAAAGAAATATAAATGAGCAATAAACATGAAAAGATGTTCACTTTTAAACGCCAGGGGAGTGTGGCCAGAGGACGTGGGAAGAAGGCACCCTCACATGCTGAAGGTAGCCATGAAGGCACACTCCTTTCTCTGGGAAGGAAAACGGTAATGTATGTCCTAAAGAGGGCCCAGCGAAGCAAGGACACGTGTACGAGGAAATATACCGCAGCAGCGTGAGAGCAGGTAATTGGGACAGCTCAAAAGTCAGTCAGTGGTGGATTGCGTAAATTATCATAAAGGAAACATGCAGTCACGGAAAGGAGGGAGCAGATCTGTGCGCACTGACGTGGCAGGATGTGCCAGGTACACGGTAAGTGTGCAACAAGGGACAGAATACTGTGTATACTGTGAGCCCGTGTAATGTGTGTGTGTGTGTGTGTGTGTGTGTGTGTGTGTGTGTATGTATCCATGTATCCCAGGAGTGGAGTGTGGGGAAAGTTTATGTGTCTGAAATGTTTGCATTTTTATATACATGTAAAGCCTTTGAACTCAGGGGGAAAACACTAAATGTTAAAAGTTGATTTTGATTGGCAGGGGAGCTGCTCAGGATGATGAACTGCCCAGGAGACCTGCCAGGGTTTATGGGGAGAGAACTAGGCGTGTCTTTGGCCTAAAATGGTCCCTAAACGGTGGTCAGACTCCTGAGGTGGTCCCCAAGCTGCTTCCCACATTTCAAAGTAAAGGATAACGCTTCTTTTGTGCCATCAGAAGGGCCATCCATTAAACGACATCGGTCTCTTTGTTTTGGGCGGGGATTATCTCCTCTCTGCCATAGCCTGTAGAATCTGGTGGCAGCTCTGTCTTTGAGCAATATAAAGAAAAGGGGGGCGGGGGACAGGTTAACTCCTATTTACTTAACTTTTATTTAATAAAGTAGGCACATACCCCCCCTCCCAATATATCTTTTCATGTTTATTGCTCATTTGTATTTCTTTTATGAATGTCCTTACTGAAATATAAATAAAGAAAAAGGAGTCTGGATGGTGAAAAGGTTAAATCTCACAGGTGGAGAGAAGGCAGCTTATTTCCTGTTGCAGTTTAAGACCTGACCACTAGATGGTGCACAGGGACCACACATTTTGCGACCTCTCCCTGTACAGAATTCTTTAACGTTAATGAGCACAATGAAAGCTTTCCAGAGTCCCAGAGTCGAGAGAATGAACAATTGTGCTGGGATATGAACATTCTGCTTTTATAAAATTGGGACTCTGCCATTTCATTACTGATACAAAAATCTCCTGTTTCCCTTTCTGCCCGCATGTGCAGGTTCCAAAGCCGCACGAAATCTCAGCTATGTGAAGGGGCCAGCAGAAGCCCATGGAAACGGCATGTCCAAAAGTTGAATTCAAACATCCTTTTCCCCTCGAGCTGCCACATGCATCCCATTAACTTCCCCTCGATGTCGTGACGTAGATGCTTGTGGAGCGGGCCCCAAGCTAAATAAGCAATAAGCCCCATTTTTCAACACACAAACATAAAGATGTCAACTCAGACTGTTTACTAATTAACGCTTAAAAAGACACAAATTAGATATGCGTGGCTAAGAGCAATTATAATCAAGACGAATTTCTCTAGTCATTTGGGAACTGGAAAAAAAATGCCTAATTGCTGGAACCAATGTTTTAAAAACTGAAATCATGCCAGTTAGCAAATATGTTCATTTAAAGAACATTCCACGTGACTACACTCTTGAGGATTGACTACAAACATGAGAACAAGGAAAATATTTAGGTATAAAATTAAAATTTTAAGCTCCCTCAGATTTGTAACTTCTTCATTAAATACGCCTGCAAACGGCAGCCCATAAAAACCTGTAGCAATTAAGTGGTTAAATGGACTGCCTCCCTTGTCACTTTTAAGGGAGTGATTAATATTAGATCGTCCCCTCACTAATTAGACTCTCCCTTGTCTTCGGCTTTAGAGCCGTGAAAATGGAGGCTGTTGGCTCCACCAGGAAGCTGGTGGGCGACCAGCACTTCCCTTGCTGGGTCTGAGTGCGGCACCCTTTAAGGGAGGGGAGCACTGTGGTTTCCATGGGAGGCGGGCAGCAGGCGGGGAGATGGTTGTGCGTGGAGCTGGCCGGCACTCCGGATGCCCGTCCATCACAGGAATCGCCGGCTCCTGTTTTCAAAAGGCTCGCCGGTCGTCATGCACGCAGCATGAAATCTACCACCATCAAGGCCCCTCTCCTGGCCGTCAGGCCCCGAGACCAGGGACAGACTGGCCTGTGGGGAGGCAGGTGGGGCCGTGGGCGGAGGAGCACACAGGCTCGGGCACAGGTAACCGACACGGGAATTCTTGCAGAAGCTGCTGCCTGGATGGGAATCCAGCGGATGGAGCAACGGCGACTGCTTTCCGGGGAAGTGAAGCGCGGCGGAGACGAGCGCGTTTACATGCCCAGCTCACGGGAGGGAAGATGCTCCATCACAGGGCTCGGCTGCAAAACTACACCCTCCCGCCTCCCGAGGAGAGAGAGCGCCTTTTGTCTGGGCAGCGGAGCACAGTGAGGCCTGCGGGGACACGGCCCCGGCCCCGGCTGCTGCCCAGCCCCCTGGAGAGGGGCCCGCGGGGCCAGAAGACCTCCCGGAGCTGCCACTCCTGCCACTGGTCAGCCCCCTGGCCACCTCCGGGGTGAGGGGAGAGGAACAAAATCTCCCTCTCTCAAGCCTGGGGCCCATTTACTTGGCAAAGCCCCTGCTCTGTGCCTGGACGGATGCGGGCGGCAGGGCCGTGGCCGCAGGAAGAGGGGCCGGGGGCCTGGAGCGATCAGATTTTAACGTTTTTATTAACCACGGCCTCGTTCATTTCCAACAACCCACCCGCATGGTCTGAGAGTGTTTCTGGGTTGAGATGTTTTGCCTTTCCAGTGATTTTTTTTCTTTGAAATCTGCTCGATAGCATGTACACTGATTTTAATCATGACCTGAGAACACAACCTCCCTGGGGCGTCTTTCATAAGGACACGTCATCAGGTCCTGCCTCGGCCACACCCTGGGGAGGTCCTGACCGCTGACCAGGCCTCGGACCTGCGGGCGGGGTCATCAGGAGACTGGCCCCAGGTCAAACCCGGGGGCAGATCTGGCATGCCACCCCATGGCACTCGGACACTGTCCTCTCCCCTGCACCCGCTGCCTCCACAGCCCACACACGTCCTGCAAGCACACAGGTGCCCACGGGCAGAGCCTCGTCCTCGCTCACACTGCCCCTTCAGCTCTCTGGGGTTCTGTGGGGCCCACCCACGACCAGGGTGACCTCGTCTCTTTCCATCTGTAACTCAGTGGCAGGCTGGGGCTCCCTGCTGTGGTGGGCAGCTCTCTGGGCACTGCTGGAGTGCTCCCTTGGGCCCCTGACCCCCAGGCTTGAGGCTGACAGGTTAATGGGGTTCAGTCATGGAGTGGCCTGTCCCAGGGCCAAATGGGAGTGACAGGCGCAGGCTTACGTTCAGGAACATCCCAGGCAGCGCAAGTCAGGAAAGCGCACCCCCGGGTCTGGATGTAAGCTTCACGCGGCCCCACGGGCGGCCCTCTACTCCCTCACCCCTGGGAGCAGGGAAGCAGGGACCCAGGGGGGACCAGGGAGGAGCCCCAATAGGCATGAAGCCCAGGGGGGTCTCCCACCTTCGGGGGCAGGAGGCCTGGCTTAATGGGATGAAACAGCTTGTAGGGAGCAGGGAGCTGCCAGCAGCGCTCCCCCTGCCCTGGGCCCACCCCTCCCCACCAAGAGCAGCCAGACCTGCTGGGAATAAAAAGGAGCAAAACCATCCGATGGAGGAGACAGCAGCTGCCCAGGGCCGGCCCCCAGGGCCCAGAGCCTCTCCCAGGCCCTCAGCTCCCCCTGCAAGGCTGGGTTCAGGGGCCAGAAGGAGCACGTTCAGGTTTATTTATGGAGAAAATACTCGAATATGGTTGCAGAAGATGGAGCCGTTCACCAAAGTGTATGGACATCAACATACTAATCACCATTAAATGCACGCGGCTGGCTGGTGTCCCGTGTAAATCCTCAGTTAGATGCAGAACTCCACAGCTTCCTGACGGCGGGTGTCTGCGACGGCGTCACACCCTACTGAACGTGTCTAGCCTCTCCCCATTTCCCCCCATTTTCAACGCCACTTCAACTTCCTTCATCAGAGAACACAGATGTGTGTTTTTAACCCATCGCTAAAAACAAGACACAGAGCTCGGCACAGGCACCGAAGCGTGTGCGGAGGGGCTGGACTCGCACCGTCACCCCTGCCCGTGGACCAGGAGCGTGGCGCGGTGGCCAGGGCAGGCGCCATGCTCCGCCAGTTCCAGACGCCCAGTCAAACCCCGGATGCTGCAGGGTAAGCATCTTCGTTCCTGCCCAGTTTTTCACGGAGGAAACAGGCTCAGAAAGGAAATGGCAGGCTCACACTCAGGCCCAGGGCGCGGACTGCAGGGCCCGCCTGCCCACCGGCTCCGCCCAGAGCCTCTAACCTCAAGATCAGACAGCCCGCTGGACACATCGGGACCAGACTTCAGTCCTGAGAGTGGAAAGAGAGAGAGAGCCACCAAGGCAGCCCCCGTGACTCGAAGGCCCGGGTCAGGACCCAGGTCCACCGGCCTCCCTTCCTCACTCCTCACCAGCCCCTCGCGGTCCGCGGAGCCACAGACTTCGAGTCACGAGGGAGAGGATTTGGAGTGTGACACACCAGGCCTCAATCTTTCCTCACCCTCCGAGCCTCCATTTCTGCCCACGACACGGGAGGAATGACACCCACCAGGTCCGCCAGGGAGGGTGAGGGCCAGGGAGGCTGCAGGTGAAGCCGAGCCCGCGCTGAGCACACAGCAGGTGCATGAACACACGGGGACCCAGGGGGGCGAAGGCCGCACTTGGGGGCTGCCCCATCGCCAGCACGTGCCACCTCACAACACCCGGCCACGGCGACGGGCACCTGTATTCATGAAAAGCCCTGGAGGCCGGTTCTGCGGAGACCCCTGCTTTCAACAGAGAGGGTGTGACTCGCCCGTCCGTGGGGCTGGGCTGGACCCGCCTGTGTGAACCTGACCACCCTGGACGGTCCCGGCTGTGCCCTGCGTCAGCACCTGCAGCCAGAGCAGGCCACCTCGCGGCCTCCCCTCCCACACACACCGAGCGAGAGCCACCGACGAGGCCCCCACGCCCAGGCAGGGCTGAGCCGGCGGCCGGGACCAGCCAGCTCTTCAACTTGGAGAAGGGCTGACGGGGATCCTGTGCGCAGCTCCAGCGTGGCAGCCAGCCATCCTTTCCCCCAAGTTTAGCCCCCCCCGCCCCCCAGTCTATAGATGACACTCAGGTTGGGTTTATGATTTACTGAAAGTCAAAGACGAAGGGGGGCTTCGCTGTCTTGTTTTTGCTGTGACAGGTTAGGAATTTGTTGTACTACATTGATTCAATTTTCCTTGATTTCAGCCATCTTTCAATAACGCAACCTGCTTCTGCTCGCTGGCACACCAGAGAAAACCCAGAGGAGCCGGATATGGAAATGGTTCTACCATTTCCATCTTGGAGACAAACGCTCCTCTCGGCGGAGCTGGCTGCAGCACGTGACGGCTCCGCGACCCGCTCCACACAGAGACGCCCACGCCTGACCCCAGCCCGACTCCATGATCTCACCACTCCTTCGTCAGAGCTGGCACAGGTGCCCCCAGCGTGGATTTCTCCCTTTTTATTAGAAAAACATCCCAACTACTTTGAACCAGGCTGTCCAATGTGGTCTGGCTGACCATGCACAGCGGCGTGCGCCGGGCCTCTAAATTAGAGGCTGCGACCCGTCTCCTCGCCCCTCCTGGTGGCTCGGCACAGCACAGCCCCTCCCCAAGCCCCCACCTTCTTTAAGCTGAGACACTGAGCAAAAAATAAAGCACAACTGATGGTCCCCTCCACCTCTTACACCCTTCTGGCTGAGGAGGACGAGGAGAGGCTGGGCACACTTGACGAAGTAATAAACACATTAAAAGAGGGTTGCTTTTTCCAAGCGATAAATGTGAGTGACATGGAAGTGGTTTTCTGCAAAGGGCACCCCACACCCCAGTCCTTCCTGATCCGGAGCAGATCCCTAACCAAGGAGAGACCCAGGGGTGCGCGAGCCGGCCCAGCCCCTCCCCGCCCTGTCTTACCTCTTTCTCAATCTCCGCCAGAGACTTGATGGTGATTCCCAGCAGGTCAAAGGGCTGCATCTGAAAGCACAGACCACGTCGCCCTTTTAGGGCTGGAATGGCTCCTTCAGGCTGGCTGTCGGGCACAGCGCGTGCCCTCACGCCCCCATGTGATCCAGGGTTCCCTCCACCCTCTCCACGGAACCCGGTGCCGGTCAGGGTGGCCCTGCAGGGATCAGTGAGGGCACTTCCAGAAAGCCTGGCTGGCAGGGGCGTGGGTGCCCTGTGGAGGGAGGGCTGCTTAGTCATCTGCCTTCAGCACCCAGGAGGGTCACGCTGTCCAGAAAGACAGGGACTGTCACCAGTAACGCCCCTCCCCGTCCCCTTCCACGTGGGAAGCCGTTTGCTTTCCTTCTATGCTGTGGGGCTGGAGCTGCCCACGCCTCCCCGGAGGCCGCCAGGAGGCAGGCAGTGACTCTCTCCTCCAGGACTCAGGGTCCAGGGAAGGAGCTGGGGGAGTTCCAGGTCTTTGGAAATGCAAGGTGAATGAAATCACTGCCTATCAATGATCATTTGCGAAATGAAAGGTGGTGAAAAATAATACCACATTTTGATGGGTGTTTCTATAATTTCATGAATATGGGGGACCTTTTAATAAAAGATGCTGGCTTTTCAACAGACGGCATGGAAAATCAAATACACGTGGCTCCGAGAGTCAGCGGGAGGCCCAGGGAAGCGGGGGCTGAGCCCGTCCGGCCCCCTCTGGGCACAAGGGCTTCTCCAGTCCCCCAGTGGCCCCGGCCCAGCCTCCTGAGCCCAGGGTCTTTCTTGTTCTGAACTGCAGCCCGAGGGGGCAGAGCCTGAGCCAGGCCGGGGGTCTCCTGTGAGACGAGGGAGGAAGAGGCCGCTTCCGAGCCCAAGGCCCGGGATTCAAAACCGGCCTCAGGTTCCCTCGCTCCATCATCGCCCCTCCTGCCGCAGCAGCTGGGAGGATTCAGTGAGGGAAGCACGGGGAAGCTGCTGGCACCGGGCTTGGCCTGATCCGTGCGCCTTGGGCACTTGCTGAGTCGGCAGCGCCCGGGTAGCAGCCCATTAGTGAGGGCGATCTTGGGGCAGGGCCACCAAATTAGGCACTGGGCTCCGGGCTGCACTGCCCGCAGCCAG
The DNA here is from genome assembly GCA_025583905.1 of Ia io. Taxonomy (NCBI): domain Eukaryota; kingdom Metazoa; phylum Chordata; class Mammalia; order Chiroptera; family Vespertilionidae; genus Ia; species Ia io. The sequence continues at coordinate 7,201,594 of JAJQQW010000017.1, forward strand.
AAAGCAGTTTGGCTCTCGCCTGCTGCCAGGCCGCGCGGCGCACATGGGCCGCCTGCCCGGGCTGCCGGGATCCAGCTGAGGTCCAGCTGTTGTATCATTAGGCTCTCGCTGCCCCACTAAACTTCCCGACCGGAGCTGGTGCGCAGGACAGAGCTGCCTCTCCCCGGAGCCGGCGGGAGAGGCGCCAGCGTCACCATGGCAACGCGGCCTTGTGGAGTCGGCTGAAGTTACTCATGCTCCGCGTGTCACGTCAGGAGCATTTTTCAAGATTAAGCTGCTTACCAGAAGGGTTCAGAGGAGGCCTATTATATTTCATGGAAATGGAAACTACAGAGCCGGTCACATGGCAAGCCGGGTGGCTTTAAGTCGGATCCAAGAAAAACACTGACGGATTCTTCAGCTGGTGCCCCCACCAGGCCTTCACGTTTATTAGCTGCTTAAAGCAAACTTCTCCGGAAAGGACAAAAAATCCCAGGAACCAGGCTATGGAGCCAGCGTGGGCCAGGCCTGCACAGCGGAGGGAGGGCCACGGCCGCCCTGGGGGGCAGGCAGCAGGAGGGGGGCCCGGGTGCCAGGCAGGCCCGGTGGTGGGCGCCTGCCTCTCAGGTCTGAGTGCTGCCTTCAGGCCCAGGCAGCCCACTCAGCGCCCCCGTCCTAAAGGCCGCGGGGCGGGCGCGGGCCTTGGCTGGCTCCCGGGCAGGGGTGTCAATGCTGGCCGGTGGCGAGGCCGGCAGTAAAAGGAAAGCCACCGCTGCCCGACACTGCGAGCTGGGCCAGCCCAGCCCACGGGGCCTCCCGGAGAGAGCAGAGAACACGGGGTCAGAGTAGCAATTAAAATGGGAAAACGAGGCAGCCTCCCTTTTCGGTAGGACATCATCATTGTTAAATAAAACCCCAAATTAAGCTGAACTTGGACACCAAGTGAAGTTCAGTCCAATTAACCATCACATTTGAAGCAACAAGGCTTGGCTGCATCTGAGTTTGCTAGTCCCTCTGGCCTCCCCTTTCACTCGTTCTCAAGGACCTACATGGGGCAGCACGGGCTGCCAGGCTCAGAGGGGCCTGACCACCGCCCCCTCAGGCAGCCTGTTGCTGGCTGCAGGGCTGAGCTTCCGACCAGCGGGGGATGGGGGGGTGGGGGGGGACCGGGGGGGTAGATGCGCCAGCAGAAATGACCCTAATGGGCAGGGGTGTGAAGGCCACCAGGAGAGCCCTGTATGCCACCGTGCCACTGGGCAGAGGGAGCTCAGACTGGGAGTGGAGGAAGGGAAGGGAAGTCATGCATGACACTTACACTTTCTGGAACACAAGAAAACTTCTCTGAAATCATAAAAGGCACACCATCCATTGCTGCAAAAGAGAAGAGAGAAAAGGGCATTGTAGATAGCACCATGTTAAATAATTGAGACGTCGGCATAGACAGCACAAGCCAGTCTGTGGCTGGAGCCAGCCAACCTGCACGCAGGGGCGTGAGGCCCAGGGGCCGTGCACACAGGCACCACCCCTGCTCCTGGGACTCAGCTGGTGTGGGAGGCAGACGCCCCGCGTCCCCTGAAGAGCAGGCAGCTGTGTGGACAAGAGCGGTGAGAGCAGAGGGCCCGGCACCCGCCCCGGAGCCTGGCCTCCGGCCTGTGAGGGGCAGGAGCCGGGGAGGGGCTGCCAGCAGGACGGGGCGCGGGAGGCTGAGGGCGGAGTTGAACTTGGAGGGGCCACAGCAGGCGCATTAGACCTGCTCTCAGCTGAGGGTCACATCCAGGCGTGGGGCCCTCAGGCCCCTGGATCGGCTTTTTATCCCTCCTTCTGACAGTCACGTGTTTCAGAAGAAAGATCTAGAAACATGACTGCATTCTGGGCTGTGGTGGTCCCTGGACTGTTGTCAGCTCCTGCCGTGCCAGCTGTGACAGACAGGGAAGGGCCCTGCCCAGGTCGGCTGATTGGACTCGGAAGGATGTAATAAAAACTGAAGAGAAAAAGACCCAGAAAAAAGTAACTTGCAAGACTTGGATATTAGCAGTAGTAGCATTTTCATGTACATCTATGTATAGTTGCATTGCGGCCTTTTTTTGAGTTAATAAAGCTGCAGCAATAATCATAACCTGCATGACTGTTTCCATATAATCAGATGTAAACCCACTTCTGCCACCCCTGTATAATATCCACTTTTACAGAGATAAACGTAAAATGTATCAATGTCTATCTTACAGCATAGTCAGGTAATAGGCAACATACGTTTTACATTATACACCTATATATACACGTATACATACATGTGCCCACATATGTAGCATTTTCCAAGGCCTGCTCTTAGCTCCTAAGAGACTGGAGGGCGGGGGGAGACAGTGCACCCCCCAGCAGGCCTTCCCCGCCTGCCGTCCAGGGAGGGGTCCCGCTCCACACCGGGAGAGCCCGGAGCACGGTGGGGGGTTGCTGGGACTGAGCGAGGGCTAACCCCCCAAGTGGGCGATCGAGGTGTGGGGTGGAGGCACACCTGCCCGCAGCGGGGCTCAAGGGAAATTCTTCACAGAAGCACTGAGGAGGCTGAAGACAGGCCAGAGCAATGCCATGTGGACACCCAGGGGCAGCCGTGCGGAGAGAAGGGAGGACATTTGGGATGAAGGACCACTTTATCTTAGAGTTCAGGATAGAAGGATGAGCTCAGTCAGATGCTCTTCACAGTCTTCTAGAAAACAGAAGAACACACACTCAGCAGGAAGGAAAGCGAGCGGCCAGGATGCTGTGGCTGGGATGGGAATGAGCTCGCTCCAGACACTTCCACCCATGGGTGGAGCTCCTCACACGGGGGCAGCGTCCCCAGGCGCCAGCAAAAGTTTGCCAAACCGACAATCTGCCTGCCAAACTGCGTTTATTTAAAAAATCTAAAGATTATGGTAGGAGGAAGGAATGTGGATTTTGCGAAGCATGTGACAAAACGTCTCGTGTGACCCATGTGGATAAGATGGATAAATTCGGCTGAAAATGTGAAGGGCGGAATCCCTAACTGGCTGGACTAGATGCCCAAGCAGCTGATTAACAGATTGATGTTGACCTTGAGCAATCTCTCTGGTTGCCCGGGCGTTATCAATGACTTCAATGAAGATGTGCATAGAAAGCTTGTGTAATATTGGAGGCTGGGTGCACGACATTCGTGCACTGGGGGCAGGGGGAGGGGTATCCCTCAGCCCGGCCTGCACTCTTGAGCAGTCTGGGAGCCCTCAGGGGATGTCCGATTGACAGCTTAGGCCCGCTCCGAGCAGCCCTAAGCCGCAGTCGGACATCCTCAGCGCTGCTGAGAAGGCAGAAGAGGCTCCCGCCACTACCGCTGGGCTCACCAGCCATCAGCCCGGCTTGTGGCTGAGCGGCGCTCCCCCTGTGGGAGCCCACTGACCACCAGGGGCAGCTCCTGCGTTGAGCATCTGCCCCCTGATGGTCAGTGCGACCGGTAGTTCCATTATGCGGTCGACTTGCTTATTACCCTTCTATTATACAGGATGTGGCTGACGGGGAGTCAGAAAGGGCAGTTTATAAACTGGTAACAGAGAGAAATCCAAGAAAGACCTCAGAAAGTCGGGATCCTGGGCTAAACTTAAAGGATGGGTGGGCGTCACGAACGGTCATTAAGTCCAGTCGGTACTTTAGGCCCCAAACCAGTCGTATCAGGTGGAATGGAAGGGTGTGGGGTCACAGCAGAAGATACGGACACTCATGTGACTTCACCTCGGGAAAGGGGCAGGGATGCCACGGTGAGGCACAGGCTGAGTCCTGGCACCAGAGCCAGGCGGTCACCGTCTCGGCCGGAGCTCAGTGCGGGACCCACAGCTTCCAAGGAGGCCCAGGACGGTGGGGAACTGAAGCCAGACCAGGGAGGGGAGGAGAGGACGCCATCAGGCTGATGCTCCACGAGGCCCGAACCTGTCCACTCTCGTTCACTGTGGCCCCACTGGGTCCCAGCACTGGGCCAGCACGGGGCCCTGGCCCAGGAGGAGGAGGCTGGAAGGTGATCACACGTACTCCCAGCACTGTCACAGGGGGAGCGGCAGAGGTGGGGTGAGGTGCAGAGGGGAGCTGCCCTCCTCTGGGGGGACCTGAGGAAGGGCCAGCAGAGCTGGGTGGGGAGCGCCAGGCAGGCGGCCATGTGTTGGGGAGCTGGGGCGGGGGGGTAGGTGCTCTGTGTTGGGTACAAAGCTGATCTGTGGGACCACTAAATCCCCTTCTAATTCTATAACATTCATTTAGACTCTCCTTATCTGGGCAGCCTTTTCATGTTTTAAAATATCTAGAGGTTTGCCAAACATAATTCTTAAAATCAACGGCACAAGTTTTTCTTGTGGTCCAAACTCATGTTCATAAATCTCCGTCCCTCCCTCCCTCCCTCCCAACTGAAGCCAGTATTTTGTCTTCATTGCTCTGTGCACAGAGGCTGATGTGTGTTCTAGATCGTCTACTGCCGAGTCTTCTCAGGATGACACAGTGGGAGGGGAAAGGGAGAGAGCCGAGTGAGGTCCCTGCCCTCAGGGAGCCACTGTCCGGGGCTCCATCTTCCTCTCCAACCTGCCTGGGGCTTCCAGGAGGCTCTCACAGACAGGCCTGACTGATCTGTGGTCACGACCCAGAGGCAGGGACAGAGCCTGCCTTCCCTCATGGGCCAAAGCAGCTTTCCCGGGACAGGGCAGTCCCTCGACTCCCTGGTGACACAGCAAAGACCACCCATCCCCAAGCTCAGAGGTAACCCAACCTGTCCCCAGCCCCGTTCTACAGAGAAAGAAAAGGAAAGGAAACCCAAACCCCAGACTAGGTAACCCTCAACATGGTCACTTGCAGGTTGTTAGTAGGGAAACTGAGGCTCAGAGCAATTATGGAGCTGGAGGGAGCCAGGATTCGAGCCTGAGGCCAGCTTTGCGGGGGAGGGGGGCATGCTGGGGAGGTGGCGGGGAGGATGGGCTGGGGGTCAACAGACCGGGGCCTTAACTCCAACTGAGCAGGTGGCAGATGTGTGGCCAGTAGGCTGCCTCAACGCTCTGAGCCTTGGTGACCCTGTCTGTAAAATGGGGACAACACAGCACTCTCTCAGGGCTGCTGTGGGGGAGAAAGGAAACGTGATGGACAGGCCAGTTTCCTTTGAGTACCAGCACAAATTTTGCTTTTTAAATTTGTTTTTGGTGGCAGTTTGAACAAAACGCTGATCCGCTGATCCGTGCACCGAGCGAGCAACCTACAGCAGATGAAAGCAAGGAAGTGCCGCGGGCTCCTAGCACAATTAGCATTCTCCTAAACCAACGCGATCGCTCCGGCAGAGCTGTAATTAAACAGGCCTGTAATTAAGAGTATGCCCTTTATCATAACGATCATGCTTAAAGATGGCATGATGCATGGAACTCTGTTATTAATGCTGTAATCCCAAACTGAAGTGCGACTACATAGGAATCAGCGTGTCAGGCCTGTCACCGGAGTGTTTGTAAAATACATTAAAGAAAAAACAGGAAACAATGAGCTCATTCAACTGTTCTCTTTACAGCCAGGCACCCGAGTCCAGAGGACGGGGAATGCTCACGGAACCTGCGAGGCTTAAACAAACAAAGCTCAAATCTGCTACTGTGTTAATGCCACCCCAATGTCGAAGAAGGAGAAGGTGTGGGGGACTTTCCTCCCAACTGCCCCGAACGCCCGGGTGCTGTGCGTGGGGAAGTGGCCGATCTGCACGCCGTATCTGTTGGACATGAACGTGGACTCCTGCTTGCACAGGCAGTTGTGCCATGAACCTGTGGGGACTTTGGCAATGGGATGGGGTTACAGCCCTGCGTCTTCCTTCCAATGAGAACTATAATTTTACTTGCCAAGGCAGTCCCTCAGAGCCACCTCTGAATTTTCCCCTCCAAGCACACGCCTGGGACGGCTGCAGGCGCAACCCAAGCCCTCCGCTGACCAACTCCCGAGGGCTCTGGCCAGGGCGACCCCATTGCCTTGGACACCCACCGTCGCTCAGGGCCGCCAACCCCTTCCTCACTGATGTCTCCACAACAACAAAGGCTCCAATCAACACAAGCGTTCATTTCAACACGCCTGTCAGTCACAAAACCATGTGGTAGAAAATCTAAAATTAAAAAAAAAACAGAACTCCATTGCCAGCACCTCGGTCGCTATCTGCTCCGCTGCCGAGCAGTGTTAAGTGAGCTCGAGTCACGGCACCTGCGAGGCGGCGGGGAGCACGTGCTTCCTGGCAGGCCGTCCTCAGAGCAATATCAAGCCACTGGAGAGGTGTGGCCTGCAGTTCTGTGAGCTGCTGGGGCTCAATGATCAGCCACCAGCCCCTCCCCCCCTTGCCTCCCCTAGTTCAAGTCCTTCACAATTCGTGTGGGAAATGCCAACGACTGAAGATCTCATGGCCATTTCTCAAAACTCCCTTGCAAACCAGAATGCCAAGGAGCTCTGCATTCTTGGTGACTTCGCGTTGGGGATACTCTCTGGGAGATATTTGTAGACGCCTCCAGGGCTGTCTACTCGCTGACATTCCAATTGAGTCTACACAGGCCAGCAACTTCCTTCTAGGCCCCACGGCAATCTGTGTTGTCATGTCACTCATAAGCCCACAGGAGTGATCTGTCAGCGCGTGGAGAGCCTCCAGAGTCCCACACGGGAGGCGGCCCCGTGGGAGGACGGAGCGGGCACGGGGTCAGATGGTGTGAGCACGGGCCACTCGTGGGGCGTCGGGTCAATGCTTAGCCTCTGAGTGTCACGCCGCCGTTCTGCGGGGGGAGCCGCCACCGAGGGGCCAGCGCAGCCCGCCCCGCGCAGGCACTGTACATGCGGCAGCTGCAGCTGAGCCTCCGAGCTCACAGCCAGTGCTTCGCCCCGGGACTGCATTCGGACCAGGTCCTCCGCCCCCGCCCCTTTGACTTAGGACAAATGTTTAATCTCTGAGCCCCTCTTTCCTCGCCTGCAGAAGGAGGGATACCATCTGGGCTGCTGTGACATTTAGGTGCACTAACAACACAAGGCCCAGGCGTGAACGCACGCTCAGGAACTGCCATCGTCATCGTCGCCGTAGAGGACAGTGCCTCTCGGAGGCGGCAGGCCTTCTCTTCCTCCACCGTCTTTTACGTGGAACCCAAGGGCGGCCACATCACACTGTGGAGCCTATGGGCTGGGAGTCCCAACCGAGAGGCACTTTGGAGGCGCGGAAGCACGGCCTGCCCAGGGGGACCCGCTGGGGGCCCCGGACCAGGCCCTCCCTGGCACCTGCCTTCCCGGTGGAGCAGGAGCAGCCCCAGGCGGGCCCAGGCTGCCGGATGTGCCCTGGACAAGAGCCCGGATGCGAAGGGGAGAAACCCCCGGGGTCGGGGTAATTTGCCGGCTCTGTGGGAAGGGCCGTGCTCTTTAAGATCACGGTGCCTTCACACCACAAACCAAGGTTCTCCGAGCTTCTAGCTGGCAGTTAGGGAGTTCCCCCGCCCGTCCCCCCATTCCTCAGTCCCCATCTCTACACAAAATGCCTGCCAGTAACCCCTTCCCACAGTCCAGCGTCCTGAGGGGGGTCTGAGGGCCCTCAGAGCAGCCTGGGTCGGGGGAGGGGCTCTGCAGCAGAACCGCCTCCCGGAGGCTGGAGGCTCCCCGGTCTCTGAGCGGCAGGAGCGGGAGTCCAGTGAGCAGGGCCGAGCAGTGGCCCCCACTCAACGCCCACGAGGAACTCCAAGTACACGAATAAGAACATTCTCACTCGGCCACAGAAACGCTTTTTAAAACTTCGTAAGTACTTACTGGCCTGGGGCAGAGACCACCTGATTTTGCTCCAAGTAAGGACAAAACCCCTGGCACGTCCACCGTACGAAGAACGTGGTAGGAACAGCTCCCTGCGGGACACGAAGACGGCGCCCAAAGGTGGGAGCAGGAAGGGGAATGGCAACCCGTGGGCCTGGAGATGTTAAGGAGTGATAATGCGACCAGGGAAACGCACGCGTGGCCAAGGCGGTATGCCTGCCTCAGGGGTCTTGGGGGTTCGCTTTCAAATGCAGGTGTCTCTCCTTGTTAGCATCCCTTCCCTTAAAAACGTCCACCGTTTCCCGAAGTTTACAGGGGACGTCCAGACGCCGCAGCCAGGCCCGCACCGGCTGCCGGCAGGTTGTGGCCCGGTTCCCCCGCCTACCCTCCACCCACGCCCTGCTCTCACACCTGAGGATCCAGCGGCCCCGACCTGCGCACCCTCTTCCGATGGGGCGCAGGAGTCCCTACTCCGGACACACATGCAGGTCCACGCAGGTCCAGTTCCAATCACCAGGATTTTCAAGAAACGCTTCCCTGTGGAAATGGCTTCTGCAGAGAGCACTGTGTCATCTCCCAAAACTCAGCTCATGGACACCCTCTCCGGCCCACAAGGGCGGCTCGAGGCAGAACTGACGTCCGGCAGACACCCACCCCGATTTGAGAATACCAGGGCATGTGCGTCTTCCTGCCTAGGTGCTGTGTCTATGAAGTGCAGTGCCACGCATTACCCAGATTTCAGATTTAATATTAACCTTTAAAGGGCATGTCACGAAAACGCATTCTCTAAACACTGGTCATTAGCTCGCTGTGCAAGTCCGCGGTGGAGACGGGATGAGCTGCCGCCCGTCTGCCTGCACCTGTCAAGGCATCGCCCGCCACCTGACAGTAATTCCAACCGAGCCCAGCAGTCCCCCCGCCCAACAATCCAGCCATCCGCTCTAACCACAGGTGCGCGCAACCTGAAGGTGTAATAATAGCGCCGGCTAATGCCGCGCGTCTCCAGCGCTGATGAACTTTCAGGATTTGAAAGAAGGTGCTCGGAGATGACAGAGCTTTAGCCCGGGGCTCTGTGAACCATCCAGGATAATAAGCACTTGTTCCTCTCCACAATGGGCACAGAAAAAAGAAACCCAACTCGTAATTGCTGTAATTATCTTGGAAAACATGCCGAGATTAATGGTGATTATGAAAATCTGTGTCATTGTTCCGGGAGCATCACTGATCGAGGGGAACCTTTAGCACGGACTCCACATGGGCGCGGGGACCTGACACTTCAGCTCTCTCCTCGCGCCACGTCGCCCCGTGTTTACGAAATTGTTTTCCATCCATCCCGGCGCCCTGGCCTGCGTTTTGACTCGGCGCACCGGTGCCCCGCCAGGTCCTGGACGCCCCTAATGGGATGCGGGTGTCACTGAGGTTCAAAGCCCCAAGTTCAACTTGTTATTTATTCAAATAATTAATTACTCTTGTAGCCATCGAGCGGTTTGTCATGACACATTAATGACTTGATAGACTTCCATGAACTGGTGAACACAGAACAGCAGAGCGCTTTTATCGCCGTTTAATTTTAAAACGATCCTGTGTGAAATTATCTCGCCGTGAGTGATGGGAGCATAAAGAACAGACTCAGCAAAGCCCCTTTTGGATCATTGCTTTATTAATGGTAACGTCAGGGAGATGAAAAATGCTAACATTGTCATATTCCACTGCCGGGTGGAGATGAATGGCTGGGCGTGGTCGAGGGCCCCGGAGCCCGCTGCTGGGGGCCGCAGCCCCTCCCGGGCTCAGGCCTCGCACACCCGCGGCTCCACAAAGCCACCTCCAGCCCCGGCTCCCCTGCGTTGACGGCTCTCGACGTCTATTACTTTGTGTGTGTGGTCTTTTTTTTTTTTTTTTTTTACTTGAATTTTCCACTAGTGATATAAAGCACCTTCACAAAAAACATTTTGCTTTATTGCTGTGAACATTAAACGTTATTAATCCAATAGAAAAACGTTAAAGATATAGCTGTCACCTTTAAATGTGAAATGATATTCGGTGCTAAAAAACGCTGGGTGAGGAGAAAAGATGTCCCCTTCGTTTCTTTTAAGCCTTGAGATAACTGAGCTGGGTTGATGACAAAATAATACCTCTACACGGCTCCCAGCACCACATCTGCTTCAAGAGCAGTCCCGTTCAGCTATTCCTTTTTTTTCATAGTGAAAATTGTTTCTCAATTGTTTTAATTACAAACTTGGGAACCTACGCACACTGCTCCCTGGCTGTGTCGTTCTAAGACAAAGACACGACCCCGAGGAGCCGAACGCAGCTCTGCCTGCGGGCAGGGCGGGGAAGGCGGGGAAGGCAGGGAGGCCTTGCTCCCCGTCTCCGGAGCGTGGAGCGCCGAGCGCGGAGGTGGGTTCCTCTTCCCTCAAACGCTTCCTGCGTCTGTTTTCTGACCGCAGAGCATTGCTGTCAGCCACTCGGACGGTCAAGCAGGAACCTGCAGCAACAGGGACCTGTCCCCACACCTCGCTGGCCACCAGGCCCTTCAGCCCCAGAAGGTGGTGGTGGCAGCTCACACTATGTGAACTCCTGCTCTGAGTCGGACCCTGGTCTGGGTGCTTCCTGTGTGTTGACATGATAATCCTATGGGGGGTGGGGGGGAGATGTATCATCATCATCATCTCCGTTTTACAGGCGACACTTGCAAACAGCGTGTGTGACCTGGCGGGGACACACAGCCACAGGGAGCAGAGGCAGATCAAACCCAGGGAGTCACTCCTTCCTGCGGCTGCGGTGCCTCTGCTTCTGTCCAGAGATCGCCCGGAGCCTGTCCTCCTCCCGCCACTGCCCTGGCCCGGCACTGGCTGCCGCTGCTCCTGGGGCACACGCTTCCACTCGGCTCCTGCGGCCAGGCCCCTGGGAGGGGGACTTGGGGAGAAATGGGCGCCCGCAGCTGCTGCCACAGTAACGGGCAGCACAGTGGACGCCTGGCCTACGCTGCACAGCTGCGAAGGCGTGAGGGCGGTGGAGTGGGGGGTTAGAATTCTGAGGATAAAGAGATCAGAGGACAGGGCAGGTCTGGGGTGCCAAGTAGTGCTTTCACTGTCGCCGGGGGCCGTGAGAACACACGGTGGCCTCCAGGTTCCCCCTTAAACCCGGTGCCGCTCCAGCCCCTCCTCCTACTGCGGAGGCGGAGGGTCAGGTGGCCCAGGGGTGTCTGAGGAGGATGAGATGCACAGGAGGCAGGAGTCGAGGGAGCCGTGTCCTTACGCCTAAAACAGGCTGTTCTTGGTACTGAGAATGTAACACTCAGGGTGTCCGTTTTTGGTGGAAATCCTGAAGGTCATGACATGGCTTAGTCTGTGAAACCGGGAAGCTAAGAGCAGGGTGTCTGGTTGGCCAGCAAGTCCAACAGACACAGCACCTGAAGATCAGCCCGAATGGGCTAGGCCCCAACTTTCCTCCTACAAAAGCAGGAACTGTCTCAAAGTGATTGTTTCTGTAAAAAAACTGACCCCCACCAAAGAGCCGCCCGCTGGTGCTGGGAGGGCCAGGGAGTCACAGAGGCCTGGGAGAGCGGAGGGGTGGCTGGGAGGGTGCGGAGGAGTCTGGGATCAGTGACAGGTGGCAAGTGGCTGGAGCGGCTGGACGCTGCTCTGCGTGGGAGTGAGCCCCGGCCAGCATGGCATCGCGCGTGGGGATGCGCGGCGTGGAGCAGCCAGCCGGTCGGCTCGCGAGCAGCTCCTCTGGGAAGAGCGGGCTGAACTGGTGTGAGGACAGAGGCAGGAGGCACGGGGCTCTCTCTGGTTCAGGAGAAGCAGCGAGCCCGGGGCACCCCGGGAGGAACGGTGGTTGGAGAGTTCTCAGGCCTTCCCCCCTATTTGTACAAGCGGGTGCTGAGAGGCGCGGCGAGTTACATGCTGCAGGTGAGGCGGCACTGACAGCCCCAGGAGCGGGGAGGGACTCCGACGGCGCAGGCAGGGGTTCAGCGCAGATGAAAGGGCTTCTGCTGGAGACGGTGCCTCTGCAGACCTCATTTCCTGGGGGAAAGGAAGCCGCCGAGTCGAGTCGTGGTGGCCGAGGAGCCTGGGGTCCCTTTCCTCCCTGGCTCTCAGCCGCGCGTGCCAAGGTGTGGAGCATCCCGAGGGGGACCGGGAGGGGCAAACCCGGAGCCTGGGCCCGCGCACCCACAGCCTGCTGGGAGGAACCCTGGTCTCCGCCCAATTCTTTTTTACATGAACAAACTCACCATTAAAATTACTAACAGCGATGTAATATGCGGAGGAATTTATTTTAGTGACAAAACTCATTTAAATAACTTATAAATGACGTCGATTTTTATTTATAGATCATTAGTTCTACAAGTTCATCAAAATGTTTCACTTTTATATTACCACATTTTTGTGGGAGAAATATGTGCTAAAGAGCCGTTTTAAAATTTGGGCCTTTGGGACTATTTTGGGGAATTATCCTACGAAAACATTTATGGCCCATGACCGGACTGGGAAGAGATTTTCAAGATGCTTATCAAAGCTTATTGTTCTTAAATCTCTCAGGACAGCAAAGCCCAGTAACATGGAGCATCAGCATGTCACCCCCACCCCAATTACTCAGCCGGGTTTCTGTGGGGCTGAGGACACGTAGGGTGGAAATCAACCCCGCCTACATCCCCAGCCTCTGCAAACATCCTTACTCTGAAATCCCTTTGGCACACCTGAAACTAATATAAAAAAGTGTTGAATGCAAACTGTAACCGAAAAATTAAAAAAAAAAAATCCCTTTGGCTGTGACCAGTCCAGTCGCCAATCCCGGACCCTGTGCTCCCGCCTTACAGAGACCGGGGCCAGGGGGCAGCTGTGGGGTGGGGAGAAGTGCCCAAACAGGGAAATTTCTTCCCAGGTAGAACGTCTACTGAGCCCACTGGGCTTCCCGGGGGGCGGGGGGGGGGGGGGAGGGGGGGTAAGCAAGCTGGTGTGATATTTAAGAGAACAAAGCGCACGTGGAACCTCTGTAGTTGAGGGACCGAGGGGCAGAGCAAACACATTTTAACAGCCAAACCCCTCCTTTCACACATGTGTAAAGCCCTAGGAATTTCATTGGAAAAACGTTATTCGAAAGTAATCTTTGAAGTTTGAAAATTAAAGCAGGAAGGCTATTTCTCAGTAGAGAGAGAAGGTTTCAAACTGCTGAAGGGGCCCAAGGAAGGTGCTAATGGGCGCTAAGCGGCCCCATTCGGAGGAACAGGCTCCGATGTCCCCTCCTTCTCTCTTAGGTTCTCCTGCTGGTTCAGGAGATAATCCTGCCCTCTGCCCTGTCAGGGCCCAATGAACCCTCACCCGGGCCTGGATGGAAACCAGGTTTGGCAATGACAATTCAGAGAGAAGGAGAGCCGTGTGTGTGTGTCTGATGTGTGCATATGTGTGTGTGCACGTGTGTAACGCATGCATGTGTGTGATGTGTGCACGTGTGATGTGTGTGATGCAGGCATGCGTGATGTGTGCACTTTGCCATGTGTGCACGTGTGTGATGTGTGCACACATGATGTGTGAATAGGTGGCACGGCAACAAGAAAGAAACCACATGAGCCTCGTAGGTGAGCAGGGGCCAAGCCTGTGTGACCCACCAGCTCCCCCACCGAACCCTGGGGGCACGAGGGCCAGAGGGGAATGGGGGTCCTTCACAGTCCGAGCAGGCAGAGAGGCAACAGCCACCGAAACATCCAACCTCAAGGCTGACGACAAAACCGAGGCTTGGGAATGCAGAGGCGCTCCTGCATGGGGTTGTGTGAGTGACACCAGCACAGACGAAAACAGATGCTCAACAAAACCGCGCCGAGCTGAGGAAATGGGACTGTCATCCTCATGCACCTCAGCTGACAAGGCACCTCAGCGTCTTTTCCTTAAGGAGTCTTTCCCACAGCCCCGGACAGAGACTAACCTGAGGCTCAAAGGAGGGGAGTGGCTTGTCTTAGGGGAGACCTGGGACCTGACTCCAGGGCATTTAGAATGAAACCACATTGTCCTACAGCCACACCCCCAATGTTAGCAGGTCACTGGTCCCAGACAAAGAACTGTCCTGCAATTTGCAGAAATGGCTGGAAAAGAAAGGTCTGTGAACTTGCTGAGCACTTCACAGTTCTTTTATTTTTGGCATCAGTTAGCAATTACCTTTGAACTTCCCTTCTCCCTCCCCCCAAGGTATTCCAATTACTATTCCAATTATTTCAGCCAAGAAGCTCACCCAAACCCTATTCGCCCCCTATTCCATACGAGGGCCAGTGGGGAATGGGGTTCCTTCAAAGTCCGAGCAGGCAGAGAGGCAACAGCCACTGAAACGTCCAACCTCAAAATAAGCAAAACCAAAATAAGCAAAACCAACCTCCCTCCGTGCACACGCAGGGAGCTGGAGAGGCGTGTGCTGTGCCCAGGCACACAGGCAGCTGGTGGTGCTCATGGGAGGAGCCACCATGGACAGGTCCCAGGGAGAGTGGGGCAGGGGTGCAGGCTGGAGGCTGGTGAGGATGTGGACGGGAGCAGGAAGGTGCTCTGAGGTGGGAGAACCGAAGCAAAGGCCTAAAAAGGGCCCTAAAGAGTCCCTCCCCCGCCCTGCATCCCACACGCAAACACACCCGGCAGAGCACAGGCAGGGGACCGGCTCTGACACCCCTCTGTCCCTGCTGGTTGGGACACTCTCCACTCACTGACCCGCACAGGAGGCGGCCCCGCGAGGCCCGGCCATTCCAGCAACATTCGGGACACAACCTGTTTCCAGGACAGCCACCCGCCCTGAAGGCCAGGGAGGCCGGCTGCCCCAAACCACCAAACGGACTGTGGCCCAGGGCCATGGCCGCAGGCACAGCAGAGTGCGGGCAGGAGATGCCAGAGGGAGAGCACTCCCACGGCCAAGGGCAGGGCCTGTCTTGCCTTTTATGGCCCAGAACCAAGCAGAGGACCAGCCAGGAGCAGGGCTCAGGGTGAATAAATGCCTGGCTGAAAGGCCGTGTGGCTTCCACGTTTACAATGCTTGTTCTACGTGGGAGCCCCGGTTGTGTGTCCATGTGTGAGCCTGCATGTGTGTGGCCACACGAGTGTACATGCATGTGTGTCGCACACCTGTGTGTGTGCACACAGGAAATGAAGATCCTCCGGGGCACTTGGTAACAACTACCAGCGAAAAAGGAGGAACCTCTGCTGGCCACGCCCCTGACGAGGCTTGAGGGGCTGACCCCTGCCTCCCCGTCGTGCAGGGCACTGCTGGGAATGGGTTTTCCATACAAACCTCACAGAACAGTAGGAGGGCTGTGGAATGAAACTGTGACGATCCTAACAGCCAAACCACAGCCTCCAGGTGTCCTCAATCAGCCACGCTGCACGGAATTTACCCGGAGACTCGGCAAGCGGCAGCGGGACCCAGTGCGGACTCACCCCGTCTGCTTTATGTGCCACCGGCTTTCCATCGCTTACCCCTGCCCACAGGCTGGTTCCTGTGCCTCTTTCAGCTAAGTCAGCCCAGGCCCTCCTGTGTCCTCTCTTCCTCCCACGGGAGGCGAGGGACGAGGCCTGACCCACCTCGGAGCTCCCCGGGCTTTGCTGCTTTCTCTGCCTCCTGCCCTCAGAGTGTCTGAACGCCCGCTACCCATGCGGCTGGGGTACAGGCTTGATTGAACCCACTCTTCTCAGAGCCTTGCTCTGCCGGGGCTCCAGGCTCCTCCAGGGAACACTAAGGGACCGAGGAGCAGCTGGCTCTCAGGACCCCCTCAGCAGGCTCATCGGAGGTGGCAGAGGGGGTGTCCCCCTAGCTGCTCCCAGCCCACACTGTGCAGCGGGGCACCTTCCACAGGCCTGGCCACTGCGCCCCCCCCCCCCTCCGCCTCCTGATTTACTTCCTCTTTGCTGTACCTTCCAGGCTTTCCCGCCTCCATTTATTTCCACAATCGAGGAAACCAGGACCCAGACGGTGAAGGGCCTGGCTCCTGATCAGGTTTGGGGTGAAAGGCAGAGGGAGGACACTCAGCTTCCGTCCTCTTGTTCCTCTTCTAACCCATGCCCTTCCAGAGACGCCAAGATGTCACTAGCGAGGAGCCAGGCTGCACCCGAGGGCAGACACAGGCATTTCTGCCCGGCGGTGTCCCACTGTTACCTGGGGCCGGGTCATCAGTGGGAGAGGCCAGATGTAGGGAGCGGTTATAGGGTTAAGCCTCGGACTGACCTGCTGGCAAAGTCGCAAACAAATCCCAGCTTGAAGGGTACAGCCCTCTAAGCATAATTAAGCTTGATCCTGTGACTGCTCCCTAGATCTTTCCTGGGTAGCTAGTGGGCTGTGGGAGGGGCAGCAAGTGCTGCCAAAACAAGTGAAACTTATAAGAACATTGTAAATTACCTTGTTTGCCCCTGACTATAAATAAAGCATCAGCTTTGCAGTCAGGATCTGCTCTGTGGCCTCAGCCAGGCACAGAAGATCCACCTAGACCCAGCTTATTCTCCGTCTTTTCTTCATCCTTCACCGGCCCTCCCTCAGGCTCACCGAACCCTTGGCTGTGCTGGTGTGGCACAGTCAGAGAGTTGAGACCCGCCTGCCTTAGTGCTCCCCATTTCAGGCTGAGGGGCGCAGCTGGTCTTCACCCACAAGGCCCACAGGACGCCCTGGGAACCCCTCAGCCGCCCTACCCTCCTTGATCCCAGGTGCCATTTCTCCTGTTCGGGTGCCAGCCCCAAGCAAGGGACAAGTGCCCTCAGCCTGGACCACACACTGGACCCCAGGGCGTGGAGGTCAAGGGCAGATGCTGGGCCAGCTGCCTGAGCTGTGTGACTCTGGGTAAATGAATGGAGCTCTCTGTGCTTTCATTCCACACCTGCAAGCTGGGGTTGATGCTGCCTACACTCTTGGGGCTGTATGAGTAGAAGAGATGGTTTGTGTGAAGTGCTACAACAGGGGCTGAGACTATAAACACTACGCATTTGTTTTGTTATTAACATGATAGAAATGACCAATGTGCGTCTGGAAACCCCCTGTCTCTACCCTGCCCATTCCCACCGCCACCCAACCCTATACTCAGCAGTTTCCTGTACATAATCCTCCCCGGGGAGGGGCGGAACCAGGAGGGAGGTGGCCCTGAATCAGGAGGCTGTGACATGACAAATAAGCTGCAGGCTGACGTGTGGCCGAGACATATTGGAGCTTATTCTGTCGCTGGGGCTGGCCATCTGCGCTGCTGTGCGGGGCTGGTTCCCAGGCTGCCGAGGGGCCAGGGCAGGTCCACTGGCCCCGGACAGACCTGCACGCTCAGCCGGCCATCAGTTAGGCTGCCTAACGAGAGGAAACGGGCTGCGTCCCCCACCTCCCTGGGAGCCAGGCCTTCCTTCCAGGGTGGCGGGGTCCTTGCTCCGCACAGTGTGGGAGCCAGCAGTGTGCATCGCCCAGCCGCGTGGCGGCCCCGCCGGCCCAGAGGAGGGATCGGGTGATGTGAACTTGACGGCAGAGCCCTGTCATCTCTGATAACAGCAGGATGCTGGGCACAGATGGAGGGGGCCAACCCTTCCCTCGGGAGCATACAGTCTCGGAAGGTGGAAGGAACTTCAGTGGGGAGCAGACCGCGTGGACGGCGATGGTGGCATTCTGTGGAAGGCACAGTGGAGGCGCACAGGGGACACTGCCATGACCTACTGTGTGACCTTGGGACACTCACTCAACCTCTCTGAACCTCTCAGCTCCCTAGTTATAATCCCACGCGCTTCCCTGGTGGTGATGGGGATTAAACAAGCTCCTGCATGAGAGTGATTTCGTTTAGTAAACAGAAGCTGCTATTCCTACAACCGGACACTCACAGGTGTCAGCTGCTTCTTCAGGGCCAGCACGTCAAGAGGACAAACGGGTAGCGGCACGACAATCACCCCAGCCCCAGCACAGCAGCCTGCGGGGCTCAGGGCGCCTGGGCCCTGGCCAGCCTTCCAGGTTCAGGACTGTCCCCAGGCCTCTGAGCAGGAAAGGTAGGAAGTGGCTAAATTTTCCCAAATGATAGGCTGTCCTTACTTTGAACCATGAAGAATGAGGCCCTGCCTTCCTCTGGAAATGAGCCCTGGTGCGGAGGTGCTGTGGGCATATTCACTCTCCTCCGAGACCACGTTCACGACAGGAAACCGGGGGGCCGGGCCTGTCAGACAGACAGGCAGCCTGAGAAAGAAGGGCTGCAGGGTCTCGGCCCCCTTGCCACGCTCGATCGCTGGGACGCCTGTGCTACGTGCCTGCCGCCACGAGCCTTCTCTGTGACCATCTCGACAGATGGAAGGGCACATCTGATTTCCAGTTTGGATTTGAATTTTTACGGTGGTGGGTCATGTCCAGCCCATGCGGGGGGACCCTCGCTCTCCAAGCACCCACCCGCTGCCCCCAGCTCTCCAAGCACCCACCCGCCGACCCCAGCTCTCCAAGCACCCACCCGCCGCCCCCAGGCCTCTGCCCTGAGCAGTGCGTGTTACCAACCAGACTCGTTCCCTGGGCGGGGCACACGGCAGTCCCTCAGTAGCTGCTGAACAGGGAATGTCCTGCTGACTTCTCAGAGCCGGAGTGAGAGGAGCCAGGCCCGGCACAGACAGGAGAGCAGTGAACAAGCGCACCTGCAGGTTACGGGGTCTCGCCTTCCTCGCTCCCGGCCACGCTGCCCGGTGGTCACCGGGGAATGGGGGAAAGCTTCCGAATAGCACTTCCCATGTCCAAGTTTTGGAATAAGACTCTTGAAGTAATTTTAAAAAATGAATTAGTTTCATGATGAACTCTAAGGACAGAATAGTCCAGTACCAGCAACCAGTCCCCGAATAACAAGATAGCTGTGTGGGGCTGGGATGCGTCCCGTGTGCTGGGCCTGGGGACTCTGAACGCAGAGCTCCTGCCCACAGAGAGCGGACACACTGCCGCGGCAGCTCGGCGCACACGCAGGGAGCTGGAGAGGCGTGTGCTGTGCCCAGGCACACAGACAGCTGGTGGTGCTCACGGGAGGAGCCACCACGGATGGGTCCCAGGGAGAGTGGGGCTGGGGTGCAGGCTGGAGGCTGGTGAGGATGTGGACGGGAACAGGAAGGCGCTCTGGGGTGGGAGAACCGAAGCAAAGGCCTGAAAAGGGCCCTAACGTGGCCAGAGCAGAGGGAGGAGCGGCAGAGCTCACAGCTGGGGCCCCGCAGCCCTGCCAAGTGCCTGAGAGCCAACGTGGGACCAGAACATTATAGAACTTAAGGCCCAAAACACAACCTGGACCAAAAGGAGGGATTTCACCTTGAGGAAGAGTAAAATACAGTCATATACCTTCATGGCCTGCCTAGCACTACATTGAAACAAACAAAACTGATGCTCAGAAATGATAATGACATAAGAAGAAATTTACAAACCAATGAAAACTACCATTCTTTGGTCAAGTAGGACGAATGAATGCATATATGGATATGAACATAAGTATACTCATCAATCCCACTTGATCAAAGTAGAGAGAGAGAGAGTCAGTTTTGTGTGTGTGTGTGTGTGTGTGTGTGTCTCAAACATTATACCTTCCAGAAAGAAGAAATATTTTCTGGTGTCAATGCAACATTGACAAAAACTGATCACATAGTAGATGACAATGAAAGTCTAAATACATTTTTAAAAAACAAAAAATTATACAGCTCACATTCTCTGACCACCAAGTAATAACATTAAAAATTAATAAGAAAAGGTTAAATAAAATCTATCTCAACCACTCAGAAAAAGTATTTTCTAACACTTGAGCCAGAGAGACAACACTAAAATTACTACATGTTATAAATGTGAGTCCTATATATAAGAATACCATAAAAATACACAAATATATATATATACATATATATATGTGTGTGTGTGTGTATATATATATATATATATATATATATATATATATAGCTTTAAATACTTGTATTCAAAAGCAAAATAAACCTGAAAACAAATGAGGTGACCACTCAACCCAAGAAGATTTAAAAACAAAATAAGCAAAACCAAATTAGAAAAAAGGAACTAAAGATATAATTAAATAATGAAATACAGAACAAAATCCTAATGCCTTTATACATAAATAAAAAACTGGTCATTTGAAAAGATAAATTAAAAACAATAAATCCTTAACAAGGATAACCAAGAAAAGGGAGAAAAAAACAACATTAGGGATATATTTGACTACAGGTATATTAATTTTAAAATTAAAAACTCTTAGGCATAATTTATACCACTAAAGTTTAAAATTTAAATGAAAAGGCTGACTTTTCTTTCAAAAAATAAAGATGACAAAATTGACTCAAGAAAAAGCAGAAAGCCTGAAAGAAACACCGGCCGCTGGGAAAGGAATGGAAGTTCCTGTCCCGCCCCACGTGCCCAGCTCCACGCGCTTCCTTCCAGGTGCTGAGCGTTCACAGGGACGTTTTCTCATTCGTTCCCCTCCAAGGGACAGAAAGGACAAGACTTTAACAATGTCCTTACATTTGAAAAACCTCTGATTCTTAGATCACACAAAAATAATATCTTGATAAGCATTAAGCCCAGTTTCAGTTATATAAAACACCCAATTTTACAGCAGCTTAAAATCAAGTACTATACTTAAAGAATAATGTGCCATAGTAAAGTAGGATTTATTTCATAAGTATAACAATACATTTCTAAATGCTAAATTATCAAAATAAAATGCTTCGTATTAATCAGCTAAGTAAGAACGAATACAAGGTTCTGAAGTTATTTTTGTAGGAAATTAGAAAAAAGAGAACTCCTGGTCACTGAGGGAGGGTGTGGAGGAGGCAGAGGGCATAGAGGGGATAAATGGTGATGGAAAAAATAAAAATAAATAAAAAGTAATTAATTAGTTAATCAATTAAAATAAGTGCCTGCGTTTAATTTTTAAAAGACTCCCAGGAAATAGGAGGAGGAGAATACTTTCTTTAGCACGACCAAACTCTCTATTCTAAATTACCAGCCTACCTCAGACTTGACTGCAGGATACTAGGAACATGCCCACTGAAGTCACGAACCAGATAAGAATGCAAGCTACTGCCACTACCGTTGGCTGCTTTGTCTATAAAGCAAGAAAAAGAAATGCGGTACACGGCTATCCAAGCGATAAAACTGTATTTGCAGATGACATTGTTATGTACTGAGAAAACGCAAGTAAATCAATTGGAAGCTATTGGAAATAGCAAATACAGAGAGGCGGCCACTTACAAAGTGAATATTCAAAATCCAACAATATATACATGTATATATCTACAATTATATACGTACACATATACACATATATATATAATACAATTATACACACGCAATTCCAAGTTTAAAAAAATGGGCAAAAAAACCCAGAAAAACATTTAAATCTAGGAATGAATAATATTTTACTGAATGATAAAGAGGGACATTTGAATAAATGGAGAGTCACATTACATTTCTAGAAGGAAAGACCAAGTATTTTAAAGATGACCATTCTCCCCAAATTAAGTTATAACTTCAATGATTTCTCAATCAAAATCTTGAAAGTACTTTCCGTGAAACTTAGAGTGATTCTAAATATCAACTGGGTAAAAAATTGAATTAGAACTACCAGAAACATTTTGAAAACCAACTATAAAGAATAATAAGAGAGGATATCAAAATTAAAAGTAATCCTCCCACTAGAATATGCATTTAAGTCAAAGGAACAGGACACACACTACAAAATATATCATAGCAGATAATAGGCAGTTCCTAATATTGTTTTCAAAGGAAAGATTATTTAGTAAGTGGTGCTGGGACAATAAAAAATAATTTGGAAAAACAGATCCTTATGTCATACATCAAAACAAATTACAGATGAATTTTAGATTAATATGTTAAAAACAGGAAAAATAAGATTCCAGAATATACCATGAGATAGAGGAGACCTTTCTAAAATGTGATGGCAAAGGCACAAAATATAAAGAAAAGCAAAATTAAAGGCCGAACTACAAACTGGCAAAAAGCGGTAGTAACATGAGACCCAAACAGGCCTTTCCACAGGGAGCTGCCACAGCTCCATAAAAAGCCAGACTCAACGGAGACGCAGGGCGAGGGTGCGAGTGGCCAATCAGCAGGGAGGGGGCCCTCACTGGAGTCCACGGATGTAAACTAACAATATCTTTCCAATGGATAAGGATCTTACAAAATAATAGTAAGTTAGTAAGGAAAGATCAAGTATTTTAAAGGAGAAACCCCTTTTGCACATGTGGAAGTGTAAATGGATTCAACCATTTTGGTGATCAATCTGTTATTATGTATCAAAATGCTTAAAAAGTCACACTTATCCTAAGGAACAAAGATTTATCTAAAGGCACGGTCAACACAACAATGTATTACATTTAGAAGTGATGATAATGTAAGTATCCAGTCATAGGGGGCTGGTTAAAGTACATTGTATCCATGAGGAAGATTATATAAACACTGAATAATTCCCTAACCCTAACCCTAACCCTCCCTCTACTCCCCCCCCGCCCCCCAAAGACTTGAATGACAAGGAGAAAGCAGTGTGACCAGGTTTTAAAACAGAATGGACATTCTCAGGGACAAAAAGGAGCAAGTTCCCATACACGCAAGAACATGGATGAACCTCAAAGCCGCTGTGCTGAGGGACACACAGGCTGCACGCCAGGTGAGTCCGCTCACAAGACATGAAACCCAGTTGGCCGCCAGGGACCGGGGCGGGACTGGGAGTGGTTGGACACAGAAACAAGAGAATGCTTGGGGTGATGGAAAAATGCCGTATCTTGCTTCTGGTGGTGGATCCATGACATTTATCATGTAATTTGGCATTAACAAAATTCATTGAGCTACAAACATTAAAAGGATGAATTTGACTGTATGTAAATGACACCTCAATAAATCTGACAGATGGATGATTAGGTAGAAATATACTTTTACATATAAATATATACGGTACAGAAAAAAGTTGAAAGGATTACCTTAAAATACTATTTCTCTAGAGGTAATGGGATTGTGAGTGATATTTATTTTCTTCTCTATACTTTGACGTATTTTCCAATTTTTCTACAATGAATATGTTTCCTTTCTAACTCAGAACAGTTTGTGTCTGTCTAGAAAACATGTTTGAAAGGGTCTACAGGAACTGCCGAGTCCCAGCAGCCTGGGCAGAGCTCTCTGGAGCTCTGTTCCACCATCGGGGTGCCCAGCGGGGTGCCCAGCGGGGTGCCAGCCCAGCAGGTGCTCCGAGGGCGGCAGCACAGCCCAACGGTTTCATTTTGCAGCCGAGAAAGCTGAGTTCCAGGGAAAGGCGGCGACTCTCTCAAGTTTGGAGGTGGTCAAATGAGCCTTAAACCCCAGAGGGAGCACCGAAGTGACCCCTACTGTGCAGGGGAAGTCCAGCTCCCAGTAGCTCAGAGAAAAGCTACAGACACCCCAGGTCAATGCTTCCCATACTTTAGGACAGTGCCGCATCCCAGCTTCACTTTCTTTTTTTCCAGTGTAATTGTTGACTTCATACTTTTCTTTACAACTGAGACTCACTTTTTAAAACTCGAAATTACCTTTCCTGTGAGAGCCTGACATCATGCCCTGCCATGGGAAGGTCGGGCCTGCTGGGGAAGGTCGGGCCTGCTGGCTGGGCTGGGCCTTACCGCATTGGACCCGAGGCTCCTGGGTCTGTGGGCTTCCCTCTGCTCTGCGAGCAGCACGTTGCAGGTAAGGGGCTGCTCCCCCCGGCCTGCATCCCAGACCAGGAGCCAGGACCCCACCACTCTGCTGTCACCGACTTGAGACTTGAGTGACATACAGACAATGGTCTTGTCAGCCACTGCCATTGGGGAGACCATGTGTCACTGCAGCAGAACCCAGCCAAGACCCAGGAACATGCCTACTTTACTCTCACTCGAACGAGGCTACCCTCTGATAAGCTGCTGTGGGAAAGTGAAACTAGTACATTGGCATCCACATCTCCCACTCCCTCACGGGCACACGTGTTTTGGGGAACACGTGGAGCCTGGAGGGCGAGCAGGTGGCACCAGACAAGATGCAGAGAGAGGAGCAGCTCCGAAGGGAGGAGACTCTGGGGCCAGAGGGACAAAGTTCAGAAAGCTCTGGGTCCCCCGCAGGGGCTGTAAACTACACGGTCTATTTCGTAATTTGCTGTATGCGCGCGTGTGTGTGTGTATGTGTGTGTGTGTGTGTGTGTGTGTGTGTGTGTGTGTGTGTGTGTGTGTGTGTGTGTGTGTGTGTGTGTGACTGCTTTAATAGCGCACGTCATTGTCAGACTGGTCCCCCATTCAGAGATGTCACAATGTGCAGGGGAAGGACCCTAAGACTCCAGGCTACTGGGAAGCAACGGGAAAGCAAAGTAGAGGTGACTGTGTGGCCGCTGCTTCCCTAAGCAGTGGCTTCGTTCCTTAACCGACAGCTTTTCATTCTTCAAACCAACCCCACTCTGACCACCTCAATAGAAAAGATCCTACCTACTCTGCCGCTCAATAACTAGGTGCCCGGCGTGAAGTGGGTGCCATGCAGTTATGCAGAACTTTCTGTCAGCTCTATCGTGCTCCAGTCATTAATGGTCCACTTGTTTGGCTCAGGTAAATTACATTTGCATATGCAAATTATGCCTAAATACTCTGTGCTATTAATGTTATCACTAATTACATAATAATAGTTACCAGTTTCCACACGGATCAAACTTACAGTTTTGTAGCTATTAGGGAAATTGTGCTTTGTAATTAAGATAATCCTCATTTCCAGATGCTAATTAACTATATAATAATTAGTCTCATTCACGAATCTAAATGAAGGATTTTCATCTTTACTGATAAAGGAGTTGCTTCTTATCAGTTAAGGGAAGATAGCCCCAGAAATCTTGCAGAGAAATATTTTCCCCCTCTAAAGGTTAGAAGGTAAATCCATTTTTATCAGTCTCATTTGAGAATGCAAATTAGGTCCGATGAATCAGGTCAAAGATAAATGTGCTGGTCTTATTTCAGGACAGAACGTGTGGCTTAGTTCATCTTCCCCTATAAATACTCAGACAAACACTGCACGAGGCAGCAGTCTCCCTAGCGGAGCCATGTGTCCCTGGTCCTCCACGTGTCTCTATCCCAGTGCCTTTGTGTCCCTTTCAGACACCGTGGGAGCCTCCGGAAACAGCCGTGTCTCCCTGGCTAGGCCACAATGGGGATGCGGGAGCAGGGATTTTTGTGAGTAAATACAGAGGAAAAAGGGAAAGCCACATTCGCTTGCTCGGATTATTAAGTTTTCTGTGTTCCAAACAGAATACAAACTGGCACCTCCCGTGGTGACTAATGGGGGTTGCCTCGGCGCGAACAGAAGGGCTGACAGCCAGCGAGGCCTCGTTGGCAGGCCCCAGCCCGCCGGCCGCATTCATCATCCGCTGAACCAGTCCACCAATCCGCACCACCATTTGTCATTAATTATGCTAATCAGCACACCATTACTCTCTGATGACACGGTAGCTGTTATTAGCCAGTTACGGCTTTTCAAAAGCACGACTTATTGTGCATGCACGGGCTGAGCCTGCATCAGCCCATGGGGAAGGAATGTCCAATTACGGAAAGAAGAAATTTGCTATTATCTTTTTATAACAAACCAATTTAGTGATTAGAAAAGTCTTTGAACTCACAGGTCCCCCCCACCACCCTTAAAATAATTGAAACAAAAAAATCTGTTTTTCAGTATTTCTCTGAAAGAGAAGGAAATACCAACACGGAGGTCTCTGGCTACGTGGTTACAAGTGGGGCCTGGAGAGCCGGCCGGCGCGCGGGCACAGATCCTGCTGGGCTGGCTTTTCCTCGCCTCCTGCGGGTGAGCAGGGCCACTTCATCACGTGCCCTCAGCCACACGCTGCCTGAAAGGGGAAGCCGCCATGTGGCCTTCCACAGGTCACGAGCACCTTCTGGGCAGATGCTCCCTCGAGATGCCCGGCAACAGCTTCTTTAACCCTCCGTGCCCCGGTGCCAAGAGCGACAATGCCACTCAGATGACCTTGGAGATGTGCAGTGTGGCCACATTAGCACATGTCCTGTGCAGGGCTTTGGGCAAGAAGGAGGACTGTGCTCAGTCTTACAGAAAAGCGGAATCCTCGGGGTAGCCGCCGGGCCGAGTCAGAGGCGGCCCTTTGCCGAAAGTCTGGGCTCATCGGAGGGGCTGGCTCTGACCCTGGGGGTCAGCGGACCTCACCTGCGGGCTCTCGTCCAAACCAGGCACTGATCCCAAGTTGTTGTGTTCAGGCTGGAGTCTTTGCCACTAGTTTTAGAAGCTTCGTCTGTATTAAGAGCTCATTAATATCATCAGAGTAAATGGGCCTATTAAAACATCTTTAAGCAATATCTGAACATAAATCTCCCTAAACTATATTTAATGACTGTACTTAAGATACATTATATGCAAGTCCTAATGAGACATTAGATAGCATTTTGAAGATTAAAATGAGAGAATCCATATAAAGTCTGTCCACTTAATGTAGCCTTCAGCTATACTGATGAAAGCATTACTACCAAATTATTACTGCATTAGAACAAATATTTTTAATCATGTCTGATTTACGCATTCTCTTTTTCATAGAATTTCCATTTTCACAAAAAATACGTTTTGCGTTTACAAAAAAGGGTGTGTGAAAGGATTCGGATGTCCGAGGTACACGGCGGCGAGCAGACACAGAATGTAGCGGGTGCTGCTCGTGGCCCGTGCTCCGGCCTCCAGTCACGCCGTTCGTTTGCTGGGCCCTCCGTGCCGCAGGCAGCCAAGCATGCCCCTCACCATCACATCACACTGCCTTCAGAACCGGGCCAGGCCCCAAACAGAACTCCACCCAAACATCCTGTTCACCAGCGTGCGGCGCAATGGACACGGCACACTCTACATGACGCCGGCGGCAGTCACGCCTGGGCATCTCCCGTGCAAATTCCGCAGCCCCAGAGAGCAACCTCCCCTGACCCGGCGCCCCGCCCTCCCCAACCCCAGGCCTCCCCGACCCCCGGCAGACAGTCAGACAGACGTCCTCTTAGTTCCAGGTCTGTGGTCCATTTTTCTGTTCCCCTAACAGCCGGCCGTGGAGGCGCCCACGAAGCCCTGCTCGCGCCCAAGGACACTGTGAGAGCAATCAGTGCTGCTGGAGGAAGGATATTAAAAAAAAAAAAAAAAAAAAAAGTTTGGTCCCCCCAGGGCTACGGGGAGGGAAGCCTTTAAACAGACCCAAACCTAGCTCCAGTCTGTTCAAACAAGGAAGGCCTTCGGGACGACAGATGTGGGTGGAAGGGGCTGCGGGGCAGGAGGAGCTACTGGGAGCAGGGCGTCCAGCCACAGGAAGATGGGAGTCTCTCTGCACACGGGATCTCCTCCATTTAAAACAGAAATATATTCCCGAGCCTATGAAACCCCAATGAGACTTAATACACGGCGGTCTTTCTGGAAAACAGGTCCAACTTCAGATTATATTCACGAACCTATTTTTCTTTATAGTTATTCGCGATATTTAAAATACTACATACCCTTGCCTGGCTGGTGTGGGTCAGTGGTTGAGCGTTGACCTATGACCCAGAAAGTCAAGGACAGATGCCCGGGTTGTGGGCTCGATCCCGAGTGTGGGGCATGCAGGAGGCAGCCTATCAATGATTCTCTCTAATCACTGATGTTTCTCTCTCTCTCCCTTCCTCTCTGAAATCAATAAAAATATATAAAAACACACACACAAACCAAAAGCACATGCATTTAAAATACTATACACCCAGCCAGGAGTTTTGATGCAACAGCAGCAAAAACCACCCCTCCCCCTGGAAACTGCATCTCCCCTGCATCAAGGGAACAGCCTACAGTCCCATTCTGGGGTGAATCTGCCGAGTCCTCACATCCCACATGGGCGGAGCCACAGAGAATGTCACCTGAGAACCTGGAAAGGAGGACCTGGGTCAGTGCCACGGGCAGCACCCACAGCCCGGGCGTGGACCTGCACCAGCACCATGCGCTTTGCAAAAGCCGACACTTCGGACAGTGTTAGAGATGAATGGTCACGGAAGCCTTTTTTTTTTTTTTTTTTTTGATACTTTACACCAAAGTGTAACCACCTTTTATAAATGCTATTCAATTATGAAAGACTTCTGGGATTATGGAAATCAAGACGACTCAACCGGTGACGCCTCTCTTAATAGAATGAGATTAGCTAGCCTTTTTTTCCCCCCTTCAAAGAAGAAGAAAGTAGCACAATTTCAACACTCTGGTCATTAAAAGAAGACCCCTCCTCTAGCGTGTAAAATCGGTAGCAACAAGCCAATTTCCATTTGCTTCTCCCAGATAGTCTCTCCCCAAAAGGAGCTACTTCATGGTACAATTTCGCATTTTTAACGGCATGAATTAGGCATTCTTCATAAATAACAGCCATGTTCTATACACAGGAGCTCCTTTTTATTAGGAACACAGTAATGAACAATGAGCAATGTGTTCTATTATTCTTTGTCAAATCACAAAATGCTACATTAGAATAACTGTGCTGGTCAATGTAATATAGTAGATTAAATTCAACTTCTGTGGAAAAACCACTGTAAAACAGCATGATAAGAAGGCTATAAAAAATTTAATTTTACTCCAAACTCCATCACAAAAAAAATGGTGTGAAAAGTAATTTTGCATAATCAGTACACGCCATCTGGAACAATTAACCGATTTCTATAGAACTATGAGGATCAGTCATATCTGCTTATTAAAGATCAGAAATTATACAAGTAATAAATCCTTGAAAAAACTAAGCGTACTCCCGCCTGTCAACGCTATTTTAACTTCAAATACTGAAGAACGCCTGATAAGGCTGAAAAGAAGAGATTAATATATGCAAATTACATCCAGCATTTAAAATCCCCACAACTGTCTCCGGTTTTCTGTCCCTTATTGCTGCCTTTATGTTTTATTCATACACCAACTCACCTGTCACTTCATAAGCTATAATATTATGGGGGTATTATTAAACAGCATAAAGCCGTGCTTTAATTGGAAAGCTTCATTGCATTTTCCAATTATTTGGAGTAAATTAAAAGCAGATGCACATAGTTTAATAAGGAGTCTAATATCAGTTCCGGGAAATCAAAATTCATTGTCATTACTATGCCGTGATAGTTTTGCAAACTGTACTCAATTTCAGAGGTTTTCAAAAGAAAATCTGTCTATGCAATCTGTTAATTGTCATTTGGTTAATAACTGTTTAAATATCCAAACTGCACAGCAGCTTCCTATTAAAAAAATTAAACCACGGGGTTTGTGCAAGCAAACAAATACGGCGTGCCACTCCGGGCCGGCCGGGCCCAGCCGGGCTCCCCAGACTGGCCTGTTCACCTTAAGACAATGGAGGCGGAAAGACCTCCCCACGCAGCAGCTGCGCGCAGGGAGGACAAAGAACAGCGTTCTCGACTTCCACGAGCACCAGAGGTTGCAGCTCGATCAGACCGCTCTCGGTGGAAAAGGGCAGGAGCCACATTATAAATGGTGTTTTCAGAGGTCTGCACTGCTCAGCAAAAAATTAGCTTCCCAAGTTTTAATTGGTCCCCCTAAAATAAATCCTTTTAATGAGCAAATGAACTGATTCAGGACGCAAACATGGAAAAATCGAAGGAGGCAAATCTCGTGAGCAATTTGTTTTAAAAAAATTGACCCCGGAAGGGCCATTTCTCTACTGGTTCATGACCCGGGAGTGGCCACAGAGCCTGCCAGTGGATTAAACTGCCAGACAAAGGGCTGCATTCGAAGCCTTTGTGGATTTAAAGAACGAAACCTTAACGGCTCCTCTTCAGAAGGGCCCTGCTCCCAGGTGGAGGTAGAGTGTGGCTCTGCAGCTACAAGTTGCACACATACAAACACATGTAGCCGAGGCATTTACAAATGGAGAGTCGTAGGTATACTCCAACTAGTGCACGTAACCTTTTCAGTTTTACACTAAGTGGCAGACTTTTGCAGATCCTGGGTGTGTAAATTATAATAGGACAAGCAGTAATTGACTTTTAAACTCCACCCACTGCGAGGGCTACAATTAATCTGTTTTTAGCATAACAACTGCGGCTGTGAGGTTCATAACTTGCAGGCTCTCTCCCCAGTCCAATTAAACCGGAGTCCTTCTGAAAGGTAACAGTGCAGTTTACTTAGTCTCCCCTTTCAGAGGGCGTGGTGGCCAACACCCCAATCATCCCAGGGCAAGCTGCACTCTCCCCACCCCCTCGACTAGAGAGAACACCAAATTCTGGAACACGAGAAAGCATCTGACAACCAGAAACTATGCTCAAAGATGAAGATAAAAACAATTCTTGTGCAGTGATCTAAAAAACAGCATCTTTTTCCCCCCCAAAATTACCTGTTTTAATAAGTAGACACACTGTGCCAACTGAACCATTTAATTATCTGCAAAAATGATGAAGCAAAACAATAGTTTGCAAAAATAAATGACTAACCTCTGATTAAAATGTCTGTTCTCATTACATCCAAATAAAAGGTACAATATCTTTTTAAAAACCTAGCCGAAGAAAGGAGCAGCCCCTCAGCAGGGATAGAGAGCCCAGTATCCTCCTTAAGACGGGGACGTCGAAGGAAGTGTTTAGTTTACTCTCTTAACCAAGCCTTGAATGCATGGTGCGTCCTGCGGCTGCCGGGCCAGTCTTGGCGCAGGCCTTTGAGTCCGGAGACCCTGGGCCTGGAGCAGGGACTTCATGATGTGACTTTCGTGTACCTTTAACCAAGCCCTGGCTCACAGCTAGGTAAGGATTCTGGGACAAGGAAAGGGTTTTTGTTTTGTTTTGCTAAAGGGTCCTGCGATGGGAGGGACAAGGGGATAGGAAAAAACCACGAATCAAAAGGCGAAGGAGAAAGAAGTCAAACCACTCAGCTGGTTGAGCACAGATACACCCGTTCTTCATCAGAGCTGATCTGACGAGAAGGGGAAATCGGGGCTGACTCACGTGCTGAGAAGTTCTCTTTAAAAGTGTGTTACCCAGCAGCACATTGAGATCTCAAGCAATCACTGATTTCTGAACTCATGAGGAGGGTTCACGTTATGTTACGCTACAGGGTCCCCTGAGCTGGGTGGGGGCCCTCCAGGTGGGCTCCCTCCTGGCCCTGCCTTAGTGGACCAGCTAGCGGCCCCTCACCCGACTGCATCTTTAGATGAGGTGGGAGGGGTCAAACTGTAGAGTGAATAAGACCGAGCCTCCTGGACTAACAGGAAGCACTTCACTAGAATACCAGTATTTATGACGGCCATACCAGTGACCAGCTCGGGGTGCCCCTCAGTCTCAGGTACTTCACGTCCATTATCTCTAACCCTCAAAATTACGGAAGACAAAATGGACTGAAATGTTATGTAAACTATCCAAAGTCGTGCAGCAGGAAAAGGCAGATACAAAAGGGTGGATCTCAAAAATCAACAGAACAACCAACATCCCTGAGTCCCTGGGGGCCAGGCCCACACTGGTGAGCGAGGCTCCACCGTCCCACCCGCCCAGAAGGGACCCTGAACTCCAGCAGAGAACTGGGCACCAAACAGGATGTTATAACCTGAGACAAACCGACTTTCGTAGAATTGGAAAACCAATCAGAGGGCCAACGTTTCACAAGATGCATAAACAGCCAAGAGGCTCGTGGCCAGAGAAGCTGCCCATCTCGGGCCTAAAAAGGGACAGCTACCTTTGGCAGAAGGATGGTGACACCTGTGTAACTCATGAGACAAAGGAGCCCCTGACAGGGGCAACCTGGCGTTTCGTTGGCACGGATATGTTTAAGGAAAACACACGCGGCAACGGGACACGCAGGTAAAGATGGGTGCGTTTACCGCCTCCAGGTAGCAAGCGATTAAGTGCTTCTCAGTGTGTCACCAGGAGCAATGCTGGGGGCCCGCGAGGCAGGCTTTTCTCACTCCTTCAGAATTATGGATGTCGCCTGGCCAGGGGATCGCGAGATCGCGGTGCCATAAAACAAGTCAGGCGTGAGAACCGCTCTCACCACGGACCTCACCTGGGATGAGCACTGCGCATCACTCACTGTCGCAGAGACAGCCCAAGACAGATCTGAGCACGAGGAGCCGCGCTCTCTGGGACGGTGACAGACACATTCCGTCCAAACGAGAGGCTGGGGCACGGAAGATTTTTAAAAAAAAATAAATGGGACACCATCCTGTTTATGTTTTTAAAAAACCTATCACTGGTCATTCATAAAACGAGGGGGAAAGCACTGGGTATTCAGGACACAAACACACACGTGTGACAAGGGATGGGTTCAGGCATGTTACCCACAGGAAGGATGGCTTCGTTGTTCTAAAACAGATCAGAGCTTATTCTGTCCTGATATTGGCAGTTAAACCCGTTCGTTCTGGCACAAAATGGGGCTGGAGCTGGTGGGACGCACAGGGCCTGACATGGCTCAGCAGCCCGGGCTTGGTTTCAGTCTGGCCTGGCATAGGAGGCTCGATCTAGAAAATGAAGCTTCACTTCATGGAAGGGGAGGCACTGAGGTGGCTGTCATTCAAACAAGAGCCATGGTCCAGGAGGGCCGGGCGGGGAGGCGGGGGGCACACATGAAGTTCAGTCCTAATAAAGGAAAATGTGGGCATAGGACTAAGAGAAGGCCATGGCCAGGGACAGCCAGGTGCCTAGAGCTCCCCAGACAAAGGTCCAACAGCAAGAACAGTGATAGCCCCACCTACTGAGGGGAGGAGGCTCCTGAGGGTCCGGAACTATTCCCTTCTGGGGTCGGGAGAAGATCTGGGAAGGGGTGGGAGGGAGGCGCTGTGGGATAGTCACAGCCACAGTCCCACAGCACTTGCTACGACCAGGCACAATCCTAACCCTCATCATAAACCAGTCACCCATTTCATAGATAAGGAGACGAAGGCACAGAAAGGTTAAGCTCCTTGCCTAAGATCACTCAGCATTATGTGCGGGGCTCTGGGCTCACCCTCAGTGTTCTGCCCAGCAACAGCTAGTGGGAGCCACAGCCGCTACTCAAGACATCCTACAGACTAGGGATTGTCATCAGTCAAGCATCAAAGGCCTCACTCTGATGAGGTCCCAGAGATGATGGGCCAGGAATCACTTGGGATTTAAATAATGCTGAGACCTCATACACCAACTTCATCCCTGCGTAATTCACTCCAGATGCGTGTGCCGTTTCCAGCTTCAGTTTGACAAGGGCAGCGTCCTCAGCTCAGGGAGCTGGAGCTTAGGTTGGAGTCAGAGGCTGGGTTCGAATCTCAGCCCTCCCACTTACTAGCAGTGTAACTTTGGGCAAATCACAATCTCTCAAAACCTCCGTTTTTTTCCCACCTGTAAAATATTTATAACGATAAAATATATTTATTAGAGATGTTTATTTTACAAGGCTGGAGCACGGGAGTGCAGCAACACTGGCAGCTGTGCTGTGTCTATAAAACACAGACGATAAGAGTGATAGCACAAAGCCGTAAGGTTTTCTGTAAGGTTTCCTTGGTAAGGATTTATTGGGATTAAATGGTAAAACGCATGGAAACTGCTTACTATCCAGTCTTTACATGGTAAGTGCTAAAGGAAGGTTAGGTATTATTAAAATAAATTAACACAATCCATTTTTATAAAGGCAAAAACAACTGCAGCTCCCTAAATGTATTTAAATTAAAGAAGTTGCCTTAATTATATCATTTTTCTTGAAGTTGATAGTCTATTATTTTGGAGACAGAGAAAGAAAGAAAGAAAGGCTAATTTGACAGAAGCTGCCCAGGAGGAGAGTGTGGTAAACGAGACCTTATTCCGCCCAGAGCAAACCTTGGAAGAAGTGCTGAGAGCAGAGAAGCGCAGGGACTAAGCGTGCCCCTTTGTTTTCAGCGTTTCCGGGCGAGGCCCTCCGAAAGGATCCTGTACTGCCCACAGTCACACACAGCGCCTGCCAGGAGGGAATCAGGGTGGGGAAATGGGGACATAGCTCTGGTTTTAAAACTAGACAAAGAAGATAAGCCCACAGGGAGAACAGTGTCCGGAAGTTGGGTTTTCTCCAGGGGTCCGTGTTCTTTGCCATCAGGCAGTGTTTGGATGGAATGCACTTTTGCTGGTAACAACTCAGAACCCAATCGGCAAACCACAGGGCTCCTTCCCACATTTCCTCGGCCTGGAAGGTGGGTGTCACCCCTGCTGCCTTAGATGCTAGCCAGTGCCTGATAAGAGGAGCTTCCCATAAATATTAGCTGAGCTGTGTTTAACCACTGACGCTGTTACTGCAGTTACTGATGTGGAGCGGGCGGGCATTTAGCGCCAAGAGGGCTTGGTGCTAGGCCTGCCAAGAACCTGGCTTCTCCGGCTCCCGCCATGGTTCCCCCACACCCCCGCCTCGCTCTCGGATTTAAGAGGGGGATGTGGCCCATTAAACCAATGTCGCCTACACTCTGACATGCTTAAAAACCAGAGGGAGAAGGGAAGCACAGCGGGAGGGTGCCCACCCTCTTGAGAGCCCTGAAGTATCTGTCACCTAATAACGCTTTTATTTTTCATGACGACGAAGCCGGAAAAGGCTTAACTTTTCCTACCCACGCAGCACAGGACGAGCAGATGTGCAGCCTGGAGTGGAAAGCAGCCCCAAGCACTTTCCTCCAAAAAAGCAAAGAAAGGCACATGGGAAGGTTTTATGGGCGTGGCGGCTCCTTCTGCCAGGCACCCTCTCCTTCCAGCCCCCGAGCCATCGTCCTGCCCCCTTCCTGAGAAAGGGCTCCTGGGTGCTTGCCGTGGAAAACAGCCCACTTCTAAGGGACCCTGCATGACAGAACGTCTCGGTTTCCACGGGGTGCCAGGCGGAGCCGTGCCAGAGAGCCTGCTGCGAGTTTCTCTGGTGGAAGGGAGAAATTTTCCCCGAGCACCCAGCGCACTCTGCTTCCTGGATGGAATCGTATATATAAAGCCACGTAAGGAGCCCAGTGCGAGGAAGAGGAAGGCCGTGCTGGGCACGGGCCGGTGGGTCCCGAGCGATGATTCTCAGCAAATCTTTGGGCTCCTGCTCTGATCGAAGCCCTGCAGGGGAGGCGGCGAGGGGGGAGGAGGCGGAGGGGGGGGAGGAAGCGACATTCCTGCACTGCTTCCCAGCTACAACGTGTTCTTACGTCTCGGATCCTCGCAGCAGCCCTGGGAGAGTGTGGGCGATACTGAACTCTTCTCCGGGCATGAAGGTGACATCACGCAGGGCCCTGTTCTCCGGGCATGAAGGTGACATCACGCAGGGCCCTGTTCTCCGGGCATGAAGGTGACGTCACGCAGGGCCCTGGCACAGTCCTACCAGTGCCGTTCGCCTGCGCTGTGCAGGGTGGCCGCTGCAGCAGCTCTGTGACGGCCTCACGTGCTTCGGACCCCTCGTGCCCATCAGTCACGTCCTGCGTCGTCGTCTTCCACAGGCGCCCTGCTGCCCTCAGGAGGGAATGCGGGTCTGGCCACACGGCGGCTCTGTCCGCTGACCACCAGAGGGGTCGACAACCTTGGCTGTCACCTTGCCTTTGTCTAACTACACCCCCCTTGATTCTGAAGGATCGAAGGAGCCTCCAGCCTCTCTAGACCAGCTTCTGCCTCCTCCAGTGCTCACAGCTGACAACTCCGCCACACAGAGCAGGCGGAGGCCAGCACCCCCAGCGGGAGGGGACGCAGAGGAGCTGCGGGCAGCAGCAGTGTGGGGACAGGCCTTCCGAGAGGGGTCAACAGAGAAGAGGCGGTGGGGCCGCCTGAGCCAGCGAGTGGCAGGGCAAATGCACAGACACAAAGGTGAGACACGGACAGCCCAGGCTGGTGGGCGCAGCGGAGGAGACGACAGGTGGAGACGGGCGCCCACACGGGTCAGTGTGGTCTGAGTGAACGCAGCAGGCCGTGGGCTGGGACAGGGCATGGAGGTCTGATCTGAGGAGCTATGCTTTGGGAGATGAGTCTGTCACTGGGCAACTGGACTGAGGATAGAAAAGCCGGGCCTAGGAAGACAGCCAGGTGGGTGGCACCAATACCTGGTACCTGCAGGCCCGAGCCCAGCCAGCCCCGTGGGCCCAGCCCTGTAAGTGGGAACAGAACGCAGGAGGGGGACAGAGGGTCCCCCAGGACAGCAGACACGCTGGAGGACTTGGACGTGGCTGTAGACTCATCCTTAGCAATGCCACCCAGAGCCCGGCGCAGGGTCCCGGGGTCTCTCTCCGTGAAATCCTAAGGAGGGACTCGCAGAGTGGACACCTCCCGGAGGCGAGCTCCCCAGCGCCCTGCGGGTGCCGCGCACACTGTTCATTAGCGTCGGCGACACAGCCACGCGGCGGACATATGAAAGCACATCCAATTAGCCAGGCCTACGTGAATATTTGCACTCTTAAATCTTTTGCATTTTGAAAGGGTTAAAGCTTATTATTAGCATATAATTTACAGTCCTTTCTCCCAGGAAAGGAATAATGCACAGTAAATGCCACATTCATTTTAATAATACATGTTACAGTCTGTGCCCAACATCTGCACAAAGGTAAAGGAGACAGATTTTTTTGACATGTCCCACTCTGCCATCTAAACACAGGCTTTTTGTTTCTTAAGTGACGGAAGGTTTAATCAAGAAAGCAGGCAATTCATCAATCGAAACAAGGCAGCATGCGTACGCCTGACAGCACACACATGGCTGTGTACAGAGCGAACCTGGCCACCTGTCAGGCGCACCTTTTACATCAGGATGTACAAATACACCGTGCGATCAATTCCCCATTCGCTCCGATCCATTTCTTCTTTTTCTTATTATATTTTTCTTTGTGCTCGATTTTGTTGTCAGTCAGGGCAAGAATAGATGGATAGACAAGGGACGCAGTGGCTGCTAGAGGTGATGATAAAAATTTATATGCTTTTAAAATGACTTATTCCCTCCTTGATTTGAGCACCGTTATTATAAATATGTTTTGCACTTCATTCAGGAATTTTCCTCTTAGCCTATTATCTGTGGCTGCGTCAAACGGGTGTCCCTCTCTTGGGTCCTTGCCATCCTCCCCCACATTCCCCGCCGCCTCTCCCACCAGCCTTGGGTGACTCCGAAAATCCTCAGCGAAGGATGCAGGGAAGAGGGGTCCGAGACACGAGGCCACGGAAGCCCCGTGGATGTGTCCGTTACAGACACGGCCGGAGGGAGACTGCGAACGCAGAGGGTGCCGGATGGCTCGGGCTTCCTCCTGAGGGCTTTCGCTCACTGGTGGCTGTCAACCTCACAGGCGCTGACCCCATGCACGAGCTGACCCCCGGTACACGGGGAAGGGAGAGCCACAGGCACGCGCACACCAAGCATGGGCGCGATCTCTGCAGCGTGACACGTGCACGTCCACGCTGAGCAGATGGGTGAGAACACCTTCCCCGGAAAGGAACAGCATTCCTCCGGCACTCGACTGTTTCCGTCTGCCGGCCTTCGCTTTCCACCCGGCAACGCTTTAAGAACGTGAAACTCTTAAGCTTATTTTCGATTTTCCAGGTGAGGTTTTTCCCCTAATTAAAAGGTAGAAATAATGTAATCGCCACACATGAAAGGAAAGATGCTTATAGCTGTCCGGCATGCTGCGGGTGCGTTTTTCAAGGATCATATCTTAAAATATACAGATTCTTCTCATAATAAAATGAAGAGCTGGTGGCAGAAATCTTATCCCATTGGATGAAATATATAAATCATGAATTTCATAATACTGATAATTAAATGTCCATCTTCCAATTTAAATGAGGACTAGATTAAAACTGCATGGAGAAGGCTGATATTCAGAAATCATTAATTATTTTTAATTGCTTTGCGCTTTCCTGGTCTGATGTCGGTTACATGGCTCATACACGGTTCTGTTTCAGATAAAATCCTCCTCCACTCTGCACGCGAGTCACGGGCCAAACGGATGGGCTGATGGACTCAGACTTGCCCGTGCTCGCACGCTTCCTGGCGTCAGCATCTTGAATGGGGACTGGTTTTTAAGAGGGAACAGCTGTAGAAGGCAATAAGCGGGCTTTTCCAGCAATCAAAAAGAAAACCGAAAAAAAAAAAAATGCGCGCACACAAACACACACACACACACACACACACACACACACACACACACACACACACACACACACACAAGAAAGCCCACCAGGTCGGTTCCAGGTTATGGCTGTTGTCTGGGGCCACCGTGCCCTCTCCCTCTCCAACATGATGACGTGGTTAATAAAGCATGTGGTCAGCCTAACGCTGATGGATAAGTGAACATGTCAGCATGGGATCTGCCCCTGGACTCAAAGGGAAGGACACGGAGACCCACAGCTCCTCCTGAATCCGAGGGGTATGTGAGCTTTTCAGTGTGATTACCTGCCTGTCTTAATATGCATTTGCTTAATTTTACTATTTTAAGCTACCATGTCAATTTTTCAAAAGGGAGAAAAATAGGTTTTCCTTTGCAAAAATTCTTCACTTGGGAATAGAAATCAGTTTATAAACACCACCCCACAGTCACCGGCTCATGAGGTGAAACCTGTCATAGATGGACAGAGACATTCCTGGGTGAAAGGCAGAAGCCTGGTGCTGCAGGCTGGGTGCCAGCACAGGGGTGTCCCTCAGGCTGGACAGGAGGGGAGCGCCTCCTCCCTGAGGGCCCCCAAGGTCTCGAGTCCCCAAGGTGTGTGACGCTCAGCACAAGGAGACATCGTACTCAACTCTCAAACATTTCTGGGTTCACCTGAGCGGATCCCCCTACATGATCATTCAGGTGAATCATTTTTAAAAAATATTATATATTTTTATTGATTTCAGAGAGGAATGGCGAAGGAGAGATAGAAACATCAATGATGAGAGAGGATCACTGATTGGCTGCCTCCTGCATGCCCCACACTGGGGATCGAGCCAGAAACCTGGGCATGTGCCCTGACTGGGAACTGAACCACAACATTCTGGTTCATAGGTCAATGTTCAACCACTGAGCCACACCGGCCAGGCTCAGGTGGACCTTTTAAACTCACTGAAAAACAGTTGTTTTGCTATTCACTGCCCCTTAGGGGCCTTCTGAGGGGGAAGGGTTCAGTAAAAGGGACAGCCAGCTTGTTTCTTGCGGTCCGTACAGAAGCTGCCCTGGCCCAGCACCGAATCCAGACTCCCCTTCACCCACAGCTGCACCCTACGTTCCTGGCCCAGGTTTTCCTTCACTCTTATTCTTTCACTCCCATTTTTATTTTGTTATATGTATTTGGAGCTACCTTAAATCTTTCTGGAACAAATGAAATAGATATGAATAAATGTTCAGACATCTAAGCATCTAAAAAAATTCTAAGAAAGGAAAGGTAGAATGCTATCATTTGGGACTAAAATAGAAGACTTTTCAGGAGAGATAAGATATTCTTAAAAAGAAAACTAACAGCCATGAAGAGTCCACCCACACCCCTTTGGGGGCTTTATTTTCTAAAAGCAGCAGCGCCCATCCTATGGATAACATTTTTGCACACTGACATTCCAGGAGAAGTTCCCAGAAGAGGCAGTGTGAGGACTGATGGCATCTTCACGCCATTCTGACCAGGGCACACGGTGGCCGAGCGAGGCCGAGCTTCTCAGGATTTCAGCAGGAGCCAAAGCTCCTCACCACCTCTGAACGCAAGAGAGAACCTCCGGCTGGACCACGCCGAACAGCTGACACGTTTGGGTAGACAACGCTCAGGACCCCAAAGGCTGACGGATATGCACACAGAGCGGCAGAGCCCAGCCGAACACGGAGGACCTCACAGACACGGAATGAGCTCACGGGAGGTGGTGGCCCGAGGCTGCAGGAGCTTGAGGGGCAATTCAGGATGATCATCTGCCCCAGAGGTCACAGAGGGCATTCCCGGGCAAGGTAGACACTGGCTAAGGCCTCCCGCTCCCTCCCTCCCTCCCTCCCCCCCCTTCCTGCCTCCCCTAAACATTTCAGGAGCACCTCTGGTGCTGGGACAGCGCTCCTCTGAGCAGCGTCTTCCTTTTGCAGGTGGCATGGATAGATGTCTTAGTGAAATTCAGGCATGCCCTTGGGAAAACATCTCAAAGTAAATATTACTTCAATAACCATACATGCAAATTAGATGTGGGCTGCTTTTGCAAATTCTACTTACACTGTTTGGAAATCTACTTATCTTAGGAAGGACTGCAAACTAATCAAGTATTTTCAGGCACGAACCAGCCCACCAGGATTTTGCACCAAAGGCTCAGGCCCCGAAGCCAGCTGGGAGCATGTGCAGAGCTCCAGCTACCATGGCATCAGGCAACGGGCAAGGGCTAAGGCCTAGGGCACACTCTGCCTTGACTGTTTTTGGAATAAACCACTGAAACCTTAACTTCACGGTACCAAACTGAGAAGTGCCACTCGGTGCCAAATCCTGCTCGTATGGGGGAGGGTGGTCTCTGCCCCTTCCAGCCAGAATGCCGCAGGCAGGCTGCCGGGGTCGGCGGGAAGGCTTCCCAGCTGCACCAGGGCTGCCCGGTGCTGAGCTTGCAGGCTTCTGGAGCCAGCGGGTCCTGCGGGGTATTTCTGGCAGCATCACAACAAAGCATTCCTGGACCCTGGCAGAGCGATTTGGTGCCTGCAGCCGCCGAGGCCCGAGCTGCCTGCTACTCTGGGCTGCAGCCTCAACTACCTCTGCTTGGAAGATAAAACCCAACTGCCTGCCATTTACATAAATGTAACAGGAAGTTGCTGAATGGCTTCCCCTGTGTCTTGAGGCTGTTACCTCGGTGTTGCTAAGCTAACAGCTGAAATGAACCCAGACAACACCTCATCAAAGCCGGGGCGAGGAAGCGGCGGTCCGAGGCACACAGGCGCTCCTGCCAGACCGGGGAGATTTCGCTCTGTGGGCCCTTTTCCGCTGAAGCGCCAACAGCTGGGAAAGCCATCAGAGAACCCAGGCGAGGGGGGCAGCGAACACGCTGCTGGAAGATTTGCAGGCTGGAGGGAGCAGTCCTCTGCTCTGGCTGAGCCTCCGCATGTGCCTCCGGAGCGAGCTCCCGCTGGATTCCAGAGCTGCTCTGCCACGAGGCACCTGGGGACACGGTTCGCTCTTCTACAAAATAGGTCATCTTTCCTTATGCTCCTTGTTGACTCTGCCGAAAGAGCCGCCGCACAAGCGCAGCTCTCCCTGGAGATGCTGTTCTCAGACACGTTCCCCCACCCTCTGGGCGCCTGGCTGCGGGCGTGCAGCCAGGCCGTGGGCTCGGGGACACCCCTGTCCTTGCCTCTCCCAGCAGGTGTGCCACTCAGAAATGGAACAACTGGCTTTTGCTTTTACTTCCAAACCTATTAGGGAGTGATCATAACAAGAAAAACTAATACTGACACGAATCACACCATTGTTCTATTGTGTCTATTTAGTAACCCGAAGTTGAATTTTTAGAGAAAAGATTACCTTTTAAATAACCGATTGATTATGGTACATGAGTGAATGCCATGTTCCCGTGTTCAAAATGCCACTCACCATTAAGGGCGAGCGCTGGGAAGTGGCACTGATTTGCCACTTCCCCCTCAGACAGACACCCTGACGGGAGGCCCAGGATAATCGAGGGGAGCTTGTGGGTTTCTGAGGCTCTTAGCAAGTCACCCGCCCGCCAGGCACCTAATGAATCTCAATTCTGTAATAAGGCTGTGAGTTGCCCTCCCTGGTGAAGGGGAAAGGAAAACCAGGACTGATGAAGTTCCTGCCAAGGTAACACTATCAATTTCAAGGCCGAGTTCAGAAATCACAGACTCATATGTGGGGGTGAGGGGGAGGCCGCCCGTACACCCTCTGGCCACAGACCTGGCTGTGAGAGATGAGAGGCGGACAGCCCTGGATGCGGGCGGGAGAGACCAGGCCCCAGCTCTGCGCCTACCCCCCCACCCCTGGGCCCCATGGGAAACCTGCCCTGGACCTGGCAGGTGAACAATGTGGTGACTATTCTCTGGAAACCTCCCTTCAAGCTTGTGAAACACAAACATTGTTTTTCATCATTAGTTTCAAAACATGCTGCGTATCCGGCCCTCCTCTGAGTGCTGCGGTGACACGAAGGAAAGGGAG
Organism: Ia io; assembly: GCA_025583905.1. NCBI lineage: Eukaryota > Metazoa > Chordata > Mammalia > Chiroptera > Vespertilionidae > Ia > Ia io. The sequence continues at coordinate 7,243,332 of JAJQQW010000017.1, forward strand.
GCCTGGTCGCTGCTGGGAACAGGCCCCTTGCAGGGAAAGAGGAGGCAAGACGGATGCCACCAAGGAGCCTGGAAACATGGAGGGAGGAGGCGCGGGACAGCCGGCAGCTGCCGTTAGCGGGGCCCCACGTACCTGAGATGGCGTACAGGTTGGAGTGCTGGTACTCATAGTCAGCCCGAGTGCTGTTCCTGCCCCGGAAGGTGGCAGGCAGCGTTAGGGAGATGTGCCTGGGGAAGAGACAGAGAAACAGGAGGTTAAGGGTGCAGGAAGCATTCCCGAAGCGCAGAACACACCGATGCCATCGGCAGCCCCCAGCAGCACGGCGCGGAGTAGGCGCTCCTGGCGAGCAGGCCTCCTCCACCAGCCCGAGTTCCCCGAGGAATTCAGAAGTTTCCAGACTCAGCAGCCACCTTTCCAGCGGGAAGGGCATCCGAGAGAAAGAAAGGGTTTCCCAGCCACAGCACACCCAGGGTGCTTCAAGGAGGTGGGCAGCTCAGTCCAGGTCTCTGCCAACCAGGTAAATACACTCTTGGGCCCAGAACCCTCAGGCTTTGGACATGAGCCTTGGCTGTTCTGTGTCCTGGTCCCATGTTCCATCCCTCGGCTTCCACACCAGCCCTGCAGGGCAGCTAGGACAGCAGCTCAGGAAGTGCTCTGTGAATAAGGTGCTGGGCATGGTTACCACGGGAGTCCAGGAAACCAAGGACCACGGAGGATGGGAATCGCCTGCTCCTCTGAATTACTTGTCTGTGTGTCCCCTCCGGTGGGAGCACACAGTAGGTGCTCAGGAAAGCACCCTCGATTGAACAGCATGTCATTTGTGGCATAGGTGTTGGCCATTAAAGCTACTAGTATCCAAGGAAACTCATACAACTTAACAAAAGGAAGATCAACACCCCAATCAAAAAATGGGCAATGGACCTAAATAGATACTTTTTCAAAAGAAGACAGAAGGAAGGCCAAGAGGCATATGAAAACATGCTCCAAGTCACTAATCATCCAAGAGATGCAAATCAAAACGACAATGCAGTACCATCTCACACTGGTCAGAACAGCTATCATAAACAAATCAACAAACAGCAAGTGCTGGCGAAAAAGGAACCCTCGTGCACAGCTGGTGGGAATGCAGACTGGTGCAGCCACTGTGGAGAACGGTATAGAGTTTCCCCCAAAAACTAAAAATGGAACTCCCATTTGACCCAGTGACCCCACTTCTAGGAATATATCCCAAGAAACTAGAAACACCAATCAGAAAGGATATATGCACCCCTATGTTCATAGCAGCATAATTCACCATAGCTAAGATTTGGAAACAGCCTAAGTGCCCATCAGCAGATGAGTGGATTAAAAAACTGTGGTACATCTACACAATGGAATACTATGCTGCGGTAAAAAAGGAGTTCTTATCATTTGCAAGAGCATGGATGGAGATGGAGAGCATTATGCTAAGTGAAATAAGCCAGTCAGAGAAAGGTAAATATTACATGAATCGCACTCATTTATGGAATATAATGAACAACAGAAACTGATGAACAAAAACAGATTCAGAGACAGAGAAACATCGATCAGACCATCAAACCTTAGAGGGAAGGTAGGGGAGGGTGGGGGTAAGGGAGAGAGATCAACCAAAGGACTTGTATGCATGCATATAAGCCTAACCAATGGACACAGACAACAAGGGGGGTGAGGGCATGAGTGGGGGGATAGGGGGTAATGGGGGAATAAGGACACATATGTAACACCTTAATCAATAAAGAAATAAAAATAAAAAATTTTTTAAAAAGCTATGAGTATCCAATCAAAGCAAATAACCCATTTGGTGTGGTTGTCAGCTGCCCTTAGCAAATGCAGAAAAGCAGGAGGAAAATGATAGGAGAAACATTTAAAACCCCATAGGTCTGAGGGGACAGCAAAACTCCCTCTTCTTGGTATGACCCTCTTCTTGGTATGATGGAGGCTGGAGGGGGTTGGTTTGAAATAGCTCAGTACCCGAGCTTCAGCCACACTCAGTCCTTTCCAAAAGGCAGGAAGCATCTACCACGTAAGAAAGCTTTACGTTTCACACACTGCCTTTTTCACATAACATGTGGGGGATGTCCTAGAACAGTGGTCGGCAAACTCATTAGTCAACAGAGCCAAATATCAACAGTACAACGATTGAAATTTCTTTTGAGAGCCAAATTTTTTAAACTTAAACTTTTCTAAAGCTACTTCTTCAAAATAGACTCTTCCAGGCTGTGGTATTTTGTGGAAGAGCCACACTCAAGGGGCTAAAGAGCTGCATGTGTCTCGCGAGCCGCAGTTTGCCGACCACGGACCTAGAACGACTGGGAGGTAGGGTTCTCTGGGGAGGCCTGTTCCCACGGACCAGGAGTGAGCAGGAGCCTCCCAGAAGACCTGGGCGCCGAGGCTGTAAAGCTCGCATGTCAAACTCAAAGGCTAACACGGGCCAAATAAATGAGGCATGCGGCCCGCGGGGCCGTGAGTTTGACATGCTTGCTGTAAAGGCATTTGGTTTGCCGGTTGTGGAGTGAGCACTGAAGGCAGTGCTGCTGACCAGCCCAGCTGACCCAACAGAGGGGCTTCCCTGAGCACCGAGGGTGCGCTCGGGGCCACCGGACATGTGGCCGCTGGGCGCTCCGCCGTGGCTAGTGAACGTGCGTGATGCTACCTGAGGTGCAGGTGGCCCTGAGGAGCCCTCAGGCCACAGGGGACAGAGGTGCGGGAACAAACACCTTCAACATGACACGCTTGGAGGAGAACACCAACTGGGTGCTGAGTGAGCCCGAGAGGAAGGAACGACTCTCGTTTAAAGGGGCCAGAGCTTCTTGTGACACCTTCTCAGGCCAGGGCCAGAGAGGAAAGAGGAGTGGGTTCTCTGCCCGAAGACGAAGGTTCCCAACTCTGTTCTGCCCATCACGGCAGGGACAAAGGCATTTGAGTCACCCGGGAACTTGCTAAAGATACAGATTCACAGCCCAGACCCTGGGAGCCGGTTCAGGGGGCCTGGGGTGCAGGCCACAGGCATCTGTGCTTAACGAGCTCCGCAGTGACTAAGCCTGGCCAGGTTTGGGAAGCCGGAGGTGAAGAGCAGCTGCAGAGGGTTTAAGCAGTTGATCAATGCCTCTGACCACAGCACTTAGTCAATGAAGCTGAGCAAACACGAGGATGAATTATTGACTGCGGTTGTGGTTGAGCAGAACTAAAACGATGACAGGTGACCCTGCAGAGAGGGCCTGCCACGCGCCGGGCCCTGGGGTGTGCGGGTCTCCCAACTTCTCTATGGCTCCTCACACCGCCCTCCGAGGCAGACTCGGGGCCAGCTCTGCGACGTGCGGGGCTTGGTGCAAGATGGAAATGTGGGGCTCTGGTTCAAACATCATTAAGAATTTCAACACGGTGACAGCAGGGCATGAAGCAAGCGTGGGGCCCTTCTGAGCACGGGCACCGTGGGACGGCCCCGGCTGCACACCGTGAGGCTGGCCGGGCGGGTGCTGTTGCTGCACCCACTGCACCAATGAGGGGAGTGCCAGGGAAGGGTTGCGCTTCAGGGCTGCCACGACCTGAGGTTTCTGAGCCTTGAAAGCCCCCAAAAGACACCTGATCTAACTAAGGACCGAACGAACACCTGTGCAGAGCGGCAGCTACTCGGGGGCTGGAGGCTCTCAGGGCCCTGCTGGAGTTCTGACGGCATCCAGAGGGATTTTAAGCAGAGGTGTGTGTGACAAGATCCAATTTGCAATTTTAAAAGATTGCCTGTCTGTGGGAAAGTGAGGGCAAAAACCTGTGATGCCCTGATTGGTGGAAATGGAGCAGCAAATTACGATGGAGATTACCATGAAACTGCAAACAGTTATTCAGCACCTACAGTTTACAGACCCTCAACAGTTCCTGCCAAAATGGCCTGCTGCCATCCTCTGCGCAAATATTTTTGGGATCATTCTATGGCACAGGGGACTTGCTCCTTCGCGGCCCTGGACCCAACGTGGTCTGACCTTCACTGCCTCTCCCGGCCCCCACCCCCGGCCTGGTTCTCTTTCTTCCTTGCAGATGGCCCTTTCTGGCTCCTCCTCTGACCTTTTCAAGGCTGCTTTTTCCAAGGGCTCTGGTTTAGCTCCCTTCTCACTCCACACACCTGCCCTGGGCTACCAAACCCACACCCACACCCGGTTTTAGCCATTTTCACACACCTGCCCAGCTCGCCAGCCTGTGTCTCCCTCTGACAGGAAGAAGGGAGGTCTTGTGAATCTGTGACGATGCCATGGTTTTCTTTTTCATGCCTTAGCCTGATTTTTTATTCATGCTGCTCCCTCTTCCTAGAATCTCCATTCCTTATGTACTCTCCAAACTCCTATTCATCCTTCAAGACCCCATCTAAGCACCCACTCTTCGGTAGGGCTGTCCCTGGGCTTATTCCAGGCTGGACTGGATGCCTGAATGACCTCTCTCACTCCAGGTACCCCAATATACTTTAACAATTTGATATAAGCCTATCTCTCTAATATGACTGTGACCTCCTCAAGGGCAGAGCCAAATCTCATCACTTTTGTACCCCATTTTCTAGGGCAATTTCTGCCCTAGATTACTGAATATTAGTCAACCAAATCCAGTGTTGAACCTACTCCCTGAAAATCCCTGGGCCCTTCTTGGACATGAAGTGCTGTTAGCTCTATTATTTCATTCCTGCATGTGTGTGTTCCCCCGTTACTAGGAGATTCAAGGAATCTCTGGGAGATCCATTATAGCATGCACCCCACTCCTCTTTGCTAGGGAGGAAAACAGGTATGATGTAACAAGAAGTCAGTGGTGGCAGCAGCCAGGAACTTACAGGGGGGAAAGGTTTCTGATCTCATATAACAGACAATGCCTGGTGATATGGTAAATGTAAAATTATAAGGTAATTCAAGCCCTGGCAGTGTGGGTACTAGCAAGTGGTTAGAGCAGGGGGTCCTCAAACTTTTTAAACAGGGGGCCAGTTCACTGTCCTCAGACCGCTGGAGGCCCGACTATAGTTTAAAAAAAACTATGAACAAATTCCTATGCACACTGCACATATCTTATTTTGAAGTAAAAAAACAAAACCGCAAAAATACCCGCATGTGGCCCACGGGCCGTAGTTTGAGGACGCCAGGGTTAGAGTATCAGCCCAATGCACGAAGGGTCATGGGTTCAATTTCCAGTCAAGGGCACATACGTGGGTTGCAGTTTGATCCCTAGCCCCAGTGGGGTGTGTGGGAGGCAATCAATCGATGTGCCTCTCTCACATCTCCCCCCCCCCCCCACCCTCTCTCTCATAGAGTAATTGCTCAATAGGTAATGGTTGAATTGAAATCAAGCTGCCAGAAACTCCAGCTATGGCGGCTGATGCAGCAGTGTGGGGGTGAGCAGCTTTCAGAGAGCAGAGTGCTCAGGCCTCGGCCCGCAGCACTGAGGAGGAGAGCTCCTATGCTGCAATAGTTGCTTTTGCATGTTTGCTTCTGCTGTTCCTGGACCCAGAAAGGAGGGGAGGTGGGGAAGAAGGCAAACCAAGGCCTCCTGTGGAGAAGGAACAGATTGGGCCGAGGGACCAATCACTTGGGATTAAACTGAATGGAAGTCACCTGCGAAGGAGAAGTGGCCCGGGCTCTGCGAGTCAGATTAGCCTGACAGGGACAGGGACAGCTCTGCAGTCGGCTGAGTCTCAGCGAAATGACATTCCCGTCCCTATGTCTGGTGGGGAACCACCTGCCAGGCACTGGGTTAGGTTCCTTCACGCATATCACCTTGCCTAATCCTCCCAGCAACCGCTTAAGGTGGGAATAATTCTATTGACCGAACAGAAGGAAGAAGCTGTCAGGAAGCCGGCTCTACCTGGGGTGGCGCCAGAGACAAAGACCTCTGAGCCTCCCCGCAGGTCTGGGGCCACTGGAGGCAGGGGCAGGCCATCAGAGGCCAAGGATTTCTGCCACTTGGCTCAAATGAGGAATCAATATTCTCAAATCCATTTGGTAACTGGAGACTTCTAACTAGAGCACCCCCAAATGCTCGGGCACTTTACTGAGCTTCCTTCTCTGTCCCCCACCCAGGGAGCTGCCCCTGCTGAGCTACCACCTCTCTGCAGGAGGGACGGGCCGCCCCATAACAAACAGGGCAGCATCCCACATGCTGCTGCCAAGGGCTCCGGCTGAGCAGATGCTGAGGGAAATTTCATTCCCTGCCTCCCCCAGTCAGGCACCTTATTCAATTAACGTGGCCACGAAGCTGCAGACAGCTCCATATGAAAGCCCTTCAGTTCCAGAATACATTTTATTATGTGACAATAGTTGCCAGCACGATTTATTTCCTTTGATGGGATTCTGCTTTTTCCTTGTTAATTTAAATCTGTATGTTCTAGTGCTGATTCCAGGTCTGTGTGAATTTTTAAAATGTGACCATTAATCTTCCGGACCCAGTGGCCACATATAAGGAAGACGGCTCTGCCCAGGCACCGGTGATGCCTCTGCTCTCTCACACTGTCAGAGGGCAGTGAGGAGGCCACTATAGTTAGAGACAGATGTCACTGTTATCTTCCACCCCCTATGCACACGTGCATGCCCGCGCGTGCGTGCACACACACACACACACACACGCATGCGCGCGCGCGCACACACACACACGCACACACACGCACACACACGCAGCCAAAACAAACTCTGAGACGTGAAATTACAGTTCCCATTCTGTTTCTGGGGTTGACTGTTGTATAAAGCTCCTCTGGGGCAGGAGCTTTCAGTGGGTGCCCCACGGACCCCTGAGGGCTCCCCAGACTCAGAGCCCAGAAGGCCACAGCTCTTTTCATGAGAATACTAAGACATCACTTGCCTTTCACTCTCATCCTCTCACATCAGACAGAATGTTCCAGAAGCTACGTGACATGATGGTGTCATTGTTCTGAAGTAAATTTCAGTTTTAACTTCTAATAAGGTAAATGTGGATAAACATAACCCCCACGAACACAAATTCCTTGGAATCCTCAATTTGAAAGACAATGAAATTCCTACACCAAGAGTTTGAAAGCCACTGTTGTAGGACAATGTGTTGAATGTAACTGCAAAGGCCGGGTTGTGAAGCTCGAGACAGGTGTGGGTTTTGCTTTTCCCGACTGTCCTTTTGCCTGAACCTGTGCAAGGGCGAAAGGCAGAGCAGGAATAACAATGTAAACGGACCCGAGGGACTCCTGGGCCTATTCTAAAGAAGAGGAGAGCTAAGGGGTGAAATCAATACGCCCAGAGCCCAGGGTTTGGTACTTCTGTTTAAACACATCTTGACTGGAAAATCACAGCCAGTGAGGAGGAATCGGATGTGGTGCTCACCCTGGATCCTGCTGTTCCTCGTACAAAGTCACCTCCGAGTCCCCAAACAGCCAGGGGATCCCTTTTCTTAGTGGCAGTGATGGACCCATCAGAGAGCACAACTTGAGTTTATGAGACAAGACATTTAAACAGCATATCTCCTCAAGTAACGAAGAATTACATTTGTTTATTCACTTTCAATGGTATGAAGAAGGATCAATAGTTGAAATGAAAAAAGTTCAAATTAGGAGGATAAAATGCTACATGCCCTAAAAAGAAACCAGGTTTCTGTGATTTGTCGGGCCAGCCTGTCACCCAGGTTCTACAAAAACTGGGAGCCCTGGCCAGTGTGCTCAATGGTTAGAGCATTGGACCCAAGCACGGAAGGGTCATGGGTTCGATTCCCAGCCAAGGACATGTACCTGGGTTGCAGGTTCAATCCCAGGCCCCATGGGAGGCAACTAATCTATGTGTCTCTCTCACATCGATGTGTCTCTTTCCCTCTCTCCCCCTTCCTCCCTTCCACTCTCTCTAAAATCAATGGAAAAAAAAAATCCTCAGGTGAGGATTAACCAAAAACCCAAACAAAACAAAAACCCAGAACAACGTTAATGAGAACAGAGAAAGATAACGAAGATTCAGAAGATCATCTACCAATAATGAGCCCCCAAGTGAGATATGGGAGCAGAGGAAGAATTGCACAGCCCGCCTTTTGGCCAGCACCCAGTCTGGAAATACATCACCGTGAAGGCATCTAAGAAGTGTCACATGAGCCCTAGCCAGTTTGGCTCGGTGAATAGAGTGTCAGCCTGTGTACTGAAGGGTCCCAGGTTCGATTCCGGTAAAGGGCACATGCCTGGGTTGCAGGCTCCGTCTCCAGTTGGGGACATGCAGAAGACAGCCGGTCAATGATTCTCTCTCATCATTGATGTTTCTCTCTCTACCTCTCCCTTCCTCTCTGAAAGCAATAAAAATATATTTTGTAAAAAGTGTCACATAACAAGATGAAAAGAACATTTCCTCTGGGAAAACAACTTACTGTTGTGTGTAGAAAAATGATCTGCATTAGAAATAGTGCAGAAATAAAATTTCAAAAATCTGAATTAGTAACATAGTAGGATAAGCCTGCCACGATTTTTCAGAATGCAGAGAAAGAGCTGAGAAATGACAATGATAAGAAAACCATGACAGATATGGAGGAAAAACCCAACCTAAATACTCTAGGTGTTAGAAAGAAATCAGAACAATTAAGAGAAGTAACAATTTAAAAAGTCTAAAGCTTGCTGAGTTAAAAATAAAACAACTAAATATAGAACCTGATAGGGCTTCCAACATTCCAAACAAAACCAGTGAAGTGACTCATGACTAAATCAATCCTGATTTCAAGACTTAGTGTAAAGTTACAGTAATCAAGACAGGGTGACGTTGGCCTAAAGATAGACACACAGATCAATGGAACAGAATGGAGCGTCCAAACAGAGCCACACATATGTGATCTATTGAATTTCAACAAAGGTGCCAAGACAACTCAATGGGGAAAGGGTAATCTTTTCAATAAATGATGCTGGAACAACTGGATAACCACGTTAAAAAAACAACAAAGAACCTTAATGCTTACCTCACACCATATACCCACACACATAAAAAATGACCCAAGAGATTCATGGGGCTATTCTAGTATAGAGGAAAGGGAAGGAATAAATGATTACGTCCAGGAGGCAGGAGGCCTAGGGCTTGATACTCTATTTAAATACATCTTGATTTAACAAGAATAGCATGAATTCTTCTAGAAGAAACACGAGAGATAACCCTTGTGACCTCAGGTTTGGCAAAGACTTCTTAAATAGGACACAAAAAAGCACAAACTAGACAAGCTCATCAAGTTATACTTCTTTCTTCCCTTTCCTCCTCCAGCATAACACTGGCCATGCAGTCTGGGCCCTTGACCTTTCCTCGCTAGAGATAGCATCTAGGCTTCAGTTGTATTTCAGCTCCAGGCCCAGCAAACCCAGACAAGGCTGACCTCAGGATCAGCTGCATTGCATAATGACCCCCTGCCCTGGTGCTGACCAATCAATCAGTGGAGACCTAGACCCTGAAGGACACACCTGGAAAGTTGCTGAATATTCCTATTAAGATCTTCCCTGGAACCTCCCCTAAATCTCCACCCTTAAAACCCTGAGGACTCAGAGTGCTCTGTGCCTTCCTTTCCTCCTCCTCATCCTCCCCTCCTCCTCCCCATCCTCCCCTCCCACCAGGTGCATTACCATTACCTTCTTCACTCCCAAGCTCCGAGGGCCCTTCCTTTGCCTCTAAAACTTGCTTCCTCAGCCCATTTCTTCTACGAATTACCTCTGTGATTTTATAAACAAGTGTTCTCTTATCGTTTGAGTCTTGGTTCTGAATTCTTTCCTAGCCAGAACTCAAGTACCGAGGTTGTTGAACCCAGGTCTGGTCTGACCCCACTGGTCTAACATCTGGTGCTGTTCTCACCTCCCACACAAGACCAGTCCAGGTGATTTTTAGAGGACGTTCACTGAAGCTGGAGACAGTGGAACAAGGAAAGGCCTGGGATAGTAGAAGCAACAGGAGAGGAGCCAGGTGGGGAAATGAGCCTAGGCTGGGCTGCTTTGGCTCACTAAGAAGTTGGAGAAAAGGGGGTCTTGGGGACAGGGTCAGGGGGTTAGCCCAGGACGAGCTGCTGCTGTCCGCTGCTCGCTAGTTGCAAGAGCTTAGGAGATGCAGGCCTCTGGGGGAAGGAAGGGAGGGATGGAAAGCTGTGGTGTGGACATGCTCCCAGAAGGGAGAGAGCACCAAATTACACTTTAAGTACGTGAGGCTTGTCGTACATTGAGTATACTTTAGTAAATACTTTCCTGAGCTAAAGAAATGGAAAAACACACCCTCAGCAAAGAAGCCAATAGGGCCCACAGTTTTGCAGAAAAGGAGGGAAGAGAGCGCCACGGGGAGATGATCCCTCAAACTAGCTGAGGATGGTGGAGCCTCAGAATGTGGACGGGAAAGGAAGTCTCGAGTCAGGAATCTTCTACTCCTCCAAGCTGTCCTTCACATGTGAAGTTGACACAGAAAGACCATTCACGGCCCTCTCTCTGAAAGGAATACGTTTAACAGGCTCCGGGTGATTCAGAATTAAGACTTCAGAATGGGGAGGTGCCAGAAGCCAGTTCCAGCACGTCATAATTGCAAGAGTTTCATCGAAAGGTTGATGGAACTTGGGGACTCAACAAGGGGTGAGTCACATATGTTATCGCCTGCTGGGAATGGCTGAAAGGCATTTCCCCAAACCTGAAAAGGATTGCTTGCTGCCAGACAGCTCAGGGCATCTTAATCTACATGTTATTGCCTCCTCCTGGCCAAATACCTGAACAGCCGGAGGTAATTCCCCAATCTGACAATGGATTCTGTACCTAACCCTATCCTTTGATGTGTATATCTCCACCTTGCCTTAGGAAAAATTGTGCTAATAAAAAGCAAGGGGTCCTGAGACAAGGAGAACTTGGTTTTCTTCAGCCAAGCTCCTCTCCCCGCCCCAAATGCCTTTCAAAATTACGTTTCATCTCTGGACTCTTTATTAATTTACGCACAGCCCCTTCTCCAGGTTTCCTGAACCCTTCTAGATGCCGGATCAAGACCACCGGTGTTAGGGAGGAGATGAGACCAAAGGACGGACGTTGCCTCTTTCCTGGTGGGAATCCAGTCTGAGGAAATAACGATAAAACAACCCGGCTGGCACTGTGGCAGGGGCACCCTCACCGCATGGGCTATCCCCACCCAGCTCCTCCCCCGAGGCGCCGAGAAGTCTCTGACAGATGGTCTCAGAGAGGTTCAGCAGCCTGACTGAGGTGCACAGCTGGATGTGAACCCTGAAGGGGAAAGGGACAAGGTTCAGTTCTGAATTATGATAATACCGGAAGTAACATGTCTGACTCACAATATCCAGCAGCCATAAAATGCTGTTTACAGGGGCTCGGGGTGGGACTGACGGAGGGTGCCTACGCCACGGCTCTGAGAGAGGGATCGGGGCGCAGACCGTGTGGGGAGGGTGATCTGAGCAGAAGAGGCAGGAAGTGGGTCCTGGGGCAGCCTTTATGAAGAGCAATGAATTGGTGAAATTTCATGTAACACTAAACTAGGACAGAACAAGGAGAAAGAATGAGCCAGACATTTTTATTTCAACATGGCCAAGTCTCAAACAACAGCCGTTAGGTCAACAAAGGGGGAGAAACCCACCAAGTTGCAGAATGACATAGAGTATATAAATACCACACACACAATGTTTTTCTGTGGTTACACATACACATATATGCCACGGCATCAAGGACGGGAAGGCTTTGCCACCTCGGCTGGGATGGCCCGTGCTGGAGGCAGGGCTGTGATCAGGAACAGTGCTCGCCCTGTGATCAGCAGAAGTCTCTGATACGGGAGTGTGAATTCCACATTCTCTTATGTGCTCTTTTTTATTTTTTCCCAATGAGAACTTATTTTTTCTATTTATCGGGAAAAAAGGAGATGGCAAAAGTAGGAGGAGAGTTCTTCTCAAAGTTGTTGGGAGCGTTAGACGGGCTCGTTCAGGACAGCACCCAGCTCTTGCTGCTAAAGCCACATCTTGTTTTCTAGCTACACGTCTGCTGGTGGGCGAGGACCAGCGGTAATGTGCAGAGGAAAGTCACAGAATGGGGTTGGGGGAGGAACATGCAAAAGCCACACTAATTGAGTTAAGGTGGTCAGGGGGAGAGAGAACAGAGCAAATGGCTAAATGAAATTCCACTTTATTCCTGCAAACACCGCTGGGAAGAAGTCATCTGTGACGCGCAGCTTCTGTGCCAGGTGTAAGGACGTGCTTAATGAATGCCATTTAATGAAGAAAAAGGCTCTTATAAAACACCTGGCACAGGCAGGGTGTGGGAGCGGCAGGAAGGGGCCTCGGCCACACCTGCTGGCATTTTAATAAGCACCTTTCCAGCAGCAGCTCTCCGAGGCTGGTCAGCGGTGTCAGACCAGGTCCCTGCCCGCTGCCCACACTCGCTGACAGTTCAGGGAGCTTATTTCTTAAGGACCATATGCTCAGGTAGCGGATCACCCTGGAAGGTAATTAAAACGAATCATTTTCCGCCCAAAGGGCCTGACCAGCACCCCCTCAAAGACCTCACAGCCAGGATTCCTGCTCCGGGTCCCCCGGCTTCCACACTGAGATTCCGAGTTAGCATTCAGGTCTCTGAAGACCCAGAGATGCGAGAAAATCTTGCAAATTTTTTCTTATAAGTTGGTTCCACTAAAACAGAAATGCTATGATTTTTAAAAATATATATTTTTTATTGATTTAAGAGAGGTAGGGAGAGGGAGATAGAAACATCAATGATGAGAGAGAGTGACCAATCGGCTGCCTCCTGCACGCCCCACACTGTGGATCGGGATCGAGCCCGCAACCCGGGCATGTGCCCTGACCAGGAATCCAACCGTGACCTCCCGGTTCATAGGTCAATGCTCAACCTCTGAGCCATGCCATCCGGGCCAGAAATGCTGTGATTTTAATGATTCTAGGCCCTAAAATCTTTTTAGGTGTGGCTTTTCCCCCATCCCCTCATTGATTTTGGAGCCAACCTCAGAAAGAAATCTCCATGTGCAAAGTTTACTATCATTTCTCATGGTCTGATGAAACATTGTTTTTGTTTTGTAATGATACCAGGAAAATCAAGTGAGGTTTTGCAAAACTTAAAACAGACCTATTTCCTCTACGATTATATTTATAAAGTTCTATGCCCAGGCCTGAAACTTACTTCCAAATACACCCAATGAAACCATGCCCTTCCAGGGGAGAGCCACCCTGGTGTCGACAGGCACGCAGGCGGCTCTCATTAGATGCCGTGCTCCTACTACATGCCAAGCACTGTGTTTGGCACTGAGATATTTTAAAAAACCAAATGATAAGTGTGTATTGCTAAGAGAAAGAAGCCAGCTGAAAAGGCTACTCACTGTATGATTCCAACTATATGACATTCTGGAAAAGGCAAAACTATGGAGACAGTGAAAAGATCAGTGGTTGCCAGAGGGGGTTGAGGCAGATGATGAGCAGGCAGCACACAGAGGGTTTTTAGGGCCGTGAGCATACTCTGTATGATGCTGTAATGGTCGTCATATGTCGTTACACATTTGTCCAAACCCACAGACTGTGCAGCATCAAGACTGAGCCCTGAAGTAAACTATGGGCTTTGGGTGATTATGACATGTCAATGCAGGTTCATCCTTGAGTGAAAAAAAAAAAGTACCATCTGGTGAGTGATGTTGATAATGGGGTTGGAGGCATATGCAAAATCTCTGTACCTTCCTCTCAATTTTGATGTAAACCTAAAACTTCTCTAAAAGAATAAAACATGAAAACAAAAATAAAAAAAAACAAAAAACTAAAAATAAAAAAAAATGAAAACAAAAACAAAACACCAAATGAGACCCATAGCTTTGCCCCTTTAGGAAATTAAATGGAAACATATATAAACCGCTAAATTAAGAAGTAAAAAGCTCTAAATGTCAGAAGATATACAAATAAAGGACTACAGGTTATATGCTTTGATTTTAAAACAAAAGGAGACCACACCTCTATTGAGCACCGACCATGCACACACACAGCACGAGGCCCTGTGAAGCGTCCAGGGACACGGTAGCCGGGCTGCCACCTGCCGGGAGGCGAGAACACAGCGAGGGAGAAACCCTGAGACTGAAACAGTAACGCCAGGGTTACAGACCCAAGCGACGCCACAAAGTAAGACAGGGCATGGAGGCTTCGGAGTGAGCAACGTGAGAGAACTTCTGACTCGGAAGGTCGGGAGTGGCTTTCTACAGGATGGGGGGGGGAGGGGGGGTGAAGGCTCTGCCCATGAAGCCACCTGGGACTACAACAGTGACCACTCACTGGGCACCTGCACTCTTCCTCATGCTTCCACTCAACCTCTAATCTTCCCAACGCAGCAAGGTAAGCTTTATCTACAGACCGGGGGAAAGGAGGTTCAGAGAGGTTCAGAAACGTGCCCACAGTCACACAGCTCAGGAGGGGGCCGCGCAGGACTTGGGCTCACGCGTTCCACTGTGCCATGCTCCTCTGCGAGGCGGCGCCAGCACGAAGGAAGTACAAACGCAGACTTGCTCACCTTCCATTTAAGCAACCCATTTGCCAGGGTCAATATAACTTCAAACTGCCAACCTGACTGTATAATGAGTTTTCCTCATGGGCAACATAGACACACACGCACCCCCAAACAAACCGCTCCGCATGGACCAGGCAGGAAGGCTGCCCTGGAAGACGGAGGAAATCACAGCTCCAAACTCCCCGAGTTCCTCCACGCAGAGCTTTAAAGTATGTGCAGCTCGACAGCATATGGCAAATCAATTACTAGTTTAAATCTTAAAACACAGACATGGCAAGTGTGGTGCAGAAATAATCAAGAGCACCGGTTCGGGTTAGATTACAGTGAGCCACTAGAGTTTTGAATACAATAAATCATCATTCCAGGCAATGGGAAGCCATATTGACACTTATTCCTAATTTGAATATTTAATTAGGGTGAAGTTCTTCATCAAATTATCGCAGAACTGGGAGAAAGCCTGGAAGACTTACACAATTACTATCTTAACCCCTTACCAGCTGCTCACCGTGAGCACAGACCCTGTCCCCGCTCTGCAGGGGAGAAGGCCTGCGCCCAAGGCTGACCTGGGACACTCAGAGTGCTGGTGACTGACGCTGCTGCGGGCAGAAATGGTGGCACCAGCAAGGCCTGAGGGCGGGGCTGCTCCTGCCCAGACTCAGCTCCGGAAGGAACTCCGGGCAGAAAGCGTATGCACGAGCGCCCACTGTGCGCCTGGCGTGGCACTTCCATATGTGCCCCCACTTAGTTCTCATAACAATCCTGCAAAGAAGGTGTTCTCACCCCCATTTTACAGAAGAGGAAACGGAGGCTCAGAGGAGTGAAAAAACTCGCCCCAGGTAACAGTGACGGTGTTGTACAGGTGGCAGGTCACTCCTCACACACGCACCCTTGTGCTCACCAAAAATAACGACAAAGAGAGCACTTAACGTCAGCAAAAATGTGCTCCACGCTGTATTTTGGATATTCGCATTGCACAAATAAATTGGATGAGGGGCAACCAAAACCTCCTCCACCAGCACCCTAAAAGTACACCCCTGAGCTCCCCATGCAGTGGAGTCACAGGATGCTGTGGGGTGAGGCGAGACAGCGGCGCCAGGTACAGCCCCCTTGGCACAGACGGCATCCACACCCTCAGAGGCGGGCACTGTGGGAACACCTGGTGTCCACGGGGAGGGGAACGTTAGTAACAGGACACGAAAATGTGACTTTATTTTTCTTTTCTCCAAATGGTAACCGCTTGACAATAGCATTTATAACTGCATATCAGTTTAGACAAGAAAACATTTCCTTAAAGTCTTCTTTTTCACTATATGGGAACTGTTATTGACATTTCATAGACACCGTGTGATTCTGCATGACCAGGAATAACACACTTCCCCTCGCAATCTCCTCCAGGGCCCCAGGACAGGACCGAGGCTGACTGCACGCTGCATTTGGCAATGGTAGGTCTGAAGATCCCCAGCCCCACTGAGAAGCTAACAATGAGGGTCGTCCCAATAGCTTCAGATCAGCAACTTTCTCTTAAAAGCTCGCGATGGGTCCCATTACCCTCTTTTGGAAACTGCGGAGGCTCCGTTTGCGATGCCACTTTCAGCAGGAAGCTGATCGCGGGACAGAGGGAAGGGCGGCCCACGCTGCCCCAAGCTCGGCCCCCGCCACCCCGGCCAGGCTGGCAGGGGGCACCCCGCATCCGTCAGCCCTGCTCCTTGTGGGAGCAAATGGCGTCGGGAACTTTGAAACTTTCCTTTGTATGTTGCATTAATCCATAGAAGAAAATCTCTTTTAATGAGGAGTGATGTAGTTACAAACTCTCCAGAGCCATAATTAGAGCAAACTAATTGAAGTTGTGTTTTGACACACTTTCCAAATTCACGGGTGCCGGATGACATATTCACAACACTGCCGCGCACAACCATGGCGACGACAAAATCATTAGGCTAATAACACTTATTTGCATTCTTATCATGCCGGCAGCTCTCCCTTAAATACTGTTTCCACTATTGCTCCTTTGCCGTAAGTTTCCACGGGAAGATATTAACAGTAATTATTAGTGCTTTAGTGGAATTTTAATGTTAAAGAATAACAACGTGCATTAACATATACACTGGATGCCGATTCTTTTTCTTAGCCACCGTTGGACGTTTTGGGGGGTTCTCCCGCAGCCCCCCAGCCTGAAGGTGATGACAGGACACCGGCTTCATTTTGGACAACGGCTCAGAGCCCATGCCCGGTGGACACTGAAGTCAGGGTTTCTGAACAATTCTGTCTCAAATGTTCGACAAGAAAAATCTTTTCTTTCTTTAAGCACACTAAATGAAACAGTTGAGAAATTTTTTCCAAGCAGTTAAAAAAAATCAACAATTTACAGCACGGTCCTTGGTAATAACACTAATGAATTCCAGGAGGACGTGCTTGAGCCACTTGGTCTCTGCCCCTCGGTGATTAAAGACAGACTTGGAGCAACAGGCATTCGAGAAAGGCCGGTGGGGGCGGGGCGGTCGGCTCTGTCCCCGTGGAGACCCCGTTTGCCACCAATAAGGCCCATTTTTTGGATGCTTAACTCAGACACTCACACACAGAGAGGAAGACTCGACAGTTCTAAATAATGGTTATTAATGACTCCCTCCTCTAAACTGACAAATTACATCTGAAATTTAGAATGGAAGAGGTATGAAGAGTGAACAGAACCTGACAGAATGCCAGCAGGCACAGAGTTCCACTTCCTCCACGTGGGAGAGGGGCAGGGCCCTGGGAGACAGTCAAGGCCAAGGGTGTGACCACAGCCACTCTCCCCAAGGTGCTGGCTCCAGCAGGTTGCACATGCGGTGACCACGGGCAGTGACATCGCTCCGGTCTCACCTCACGGTGGAGAGGGCAAGTGCCAGGTGCACAGTGACGGAGGCTGGGCCTGGCCCCGCTATGCCCGCTATGTGGGCATCAGGCCTCGGCCCAGGGCCCCCCCTGGAGTCTCAGGGTTGGGCCAGACAGTCACTCTCATTCTGGGCTTCTATAAGGATCTCGGGATCAAGAAAAACAACCATAACATTTCCCACTCATAATTCAGGAGAAAATGGGGGCAAACGATTGCCCTGTCTTAACTAAAAATGTTGAATTTGAACCATTCACATTTCAGAATGGATGTCTAATCTCAACCCAGGAAAATGTGACTGACTGAAGAAAATGCTTCCTTAGAAAAATGCCAAGGACTGTATTCCTTTGAAGCTTGGAGTTTTTGGTTCCTTAAATTACCATCCTTGTACCAATCTGCTATTTTTCAAGTCACTGATTACTTAAAATAAAAGGGGGGGGCCTGAGCTTCATCACTGCAGCAGCTCCGAATCCTGGCATTTATGCGCTGCGTTTCAGTTTTATTACACCGAACCCTGCAATGCCCAGACACCTACCTCCCATATAAAAGAAACGCAGGAACAAGCCCTGTCTGGGGCCGCGGGCACCGCACGGCCATTCCAGATGATCGCGTCTAATCTTATAAACCGAAATATTTAAAGAGTCTCTAAACCTCACTGACCCTACTTTTAAAAACAAGGAACATATGGACACAGCTGGCTTTTCATCTTCTTCCAGCCTTCTAAAATATCCCTTTCCAAACTCCAAGGGGAACGAGGCTGCCAAACTCAGATTCATAAAAGGCCGCGAGTGTGAGAGCGTGGGGCAGCGGTGAACATCCGACAGAACACACCAGGCCGTAACAAAGAACCTCCGGCAACCTTCTCCGCCTCCTTGCCCATTCCCCACACCAGGGAAGACAATTTGTTGAGCAAAGTGAAACAATGACGAACGGAGGGGGAATGTTGGCCACGGTCTGGAACAGTTCATGGCCACGTTTGGTGCCTGGCGGTGCCCACTGGGTGCAGCGCACTCTGAGGCAGAGAGTCCCAAATCCAGGGAGCCTCGAGGCCCCTGGAAGGTGGGGAGATGCAGTGGTGGGACCTGGGTTCCGATCCTGCCTTCTCTAATCCTGACGCTCTGCCCTTGGTAAGTCAGTCACGGTCTCTGCAAGCGTCAGTCTCCTCGCTTGATAAGAGGAGGACCTAAGAGTCAGCTCACAGCCTGGCGATAAAGATTAACCAACACACACAAATGTCTCCATGATGCCTGACACAAGACGCTCAAAAACCTGAAATAATAACGATGATAACTGTGTTTATTCTCAAAATAATAATTAATATTATTATTCAACTGGAAATGAAACACCTGCTGCTCAAGTTCAATGCCACCCTCCCCTTCGGCGGAAGCCCAACCCAAATCAATCTGAAGGGTCTTAGAAAAGTTACTGCAAGCAAAGGATTACGTTAAATATCCAAATTAATAATTGAAACCCTGTCTTGAAACAGAACGGCAAGGGGGGACAGTTAGTAAAGTCCCGGGAAATACTGCTTGTTTAACACACATTTTTACTTTGTTTGGCAGCTAAATTCACACGGAGAGACCAGGTGAAATATTCCACAGACTAGCTACCTGCAAATAGACTGTCAGCCTCCACGCTGATAAAAGGCAAAATGTGCGCCTCTAAATGCTCTGGCTCACAAAACCGACCCTGAAGTGAACTGACAAATGTGTCCTGACACACGGAGAACTGTTTTCACAACCTGAGGAAGGCCTTTCTCCAACCCCAGGGCTCAGCCCCACTGCACGGCGCTCCCGCGCACGGAGAAAACCATTCCACGTGTGCAGCCGTTCTCAGGACAACGAGAGGACACGTACCCACCAGATCCACCAAGGAAAGTCCCTGACAGAGTCACAGACATTACAGAGAACACTCGCAGGCAGCAAGTGCCTGGTCAGAACTAGAGGTGTGAGGGGGCCGAGAAGGCCAGCTCCGGGGGGCGCTGCATGGACGAATAGTCCATTCTTCATTAAACAGAAGCTCTGGCCTCCCAAGAAGCCACATTAAACATTGATATAAAAAGTGTATTGCTCAGCCTGAGCTCATCATTCCTGTCTAACAATACAAACTGCGTTCCGGTGAAATCGCGCCTTCAACAGTGTGTGACACCACCACCAAGTCTGATCCTGTTACAGAAGCAGCCGCAGCTCTGTGTGAGAGTGTTTGAGAGACTCCGATAACCTTCCTCTGTGGGCCTCTTCACACCACTGTGCTGATCACCAGAATAAATCGAACTGCTGTAACCTTGCTTCATCAAGGACTTTGGAGCCATCCAAGGGCCCGAGGACCCAACGCGGGACCCTGGTGTGTAAGGCCTGTGCCTGTTTACCATCAAAAACTCAAGGGGACTGGACCCCAGCCAGCGTCTGCTCGTCTCCCTAAAGGTGGGAAGGCAGACAGCTTCAGTGCTTCTGATCAGAGGCCCAGGGAACAGATGAGCTCCCCGCCCCCACGGGCACGCGCTGGGGAGTCCTATCTCCCAGTTGCTGGGCAGGAGCCTGGGGCACATGTGAAGACGGCTGGGACACGCAGTGGGGTGGCTGCACCAACCACAGCCCCCAATGAAGTGATTCACAACCAGGGACGACCCGGGGGCCGTAAGCATCAGGGCGCAGGGACGGTGTGTATCCAAAGGGAGCTCACAGCCTGGCTTCAGGCCCACCTCTGACCTCAGCTGTGTGACCCGGGAAAGGCATTTCACCTCCCTGATCTCAGTTTCCTCATCTTGAAACAGAGGTGATCACAGCACCCGGCCCGCAGAGCTGTGTTAGGGTTAAACGCGTTATTGTTTACAAAGCACCGGGAACAGGGCCTGGCTCCTAAGAAATGCAATGTGTCTCTGCTTGTTGGATGGAAGAGCAAGTGAAAGGCGCGATGTATAAATACACGATGCCTCGTCTTACGTATCTAAACCAGCGCACTGAATATGTTTAATAAATATTTTCAGGACCTCCCCCCCATTTTGGGGCCACACATTCCTCACTGAGCACTTGCTGTGAGCAGCCAATGAGATGACAGTTGGAGAAAGCATTGCTGAGTGTGGAGGCGCAGGGATGCAGTTGCTTTTGTTTCTCGCGGCTTTAAAGGGAAGCAGGAGCATGAGAATGAACCCCTGTCATCACTAAGCCGCCACTGTGGCCGTAAGACCAAGCATAGGCACGCAGCGAGACAGCCCGTGGAGGCCACACTGTGCCCGGCGACTGCAGGAGAGGAAGGGGAAGCGAGAGAGCGCGGGCTTTCCAGACGAGGCGAGGGCACCCCAGGTGTGGAGCGGGCAGGCCAGGCCCGGCACGCTGGGTCCAGCCGGCCTCGAAGGAGGGCAGGTGCAGCAGAGACGAGGCACAAGCACTGGCCGGAGCAGAGAGGCTTCCGGAATGAGGATGCCGTGCTCAGGAGCCGAGAGGAGACTCCCGGTTAACGTGCGTCGATGTGGGAGACACATCGGACAACATGAAACCAGTGAAGGTTCCACACAGAAAGAGGACGGGTGCGTGTTTAAAAAGCCACCAGGATGGCAGGAGACCTGGGACTTTAAGGTTACGGGTAAAGTCCACGTGGGCCGTTCAGTGACACCTGAGCCCCCGGAAGCCCCGCCCTCGTGGGTCCTCTCTGAGACACCCCGGCTGTCGGTACTTGCGCCTGGAGTGGTGGACGGTAGCACTTCAGAGAGAACAAGTCCATGCGCAATGCACAACGCCCGCCTGTGTCCCCTGTGCCAAAACAAAGGAAAGAAAAAATCTGCAAGAGGTGTCACATCGAGGAAGAATGTGAAAATGTGTGTCCTCTTCAGCTAAACAAAGCAATACACGTGTGTGTGGTTTCTCTGTGAAGGAAAAGGAGGGCTAATTATCCCCAGGGAAGCCAGACACGGCTCTGCCTGGACAAGCCCTGCAGGTGGTCAAGGCTCGCAGGTCGCCGTTCCCCCGGCTCACCGGCCCGAACCGTCTCTGGCTGCCATGGAAGCGCAGCAAAATCCAAGTCATGGTGTGTTTGCTGTGAGGAAAACAAAGCCCTGGAATCAGTCCTTGGCGCTGCCTCTAATCTCACTCCGAGGCAGGACACACCACCCTCCTCATACATGATGAACCTCATCTTAGAGCACAGCTTCAACTCTAACATGTCATCCCCTCCGGTCCTCTGGGCTGAGCCTCCCCCTAGGAAACCTATGGAGAGGGGACACCGCTGGGCCTTCTCAAAGGCAGACACGGCGATGCCTGGGCAAGCCCTGCAGATGGTCAAGGTTCGTCAAACCTCCTGCCACACAGGTCGGTGGCAGATACCTGGACAGGAAAAGGAGAACACGGCCCCGATGTGCGCCCCTCGGGGCCTCTCGCTCAAGTCCTGCAGCAACAGGAGGTGGCGTGTCACCTGTGGCACAGAGACCCTCTCATCACTGAACAGACAGGCAGCCTGAGGATTTGGGGCTGTCAGCGTGGACAACAGGACGCCCGCCGTGAGCTGAGGCTCCGCCCGTCACTGGCTTATTCAGCAGGTGGGCCAAGGGGCAGAGTCCACCCCACATTGTAGGGAGGCGGGTCAGCGAGGCTGGACAGAGCACAGCAGCTCATGAGCTCCGAGAACGGGCCGCGGGGACAGGCTGGGGCGCATGGCCTGAATTCAGATCACCGCGGCCTGGTCCTCTCTCCTTCGGGAGGAGCCATTAACCTTTCCGATGACAGCCCGGGGGTGGGGATGACGGAACGGTTTTTGAGGTCAGCAAGGATCTATGTTCTCAAAACCTGACATCGACAGGCAAAAGTTGTGACTGAACCCGGGTGTCCCTGAGAGAAGAGTAAGTGCATGTGACAGATCTTCTGCAATCAAAATGCCCCATTTCCCAGAGTACCTGTCACAGATTGATAACATCCACGCAAAAAGTTAAGTACAATTATGTCTGTCACTAGGAAACATACTCCGGAACCGGTGACTGACATCTCGCTGGGAGCTGACAAATCACCGAAGACTGTGAACGGCTCAGGGCGCCACGCACCCTCTGCAGGGAGCTCGCCGCCGGCCCTGGGAGAGCCCGGGCGCCGCGCAGGTACAGGCTGCTCTGCGGCTCTGGCGGGAGGGTGACACTGCCTCCC
Organism: Ia io; assembly: GCA_025583905.1. Classification (NCBI taxonomy): domain Eukaryota; kingdom Metazoa; phylum Chordata; class Mammalia; order Chiroptera; family Vespertilionidae; genus Ia; species Ia io. Next base: position 7,265,797 of record JAJQQW010000017.1, read on the forward strand.
GGGGAGGGACAGTGTCGGCGGAGGTCACAGGCCCTGCCCACGGCCTGAGGTCTGTGTGGAGCAGGATGGACAAGCCTCGGCGCCCAGGCGGGCGGGAAGGGCGGAGTGGAGCTGCTGGAACCACGTTCTCCACATTTTCCAGGACCCCCTGAGCCCCACAACCACGTGAACACGAGGTGCAACCACGTGAGCACGAGGTGCCCTGAGAATCCCGGCACTCGAGTGCAGACTGCATATTCCAGACGGACTCGGAAAGGGACGGGCTCACGCGTGCCAAGGCTGGGGGGGCCGTGGGGAGGGTCCAGGCAGTCAGTCACTCTGCCGTCATCTAGCCTCCTCTGACACCGCCTCTGGGACCTCAGAAGGTGACGGCTACAAGTCGGGTGGGTAGACCTCGGGGACAGACACCCACTGCTCGGCACCCTCCCCGCCCACTGGAGCTCCCGGGCCCCGTGGCAAGGTGCCTGCGCCCTAACATGGTCTGCTGAGCCTGAACTTCCGAGCGTGGGGGCAGGGACTGTGACACCGTGAGACATCGGAGGAACCCAGAGGCTGTCTGACTGATGCCAGCAGCTGGGAACTCACGACCCTGAAGTCGGCCTCTCTGACCCAGCAGTTTTTACGTGGGGAAGTTCATTTGCTCATTTTTAAAAATGTGAAGCCTGGGTCTACCGCCTTCTAACTTCAGTCCCACTGATCTAATCTGCCTCTGGGGCTTTCAGGGACCCATTCCCGCCTGGAAACACCACTGACATCTCCTCCGTATGTAAACCTCCTCCGTATGTAAACCTCCCACGTATGTAAACCTCCCACGTGACAACCATGCACACCGCTGCAGCGCGGCCATGTCTCTCCCAGGTCTGACGCAGCGATTCCTCACGCAGGCGGTGCGGGGCGGCAGCTTTCCGAGGCGGTGCGGTGCGTGGCAGGTGACGCGCCTCCCAGTACAGCCAGAGGCGTGGGACACTGCCTAACGGATGCGCCCGCCAGGCTGCATGCCACACACCCTGGTGCATGCCGGTCGTTCACACCACTGCTGAGCCCCGGCTCCTCAGAGGCCCGTCCTCGCCCGCCTGTCACCCCTCATCTCCTGGCTGCGGGGCTCCAGCTGAGGAGGAGCGAGGGGTGGAGGGTCGGCTCTGTCACTCAGAACTTCAGCTCCCTAACTACTGTGTCGTCTGCAAATTTGATACACAGGCTTCTAAGGTCCGATCACGCCACTGGCTCTGCAGCTGAGCAGCCGGGGGTGCAGTGCACCAGGGCCCTTCTGGGACGACACAGACCATCCCCTCACCCACACCCAGGCTCCGGGTACTCCATCACTGAACGCACCGCCTCCCAGAACTTCTCCACACCCTGGGGCCGGCAGCGGTGGAACCTCTCTCCCCAGCAGGATCGCGGGGGAGACCCCGTGTGTGAGAGGAGTGGAGGGCTGACCTGGTTGAAGCTGGAAGGTGCTTCCCCCTCTGCACCGGCCCCCAGGCAGCGGCACAGAAGAGAATCGGAAAAGCCTCGCTGGTGGACTTGCAGAGCTCAGGCCTGTCCAGGAGAGAAGGGGAGGTGTCTGGGCCCCAGCCCACGGCCAGCGCCATGCTGCAGCCAACCTGCGTGATGGGCTGATGCCCGGAGAGCAAACAGAGGCTCCGAGCTCCTGGGAGAGGCAGCATCACCTTCTTCACCTGGAAGCTCAGAAACGTGTGCAGAGATGCATGAGAGAGACTTGCTGAATGAGGAACAGCAGCTCCGCCTTTTGCCACAAACGTCACCAAAACTGCATCCAACTCAGTGGATACAGCCAGGGGCAGCCCCCGTGTCCGGCCTCCGGCAGGCCCACCATGAAAGGACGGCGCAGTCTCTGGCCCAGGACTGGCACTGTCCGTAGCCACAGGAAGGACACGGGCAGAAAGCGCCCGTCCTGGGCAGCCCCTGCCTCCGGATCGAGAAGGCAGCTCTGCTGGGACCACGAGGCCCTCAGGGGATGACCCACTATTCCTGAAGAGGTCCACCAACTGCCCCTTTTGTCTGAATTGAGCTGGAGATCAGAGCTCACCAAAAAATGGCAGGGAATTCTTTGAAATATGAGTGACAACATAAGAAACAGGAGTAGAGCAACACAATTTTAACTTTTGAGACAAAGCCTGGAGTTCAAGAAAGCAATGCGGTCTGCTCCTGGCCCAGCTCCCTCGTTCCCTTCCAGGCCCCACCAGGGATTTGCTGGGGAAACGCCTGCCGCCCATTGCTCAGGTACCAGCTGGCCAGTCCTCCGCGCTGCCGCCGCCTCCAAGTTTGGCCGGTAGAGGGCGCCGCATCACCACACTCTCACTCTAGCCTAGGCTTTGGTTCACACAAAGACCAGGCTGAGGGAGTTGTTCTTATGCTTGTGGTTCAACACTACCGGAGTAAGAAGCAGCAAAACACCAGCTTGCTATTACATGGTATCACCTCTAAAAAGTGCACAGAAAAATGACAATTATGCATCTTTGCTCACTGGAAATGGGATTTCTGTGTGTTCGTTATTTTCTGAATTCTGTCAATTTTCTACAAATTTGAATTACTCTCATAATCAGAAAAATCCCCAGGATTGCTCAGGGGCTCGAGAGTTTTTTGGGGGGAGAGGACACGGTGGATGGGAGCAGCATGAGGTCCTAGGCTGATGGAGAAGCATTTTTGCAAAACTGAATACTTGCCTGGACCTGCGCTGAGCGCTGGCAGATCACCGGCACTGGACACAGCCCTGCCTCGAGGAGTTCGCAACATGAGCACAACACAGTGAATGCTGAACAGCCGAGAGGCGCTCAGAAAAGAAAGCCAAGACCCAGGCCCAGTCCCCTGGTGTTCAGGGAAGGCTCCCTGGGAGAGGGGGCATGGAGCTGATATCTCCGGTGCCCACGTGAGCTAAGACGCAGAAGCAGGAAACAGGAAGGGAAGATGAGGCTGCCAGGTCAGCGTGAGGTCTGAGGCTTGGGGAGGGGAGAGGGCGGAAGCTGCCAGATTCCTCTGCCGGGAGTTAGAGAGACCTGAAGCCTCAAGAGACCAAGTAACATACTCATCAGTTCATCAATCTCCAATGGAAAACTGGGATAAGTAACCAGCATCTCACTTTTTAAAAATTATCAAAGATGCTGGATAAGAAAACAATACAAAAGCCCTATGAATCGGGAGGCTCAGCAGGTGTGCGTGCCCCTGTAAACCACCGCTCGGCGAGAGCGGGGAGCTGGGAGAGACAGTGGTTTTGACTGGGAAGCACTAATGTAACATTCAATTATTCTACTGCCTACTGGCTGACTTAACTCAGCCAAATTAGGATACATTTTATACTGACTATTTTGACATTGGTTTTATTTGGCAAGTAAAACAAAACTGATCCAATTTCCTTACAACCACTGTAAACCATAAACTGCACAACAAGAGGTTATAAAATATGTAAGGCTTATAAACACCACCTGCAGTTCCGCCCGCTGCCACACCGGGGTCTCGGGCCCTCTCACCTAAGTGGCCAGCGACCGTGCTCCACCACGGACCGGGCTCCACCGTGGACCGGGCTCCACCACGGACCGGGACCGCGGACCGGGCTCCACCACGGACCGTGCTCCACCACGGACCGTGCTCCACCGCTGACCGTGTCCACCACGGACCGTGCTCCACCACGGACTGACCGGCAAGCTTCTGTGGGGACCGGTCCTCCCGCTTTAACTCCCTGGGAAGCAGCACCTCTTTACCCAACAGAAAGGTAAAACCTGCCCTGAGGTTGTGCCCGTTTCTAGGTCCTTCCCAGCCGTATGATGTCAACAGGGAGCAGCTGTAACGGCCCCAGGGATGAGCCTGCCCACAGGTGATGGGCCTGTGCTGCCCTGAGCACAGGTGCCGGACATTGCAGCTCTGGCCGTGCCCTGCGCAGTGAGCAAGCGCTGAACTGAGCTGCATTAGCCTCGAGCCCCTAACCCAGGCTGGGGACCTGTCTCCTGCCAAGGGCCACTGGATATTTACATCACTCACAGGCCAAAAACATCATCAACTTAACATTAGCCTGCTGTATTGGGTTAAACACTTATTACCTCACCCCTAGTGCCTTGGCAGGGCCAGACCAAATGATTTTGAGGGCCTTATACGGCTGGACGTTCCCCACCCATCCTAAACCAGACAGAGACACTCAGCCGCTCCACCTGCCCTCTGGGTACTCATCCGCTACTTGTGTCTTTTCCCATCGAAGTGAACTGGAAAACTGCTTCTAAAGTGTCAGGCGATTCCAGGGGTAGTTAAGCTTAAGGACCACTTGGTTGTGGGTCTGTCAGGAGAAAGCCCAGATTGTCTTTATGGAGGATGAGCCGAAGAAGCTGCTGGCTTCTTCCGAGGGGCGGATGCTCAGAGACCAGTGCAGCCCGCCACCCTGCACCTCCAAGTGCAAGGCGTGGGGCATGGAGCAGGAGGGGGAGCCCGCCGGTGACCATTTTGCCCTGATCCTGACAGACTGTGTTCATCTCTATTCGCCCACCTGGAAGCTTCTAGATCAGGCGTCCTCAAACTATGGCCGCGGGCCACATGCGGGTGTTTTTGCCGTTTTGTTTTTTTACTTCAAAATAAGATATGTGCAGTGTGCACAGGAATTTGTTCATAGTTTTTTTTAAACTATAGTCTGGTCCTCCAACGGTCTGAGGGACAGTGAACTGGCCCCCTGTTTAAAAAGTTTGAGGACCCCTGTTCTAGATCCATTCTCATTTATGTTACAGTAATCCCCAATGACACTGCCCGCCAAACCTTTCTTGTTTTATTTACTTTTGTAATCCCTGTCTCAAATTTAATCCATCATTGCTGTTTGTTGTTCCTTGTCCTCAAATAATTTACTCCTAGTGATGCGAGGTTTCTTTATGTGACGGGATTATTTTTCCCACCTGCGTCTTGCGGAAAGTGGAGACCGAAATTCCGACTGAAATCAGCTGCAGGGCGCCATCTGCTCTCCCGAGTTTCTTTGTGGAAACAATGATTAAAACTAACATCTCCTGAAAAACTTCTCACTGTTCTCTCAAACCCAAACTACTCATGTCTCAGTTCTACTCACTGGTAAAAGGAACAATGTGAAAATGAACACAATTACTTACCAACCCTCCCGGGTTTCCAATGAGTGGCTGGCCAAGGCAGAGAGGGAATCCCACCTTCTTCCCCAGGTTCCAGCCACGTGGCTGCAGGCCCCGCCTGCGTGCAGCTGCGAGCCCTTCAGACCCGCGAGCCCCATGCAGCTGCCTGCTCTGCTCCTTCAGGGCCTTCAGAATGTGTGCGGATAGAACACACAATGGCCTTTACATTCAAGCGATGCAACCATTTCTAATCGGATTTTGAAATCTCCTCCGAAGGTAGACTGCTTCTGCACCATTTCAGCAGATACCGCGGGGAGGGGTTCTGAAACGTGTGCCCTGGGACCCAAGACCACGTGACTGTAACACGCATCGCAGCACGAGGTGCCACGTACCAGGCCTCACCTGGGAAGGCTCGGGGCTGGGGTGGAAGCAGCTGACGACTGGGAAGGTGTTGTGGGCTGAGATGAGTCATGGTTTCTTGGAACTCTGCCCATTCGATACCAGATCCCCATGCTGTTCAGTTCCCTTTAGGAGAAAAGAGAAATCTTCATGGCGCGGTTTAGCACAAAGCATTGACCTGAGCAACCAAGCACACCGACTCCTTTAAAAGAATCACCCCCTCAAACACCAGGGAACTGCTGCCCACAGACTGGCCACATCACCCCCTTTGTGCCCGGGGTGTCAGAGTTCAGAGCTGGCCTTCCTACCTTCCTTCTACTGCACTTTCCTTGGTTCTCAGTCTTTAAATTCTTTTTTAATTTTGTCATTTAATTGTAGGTGTTTACATGACAATCCACTTCAAGCCCCACTTCTAGTTCAGTGTTACCAGCTCCCCGCGCACTTGAAGCAAACACCACAGCTCGCCTGTCACCCAGCCTGTGCCAGGCCGATGGGCACAGGCCCGGCTTTCAGGGAAAAGAGGAGGGTCTGGATTAAAATGAACAAGAAGCGAAGCAGAACACGGCCCAGATCTAGGAGGTGATCTCAAAAGCCAAGAGAACTTACCCGTGGGGCCCCACGGGGTCCAGCGAGATGGCGGCAGAGCCAGCCAGGGAGAGGGGCATGCGGCCAAGGGCCGAAAACCATCTACCACACCGGTTAACTGGGAAGTCCGGATTCCGGCTGACTGAGTATAGTGAACATCTGTTGTCTTTTGGACACCCAGCATCCATTCACTCCACAGTCTGACTTTTTAACTCTCCTCTGTATCTGGGGGCAGCCACCCCTCATTCTTGGTCCCTGAGTTCCAATGGCTTGGGCCTGGGGGAGAGAACATTTTCCAGGTAGCAGGGACAGGGTCAGGGTGCACAGGACCCCAGGGAGGTCAATCAAGACCAATGAGACGAGTTCTAGAACTTCTGTTTGAATGATTGAGAACACAGACTTGCTCTTTGCCTCGGGACTTGAACCTGAAGGAAAAGTAGGTGAACCAAGCGGCCACCATTCCTCCACTGGGGAGAACATGTCTAGGAATGGGGTTCCCTGGAATCGGAGCCAGGAGGAGAGAGGGGGAAACTAGATCCCCGTGACGTTCTGCGAGCACCCACTTCCAGCCACACTGAGCCAGCCACCCCTGAGCTCTTCGGTTACGCACTCAGCCAACAAGGGCTGCCTCTGCTTATGCCAGCCTGGGCTGGGTTCCCTCTCATCTACAATTGAAAGAGCCCGGAGTGAAATCCTGAGATGCCTTGTACTTGGTGCTAATGAAGTGGCTTCAGAGTCAGGCCCGTGCCGGCACTAAGGGCCACCGGTGAACAGGGCACAATGGGCCCAGCCCTCTTCTCTTAAGGGAAGAAAACTGCACAAGGAATTGTCATATGGTCATGAAATATCACGCTTTTCCCACCTCAGAACCCCCACTGGTACCCGGTGCACTGGGAGCAAATCCATACCGCCATCATGTCCCAGGAGGTCCTGGTGGCCCTCCCCTCCACTCCCCCCTCCCGACTCCCTCGCTGAAGGAGCCACTGGCTCATTGTTGTGTCTCATTTTTGTTGCTCCCTAAAATGACATCATCATTGATGTCCTGCTTGCTGCTTGCCTCTCCTGCTAGAACACAAGTCTGTGAGCACAGACTCTGCGTTTGCCTCAGTCGCCATCTGCCAGGGCCTCTGGCCACAGAACAAAGGTGCCATAGACTCAGTGGGCGAGTAAACTGCTGAGAGCCGAGGCTCCGTGGTCCCAAAGAAGAGAACTCCTGGGCTCGGGGGCACCTGGAAAGGCCCACAGAGCGTCGGGATAAACACCAGGACAAGGGGACGGAAAGGCCCTGAGTGGGAGTGGCATGAGCCAAGGCGCGGAGGGGTGGACGGCGTGGTGGTCTGGCCTGGCTGCAGCTCGCAGAGAGAGGAGGCGAGGTCTGTGTAAGGAGACTCACCCGATAAACGTGTACTGAGGGGGGGCCTGCTTGGTCCGGCCCATGATCCGGATGTCACAGATGGCCGCTTCCGTGGAATCCCGTGGGATAAACTTAATGCACAGCCTCTTCTTTCTAAAAGCTACTTCCTCTGCAGGAAAGAACACGGAGAGGCGTGAGTCTCTATTCAGAGCATCCGGTCCGCCGTCACGTTCCCTTTCTGGCAGCGGGAGGGGCTGGTCATCCAAGCGCCTGCCCGACAGAAGGGCTGGGCCCTGCCCCTGCTGCCCTCCCCGCCCACAGCGGGCAGCCGGGTGTGCGGGCCGGAGCGCAGCCCTTCCCGGCGGAGAGGGGTTCCTGCGGTGTGCCGCCTCTGCGAGGAGAAACCGCACCTGCTTACTGCGGCAGCCTGCAGGTACAGGCATGTGGACACCTGAGCGTGAACACACTTTATTACACGGACGGTTTTCTTTTTTCCTTTTCATTGTAGAAATTCTCAAACTTTCCCCAGAGTGCATGACCCCACACGTTCCTATCATCTAGTTCCAACACCGCCCCCGACGGACAGGCCGGTTTCATCCCGCATGGCCTGGCTGGAGGATTTAGGGTGAATCTCTCACACAGTGTCTTGTTACCCATCGACAGCTCAGTAGGCACCTGGGGCAGACAATCTTTTTTAACACGATCACCATGCCATGACCATCCTTAAGAAAATGAACAACAATTCCTAATATCATCCAATAAATACAGTCTATATTCAAGTTCCCTTCATTGTCTCAAAAATGTCACTTCACTGCTGGTTTGTGACTGTGGCTGTCAGGCCTCTCCAGTCCCTTTTATTCTGTCACAGCCTCTCCCCCTCCCTTGTCTTCGGGGCACTGGTGCTGGAGAAGCTGGGTCACTCCCCTGCACCTCCTGTGAACTGGCAGTTACGGCTAAAGGCCCGGTAAGAGGCAGATTGGGGTTTTTTAGGCAAGAACACTTCCTAGGTGGTGCAGGTACCTCCTGCAGTGACAGCTCGCCCCCTCAGCTTCTGGGGGTGTCGATCTGTCCCCGGGATGAAGTCCCCAGCAGCCACTCTCTGAGTGTTCACCCCCCGCCCCTGACGACTGCTGCTTAGATCCATCATTTCATTAAAGGTTTCAAAGTGGCGATTTTCTAAATCTGTCATCCTTCTACATTTTTAGCTGGAATTCTTCTATATAAAAATAACTTTTCTTCAACTACTTGGTCTCTCTGAAATAACGTTGTATAGGAAACAAGATAAATACGTGATTCTTTAGTTATCGAGTCTTAGTGATACGTCTGTGCCCTCCCAGCCCCGCGGTGGCCAGCCAGGTGTTGGCTTGCTCATCTGTGGTTTTGAAACACAAGTTTCATTAACTGCAGTCACTCAGACATGAGTCAGACAGACCTGGGTTGAAATCCCACCTCTGCCACCTCCCAGCACTATGACTTTAATCTCTCTGTGCCTCTGTCCCACTGTCTGTGAAAGGGAGCTACTGAAACCCCGCCCTGTAGGGAGGCAGGGTGATGGAATGGGGTCGAGATACACTTCCTGTAGCCCCATGCCTGGCACACGTACGTGCTCAATAAGGAACAGCCATGAATGTTCTTATCATCATCATGGAAGCCTCCAGCACATGATTTCAGTCAGGGCTCAGCACTGACTTTCAAGCCCTTTCAGTTCTTTGTCAGGAAATAGGCATTCAAATCAGGGAGCAGCATGAGGAGGGCAGGGCAGGCCTGCCGCCGGTCTCGACTTTACCAAGGGGAGCCCAGATCAGAGGTGCTGTGTTGTTGTGTGTGTGCGGGGGCGGGGGGGGGGGGGAGGACGGGCATGGGGGAGGACGGGGAGAGGGGCTAAGAGCCAGATGGACACTCAGAAACTCTGTGGGTTCTCTTCCTTGGTGAGGACACTGAGGACTGGATGGGACCTAGAACTGAGAGTAACAATGTCCTGAATCCAGACCCCACAGCAACCCTGCACCTTGGAAACTATCCGAGATGAGATAGGCCTCTGACTGTGAAGAAGGTGAGACCTGCCCTGCACGCAGGTGAGAATGCAGGTATTTCACTTGCTCTTGCCACGCTGCTCTCTGCTCCCTTCCTCCCTCTACAGCATGGAGCCACTAATTACACACGCTTCAGCAGGCCTGATTTTAAGTAAATATATTATGCAGAGTCAATAGAAATGTGTTCAGTCATGCTAATGAACACAGAAAGGACACAGCACTTTACTAAAGCAAACAGCCTGCCAGTGTCTAAGTACTACGTGGATTGCAACAAACTGTATTTTAAACTGATTACAGGAGTCTCCTCCTTTTGGCTGACTTTATAAAATCAGGGCCTTACATGCACCCAAACTGCACCCGTCCCCTGGGTAAAGACCCCAGGAAATGGCCGTATGACACGAAATGAAAGCTACCCCGAACCCACCCTCCTTGTGAGATAAGACACCTGGTGGAGAGGCCAGGACAACCTCAGAAAGTCCACGGCACAGCAGCTGTGCCCCAGGCACGGGGAAAGACTGCCCAGATCACGGCCCAGGCTCGCCCCACAGCAGCCAGACCACAGCCCAGGCAGGCCCCCCACCCTGGGCTTCCTCGCTGAACTGGTTCAACGAGAGGAAAGTGCAGAATGGGAAATCCCTTGTGGCCCTACAGTATCAACATAAAGACACTGTAAGTCAACTGTCAAAAACGAGCACCAATTCTAAAACCAAGAATGGCGGGGCGGGGGGGGGGGGGGGGGGTAGGGGGTGGAAAATTAACACAAATCTACAGGCAATTTTAGTTCTCAAGTAGACAAGCTATTTAAGAATAAGCAAAGGTAGCAAGCAAACACTTGTGAAATGTTCAGTCTTGCTAATAAATAACGAAATGAAAATTCAATAAAATTGGGATAGCAAAAGTAAATTAAAAATTTAAAACCTATGCTGGCAGGTCTGTGGAAAACAGGTACAAGCCTGTGTCATTAGTGGCACCGTGAATTGGTATTTCTGGAAGTTAATTTGGCAACAGAGAGTAATAACGCTTATCTTTATTGAGCCCATCCTCTGAGCAAGGCACTGTGTGCAATGGGTACCTTAGGCGATTCAAAGATAAATTAAACACGGATCTTGCCCTCAAAGAAAGAGGTAAGTAGCAAAGACATGAAGAAAACACATAAATGGCTAAAAGCAGCTAAAAACATTATTATGAGGTAGACAATATCCCCTTGCCCATTTTACAGATGAGGAAACTGAGGCCCAGGAGGGTGAAGTCCTATAGTTGTTAAGTGCAAAGCCAGACTCCTTATCAGGTGAGTCAACTCCACAGCCCGAGTTCTCCACGGGCCAAGCTGCACTTTGTCCTCGTGGAGGTAACGATGGGAATTCAGAGGCAGAATCACTCCTTTCGGCTTCCCACCACTGTGACTCCATTGCTTACTTCCCTCCCGCCCTTCAATACGTGTCTGCAATAAAGGCAGCAGCAGGGACTGACCTCTGACTGACGGTAGCCCTGTCTCATTATGTTGTAATGCAGTTTCTTGTTGCCAAGTGTAGATCACCCACTAGACTAAGGTCCTTGAGGAAAGGGCCAGGATCTTCGTCACCTTTACATCCCAAAGCCTGCAGTGCCACAGGCACCCGCCAATCTGAGCTGACTGTGGAGAGGAGAGAGCTTGCTTCACACTGGTGTGCAGGGATCAGAGACTGCCTGATGCCGGTGGGAGGACTTAGGCTCAGCAGGAAAGATATGGGGTGTGGGCATTCCGAGGTGAGGGAAAGGGCATTTCAGGCAAGGAAAACAAGCAAATCTGTAGCCAGCAAAGAAAGGAGCCTGGAGAACGCACAGCGTGTGCCTCTGTTTGGGCGAAGTAGAGGGTGTCTGAATGTGAGAAGCACCTTGTAGAGGACGGCTGGGCAGACCACAGGGCCTAGGACCCAGGAGCCTCAAGTACTTGGAAACCTATCACAAGGAAATCATTCACAATCTGTACACACCCAACTGACCTACAGATTCAACATCTTTCCTATCAAAATCCCAGCTGGCTTCTTTGCAGAAACTGACAAATCCTAAAATTTATATGAAAATTCAAGGGACCCAGAATAGTCAGATCATCTTGAAAAAGAAGAACAAAGTTGGAGGTCTCATAGTTTCAAAACCTGCTACAGAGCTGCAGTAATCAATCAAGACTGGCATAAGGAAAGACACATAGGTGGATGGAGGAACTCGGAGTCCAGAAACAAAACTCGCGCAGTTACCGTCAACTGACGTTCAACAAGGACGCTGAGACAAGTCAGTGGAGGGAAGAATGGTTACTCAACTGGAATTCACATGTGCAAGAATGAAGTTGGACCCCATCTCACACCATTCACAAAAATTAACTCAAAATGGATTACAGACATAAATGTAAGAGTTAAAACTATAAATCTCTTAGAAGAAAACATAGGCAGGAATCTTGGTGACCTTGATTTAGGCAATGATTTCTTGGGTATGTTACCAAAAGCACAAGCAAAAAAAAAAAAAAAAAAAAAAGAAAAAGGTAAATAGATTCCATCAAAATAAAAAACTTTTGAAGGACAACAAGAAAGTGAAAAAAAAACAAAAACACAAAAAGGGAGAAAATATTGCAAATCATATAATTAATGAAGTACTTATGTCTAGAATACAGTTAAACCCTGAAAAACACAGGGAATAGGGCACCAACCTCCCACATAATAAAAAAATCTGGGTATAATTTTTGACTTCCCGAAAGTATAACTACTAATAGCTTACTGTTGACTGGAAGCCTTGCCAATAACATACAATTAATACATATTTTGTGTGTTATATATATTATACATTGTACCCTTACAATAAAGTAAGCTAGAGAAAAGAAAATGTTAAGAAGATATGATTACAGTATTTACTGAAAAAAAAAAAATCTGTGTATAACTGGACCCACACAGTCCAAACCCATGTTGTTCAAGGGTCAACTGTATATTAAAATATTCTGACAACTCAATTAAACAAAGACAACCCGCTGTAAAATGGCAAAGGACCAGAAGAGACCTCCTCCGGAGAAGGCACACCCATGGCCACAAGCACATGAAAAGATGCCCAGCATCCTTAACTGACAGGGAAACGCAAACCGGAACCACGAGAGCCCACTTCCTACCCATGGAGATGGCTGGAACCAGGACAGTGACACGTGCTGGGGAACCGCACGCACTGCTGTGGGAGGGGAACACAGTGCTGCTCCTTTTAGACACTGTGTGGCAGCTCCTCAGAAAGTTACATACAGAGTTAGAATAGGACCCAGCCATTCCACGCCTAGGGAGACACCTAAGAGAAATGACAACATATGTCCACACAAAAACTTGTACATGGATGCTCATAGCAGCATTATTCATAATAGCCAAAGGTAGAAATAACCCAAACATCCATCAATTGGATGGATATGCAAAATGTAGTATATCCATATAAATGGCGGATTATTTGGCGATAAAAAGGAATGAAGTACTGATAGATGCTGCAACACGGATGAACCTTGAAAACATATGCTCAGTAAAAGGAGCTGATCATGAAAGACCACATACTGCACTATTCCACTTATATGAAATGTCCTGAACAGGCACATCTACAAAGTAGACCAGTGATTGCCTAGGGCCAGCGAGGTGCAAAGGTGAGGGGTGGAGGGAAACAGTGAGTGACTGCTAATGGGGATGGGATTCTTGGGGAGGGGATGAAATATTTTAAAACTGATGGTAATGGCTGCAAACTCTGTGAATATACTAAAAACTTCTAAATGGTATACTTTAATGGGTAAACTGTATCGTGCGTGAATTACTAGTATATCCAATAAAGTTTTACCAAACCCCCCTGACACATAAATATATAAAATCTTTTTGTAAAAGGTGCTTAAACACATGCTTTTACAGAGTGGCACTGTGGTTAGAAGTGTGGCTGGTGTCAGACTTGTGTGTGTTCTAGTTACTCCCCACTCCGAGGGGCGCGACCTTGGGTAAATTCTTTAACCCCTAAGCAGTTACTGAGCCTCACTTATCGCAGATGTGAACTGGGTTTAATAATACCCATTTCCAAAGAGAGGTCTTCTGAAGATTCAATGGTATCAGGTATGTAAAGCATTTATTACAGGGGTTAGCACACAGAAAACATACTAAGTATCAGCTATTATAATTATTAACTAACGCATATAATTTCAAACAAATAATAGCAAAATGTCCAAAAGTGAGGAGACTATTAAGAAAATGAAAATATGCTAAGCAGTGGAACCTCCTTGTGTCGCTAAAGTAAGAGCTATGGGGGGCCTATGCAGATATGAAAAGTCTGGTCTACGTGAAATGCTAGCAAAAACCCAGCAAAAATCGGGGGTCCCAATGGGGCTAAATATGGAAAACACAAATGTGTATGGCACAGAGTGAGACACAGAACTTCACAGAGAAACCGTGTCATAAAGGAAGGAGTCTCTGTGTTCATTTTTAACTTAACTGCTTCACGGTGTGGGCATCCTATAGTTAATTGGTAAGAGTAATTAAACATGAAACAAGTTATATCACATCAAAATGAGGAGGCTCAAATACACAGAGGTTTCCCGGCGCTGTGTAATAGCTGATGTGCATGACGGGCCCTGAAGAAGCTTCCGACTCGTCAGGGACTCAGTTCTGCTCAGTTCTGCTCAGGGCTCCCACAGAATCCTGTGTACGCTGACGGGCAGTCTTCCTGGTTCGGGCCTTTCTTGTTGGCTCCAAGGGCCCAAAATGGGGACATTATTGCACTGTATTCCCTGGGCATCTTCTGATTTTTCCCTTTTGCATCGGGGTCTTTGCCAAGCTTGGCTTCAGCAGCACAAAGGATGCACTAAGGACACACTACCACCCGCCTCTCCATCCATTCCTGCGCGACCAGCTCAACAGGAAGCCCACTCTGGGAGACACGGACATTCGGCTCACTTACATGGTGCTGACCAGAACGCTACCAACTCCTTGGAGAACTGAGTCAGACACGAGTTTATTCATGGGCAAGCAGTAGGGACTCCTAAATTATTTCCAAAGAAAATGCACATAACAATACCTAAAAATATACCTGGAGGAAGGAACTGGCATGGTGATGAGCGGTACTAAAGGGCGACTCACGTGTGTCCACCGTCTCCTGAATCGGGATGAAGCCCACCGGCAGAGTGTCCTTGATGTCAATGAGCTTCATGTCCACCAACACGTTCCCTAAATGACTCTTGGGAAGAAAGAAAAGAGGTACAGACGATTAATCCAAACACGCCTGCGGTGTGTTTGCCGTGTTGGCCTCGAGATGCATATCTACACCATGACTCTTGCAGCTTCGCGACAGCAGGTTAATGAGAGTGGGGGCCACTTCATGTCCCCCAGCGGTCACACGGGGACTCGGGGGCCCGGGACGGAGTTTCATCTGCAGAACCTCAAAGCCACGCACTCAGACCCCAGACACGGCACGCCTCGGTTAGGCGGACAGGCAGCCAGGAGATGCCAGAGACACAACCAGAAGAGGACAGCTGCGCACACGTCGGGACCAGCTCTCAGGCCCCGCAGGTTAGAGAGAGCAAACCCCTGGCGCAGCTGTGGGGGGAGCTGCGTCTAAACCGAACAGAGAACCAACCACACTCGTACGTGGTTGCCAGCCTGCATATCGGCGCACATTTCGGTTGCTAGATACATTCTGTAAAATCCCAAGAATCATAAAATACAGCGTGAAAAGCCCTGCTGCCTCAATATTACACATCTTCCAGAATGACACGCACCGGGGCCTCTTAAAGTTTCTACTTAGTGGTAGTATACGGGGTCCACGGTGCTGTTTCTGTAACCAGTGCAAAAACGTCTTCCGAAGACAGCTCCCACCCCCTGTAACTGCGAGAGAGAACTATCTGCAAATGCACTGGAAAGGAGCCCTCAAGGTATCTACCCCACAACTTCAATACGGGGGGCTACCCCGAAGATGGCGTCAAAACCTTCCGAGTAATCTGCAGTTACTTCCCCTCTCCAGTAGAGCCAGTTCAGGAAAGACTGATGGCTGCTGATCCCACCTCTCTCCAGTTAGGATGCCAGCCACGCACTCTGCGTGCCCATTTCCCAGAAGCACCTCGCCCACGTGAGCACGCTCGGGCTCCTTGCTCTGTGTTTGGACAAGCACCCAGATGGCCAGCCCGTCACTCTGGCCTCCGCAGCACCTCCTCAGGCCTGTGTCCGTCTCTGCGCATGGGCAACAGCCCCTTCCCCCTGCACAATGCCAACTAACACGCTCTCTGAAGGCCATTTAGGGAGTTCTTTCCATCTACACTCTCCGCTCTATTCTCTCTTGGCACTATTTTCCTTCACATCAATTTATAATGGCACATTTTCGAGGTTATTTGACTTCTGTCTCCCCACTAGAGTTTAAGAACCACCAGGACCAAAACTATCTGCCACTGCTGTAAGTCCAAGCCCAGCACAGTTCTTAGCACACAACAGGTGGTCGGTCATTATTTGGTGAAAAAAATGACTGTATTTTCCGCTGTAAAAGACGACTGGGCGTATAAGATTTTCCTGGGTTAAAAAGTCGTCTTATACACCGGAAAATACAGTAGATTGTTGAAAGAGAAATCTACCCTTCCCCCAAAAAAGAGCTTACCAAATACCGTATTTTATTGCATATAAGACGACTTTTTAACCCAGGAAAATCTTATATACCCAGTCGTCTTATATGCCGGAAAATACGGTAATGTTTTTTGGTACATTTTCAATTGGGTGGGCTGCTCAAAGTGAGAAAACAGATTGGATTTTCTGGGATGATGAATCTAAACTCTATCAATAAGAACATTAAAAGTATATTTAATAAATCTATATATATAAAAGCCTGAGCGACCGTTTGACCGGTAGCTATGATGCGCACTGACCACCAGGGGGGTAGATGCTCAATGGACAGGCATGGACACATGGAACAGACTGATGAATCTCAGTGGGAAGGGGGGAGGGGGAGGGAGGGGAGAGATTAACCAAAGATCTATATGCACACTAGAGGTGCGGTGCACAGGTTCATGCACCGGTGGGGTCCCTCGGCCTGGCCTGCAGGGATCGGGCCGAAACTGGCAGTCTGACATCCCCCAAGGGTCCCAGATTGCGAGAGGGCGCAGGCCAGGCTGAGGGACCCCACCAGTGCACGAATCGGTGCACCGAGCCTCTAGTACATTATAAAACAAAAGCACACAAATGAAATGAATTTTTTAAATGTAACTGAAGGTCGATGTGTCAAGTGTACACCAGTGCCTGCTGTCACAAAACCGTTTCCTCTCGCAGAACTCTCTGCTTGCCCACTGCTTCCTGGAAGTCCGCCTTGGTGGCTGCCTCAGGGAAAGCACACGGCGCGGCCCGGCAGGCGGACTGGGGACCCTCGGGGTGCAGACCACATCTCTGACCTCGCACAGGGCTTGGACCGTTAGCCTAACTCGCAGACATGAGCTGCCTGCAGAGCTGCCTCATCTAATCGATCATCATTTTTTTTCATGGCGGCTGCGTTTCCATGTCATCACTGCTTTCTGCATTGAGAAATTAACACTGGGTATGTGTCCCTCCCCGGAGATGGATGGGCGTTCATCAATATCCTTTGCAGATGTCTTCTGCTGGACAAGCTGGGTTTCACGGAAGTCAACTGCAAACCACTTAGCGACCTCACCCTCCACACTACAAATGTCCCAGATCGTAAAACCAGAACATGGGTGGGGTGGCCATTTTAAAAAGCATCAAAAACCCTCCCGTGCACACCGAACGGGAGCTGCACTGCCAGAGCTTCCACAGTCTGTGTGGGGCCCTCTGCGCGCGGGGCTGCGCTGCACTGCGTTTAATACAGTGGGTCTGCGACACCATTAATTTCGCGTGTCCCTCTCCCCTCCCCCACCCCGTGCTCCCTTTCATTTCCTCCTCATAAATATGAAGAACGTATTCCCAATCCTTGTTGAGCAAATGATTCATGCCAAAAGCCCAATATGCACTGACTCAGGGTATTTATATTGCCTCTGGTAGCCTGTGTTTGCTAGTATACTGTAATTATTTTTGACAACCTTGCATTTAAGGTAGCCACAGATAACCAACTTAATATTCAAATGTTCATAAATCCTTCTGTTTAATATCCTCCCTACCTAATCTATGTACATTATTATTACAGGTAATGCAGAAAGTACAGGGCATGAAAAGTGCAATTAATCTCGATCCTTCCCCAGGAAGCAATGTCACTCCAAAGCCAGGTTTCTGTATTAATGGCATTATTGGGGGAAGGAAATTTAAGTTCCAAAGGAGTCTCCCCAAACTCCTACATTGGGAGTCTCAAGTCACCTAATTAAGAATCTGTCCAGCCTTGAGATCCCGCATCCCTCCTTCACAGCTGTACAAATTATGCCACGCCGAGTCCTCCCTGACAGCAGGGCCGGCACGGCGGCTGCGGCAGATTAAACTATGCCTCATTCCTGTCCACCCCTGGCCGGCCGTGGGCCCCTGCCACCCCCGGAAATGGATCCCTTTGGATTTCACCACAGGACCCATTCATTCTTTTTCTGGAACCAGAATGACCTATTTCCTATGCTGCTTCAAAGGAGCGGCAGAGGTCTCCCCCACGGCCCTGGTCCTCACCCGACATCCCTCCTCACGCCCTACCCACCTCCTGGGCCTCCTGGAGGAAGGCACATAAAGGAAGCCCTCAATGAACATCTCTTTAGTGTTCAACAAATGGTGACTGAATCATGCATTCTCTACAGGAGCTTTGCCTGTGACACCAAAATTAACAAGCGCAGGCCACTCATCTGCCATTTTTAGACTTGTCACTGTCCCCACACGAAGGATCGGGGACTCCTCTGGCCTCGAGTACCAAGAACCCACAACCTTCGGGGGAAACGCAACAACAAAAAAATCCACACACACACACAATAAAAAGTGGCATAAGAGATCATGGCTGTCCTGGGAGGCCACCGTTTTGAGCCGAAGCCTCCTCAGTCAGGACGGGGGAAGACTGAGCAGAGATCAGAAATGACCCCGTGAAGCCACTGAGCAGAGCGAGGGCGCCCCCGGGGTCCGTCCTCACAGCCCGGAGCGGCAGTGAGCACGCTGACCTCTGCACCAAGGGGAGGCGGGCGGACAGAACAGGGGTGACAAAGTTAAAAACATGAACAGTTTCAAAAGAGGGATTAGGTAACTCCCGGGACAAAGGGAGGTAGGGTGGAGGGGGGGATGTCACCCGGCCTGTAGACCGGCCCCTCCGTGTCCTCAGGCGGCGGGGGAGCCCCAGGGCCTGCTCACACTCACTGCGGCGCAGCTGCCGCCTGCCGGCCAGTCTGGTGAAAGGAGGTCGGAGTTTAGCACCAGGACTGTCCCCCCTCCATCAGAAGCTGCACTTCACAACAAGCAGACGTTACCCTCGTATTGGGGGGGAATTAAAGCAATGACTTCTCCCCAGCCCTGCATACGTTATAGTCTTCCTTCCAAAGACTTCTCAATAAACACAGGAGTGGTAGGTGGGAGAGTGGCAGCCAGAGAACCGTGTGACTGTCTCCATCCAGAAAGCGCGGAGGGCCAGGCCGGGACCCAGGACGGGACCATGGGCTGTGGGGCTATATGACGGGAGAAAGACAGTTTCTCTTCCGATTCATGCTTCTGAATGAAGATGTTTCAAGTTGTTTTTCTTTTCTTTTTTAAAAACATTTTTTATTGATTTCAGAGAGGAAGGGAGAGGGAGATAGAAACATCAGTGATGAGAGAGATTCATTGATCAGCTGCCTCCTGCACGCCTCCTACTGGGGATTGAGCCCGCAACCCTGGCATGTGCCCTGGACTGGAATCGAACCCGAGACCTTTCAGTCCGCAGGCCGACACTCTATCCACTGAGCCAAACCAGCTAGGGCCCAGTTTTTGTTTCCTTTTTAAACCATAACATATCTTACTGTTAAAATAAAATGTATAAAAATAAATTAATAAAAATATTTCAAAAAAACTTTGCATCAGAAAGAGACAAGAACACTTAGGCCCAAAATAAAATGGCTCCCTGAGAATGGCAACCTGCGCCTTCTTGGGGCGAGGGAAGACAGGTGACCTTGGAGAAGCCCAAACGCTCTGAGCTCAGGAAAGAGCGAAGGCTCCCAGAGGCTGTCTGGGGAGCGGGAGGGGTATTTGCAGGGTGACCAGGGCAGGCCCCAAGCAGAGGACAGGAAAGCGGGTTTCCTCTTCCTAAAGCTACCACTAAAACACTATTGGAAAAGCTTGACTAGGTATCGTCAAAAATTCCCCCATTTATGGCCAGAGTCTGAGGAACGGCACACTAACAGGAATGGACACTGGTGACTGCCTACCTGCAGAAACAGGGACGCCCATGGCATACAGAGACCGGGAAAGACTCATTCTGGAAACAGGCTGAATCTGTGGAAGGGGTGACCAGGCAGCACCTTTCTAGCTGCACCTCCAGGTGTGGGTCAGCTTTCAATCCGGCTCCACCAAAAGTTCTCCCGCCCTCCCCACCCCCCGCCCACCTGTGATTTGTTCCTCTGAGGAAGGGTGGGCAAATGAGAGCTGAGAGAGGAATTTCCTGGTTTGCTTGAAAACATTTTAATGGAATTCACGGTACTCTGGGGCACATGGTTAATAACGCTCTTCATAAACGAAGCCAGCGCGAGCTGCTGATTCCACCCAGTTAGTTCACTGAAACCGCAGATGAATTAATATGGTGACGAAGATCAACCACAACAGACACCGGAGGACACTCCAAGCAGCAGCATGCGTGGCTCCTGCTCACTCAGCAAATGGAAAGGCGCTACGAGACTTACATTTTCTTTGGAAAACGATCTTGTGAAGCACAGGTATCTGGTAACCTTGGATTTAAACAAGCCGTCCTTCCAGAGGTCAGCATCCACACCGTCTGCTGTCTGCGCCACCTGCACCAAAGAGACAGAGGACCGCAGGTGAGGCGGGTGGAACCGAAGCGTGCCAGCCGCCTCTCCGTACCTGTGCCAATTAGCACCGGCCGGAACTCGCACGGCATCTCATTAGTTCATTTCACTGGGCCCTGGGCAGAGACTTTCCAAAAGGGGACAAGGGAGAGTGTGAAAAACACAACTTCTAAAAATACTGTCCCCGGGGAAGCCATTGATTAAAGACACCCTGACAAAAATGGTTCTAATGAGAAAAGAGCAACTTTTGTTGTAATGGGCCAAGGAGGGATTGGAGAAGTCAGCACATTAGGCTGCTCATTACCACTCACTCGGGGGATGGTAGGGGTGCAGGAGAATGTCCAATGGGGTGTGAAATGCCACCTGAGAGGGCACTGCTGTGGGGAGGTTGACACGGCCCTGCTCCAGGACCCTGGGGCCCGCCAGGTGCTTCATCAATGGGGTGCACGGGGCAGGTGTCAGGAAACCCCTCCTCAGCGTATCTTCCGGGCACCAGCTCTGCGAGTGCCATTCAAGGTCGGAAACTGTTAGAAAAAGAAGGCAGACCCAGCTCCCGGTTTATAGCCTCACTAGGAAGCCGTCTGCCTGTGTACAGATGCAGGCATTTTCCTCTGAGGAGAGTTCAAGGCTGAAGCCAGCCTTGCTTTGGGCCTCACAGGACCGGTGCACGGGCTGCGGGAGGGGCTGGTGTGAAGGCTGGAGGTTGGGGGGAGGGCTTGTGATGAGATGGGAGGGAGAGGGGAGGGGCTGGAGGAGGACAGGGACCTCCAGATGCTCCCGGTGGACTGTCAGGGCTGGGCCTGCTCTCCTAACACGCCAGTCTTACCAGCATCTCGTCAGAGGATTCAACGACCTCCAGCACCTTGGCTGGCACCCGTGGGGGACACCAGGAAGGCTCAGGGAGCAGCATCCCTGTCGGGGTACACTCGGTGTCTCCCTGCTTGTCCCTGAGAGGTGTAGCCTCGGGATGCAGTCCTTGATCTGACAACCTCCCGGCCATGCTGACAAACTGCTGAAAGCATCTCCTTCTTTACAGAGAACACTGCAGTCAGCCCCATGGTGGAGCAGCTCACGGCTCGCCAGCGGCCGCAGTCACACGCACCAGCACCAGCCGGGTGTCCCAGAGCCCCGCAGCCGTTCTCTGAGGCCGCCCCAGGAAAGCCCACAGGCCAACAGGCAAAGGAAAACGCCTTTTTCAAACCCAACGATGATAAATTAGCAAATGCTACAAAGGACGGAGAAAGGTACTTCTGCTAAATATGCAAATATGTTTGGCCTGGAATGTGGAAGAAAGGTATGGGGATAAAGTAGGAACCGCTGGCTCCAACGATGTCCCCTCAGGAAGCAAGATGCTAGTTCGGGATCAGACCTCGTCAGCACTTCCCCGTGACGGTCACACACCGAGTTTCTTGAAAAACATGAGATTTAATGCAGTGGCCCCAACTCGCCACTA
Organism: Ia io; assembly: GCA_025583905.1. NCBI lineage: Eukaryota > Metazoa > Chordata > Mammalia > Chiroptera > Vespertilionidae > Ia > Ia io. The sequence goes on from JAJQQW010000017.1 coordinate 7,287,599, forward strand.
TCAAGGGCCCCTTTGGTGTGTTTTCTTCCTTGGATCCATGTTTTGAAAGATTTTTTGTTTCTCAAGCTCTACTTTTACTCTATTTCCTAAATTCTAGTATGGAGTCATTTGGGAATCACTTAGAGATTTAAAGAAACACCCCTTTAGAAAAATAAGAAATAGTATCATATCAAAACGTACAAATCTATATTGTTAGGTGCATCCTAATTTCGGAACCACTGAAATGTGAAAATAAAAAATGTATAGGAACAAAGAAATGCCATGCCACCTGAAACCTATTTGGTTTCTCTATAATGCATTCTTGTTAATACATTAAAAAACGTCTGCAGAACCCTCGAAGTCTGAGGAGCCACAGGCTGGTACCCCAGAAGGAAGAAAGCTGTGTCCTCACCTCCCCCGGGGGCGGAGGGGCTCCGAGGGTCTTGTGTGTATCGGGAAACCCCACGAGGAGTGGGTGTGCACGACACCAAGGCTACCGTTTCCACGGTTTGGAAATGACGATTCCCTCTTCTCACCACTGGCAGAACTTTCCTTTTTCTGAGAGACCCTTGAACAAGGTGGAGAGGCCGGGGCAGGCAGAGTGAGGGCGACAGGCTGGCCCTTCCTCAGAGGCCCCCTTCTCCACCCTGACCGAGTCAGAGAAGCATTATAAACGGACAAACCAAAGGCCAGGCCTTGCCCTGAGGCCACAACTCATCTGCAACGAAGCAAAGATGTGTAAAGCCCTCCAACCCCAGCCAAGGGGAGGCAAGGCAGGAGGGGAGGGGGGTGGCCGGTCCTGATCGGTCCACCACAGTGAACGGAAAAGTCCTACCCTGAAGCAAAATAACAGAATCCCACCAAGTTTGGGATTTAGAAAACCACCGCTAGCACTTCCAGAGAGAAATACCAGGCCCCACACCATGGGCATGACAGGCCTCAGACAATGCTGCTCATTGCATCCCCGTGACCTAATTATCTTACAACGGCAAGTTTACGCCTTTTGACTCTAGGTAACTTTTATAATAAGAAAATCAACAAGTTAAAAGCCTTCGTTTGATGCGGTGAGAAACGAAGATCTGCCTGAGAAACACTTTGTAGAGCAGCTGTCTAGCTGAGCCCCAGGACAGGCCCTGTGCAGCCAGCCCTCAGAGCTGTCAGAGGGTCCTCGCCGCGGGGACCCAGCGCTTTGCACAGAGGAGCTCCTGGAAGACACCACAGCTAACCAGCAGATTCCCCAGCCTGTCCACGCCCCGGGGTGTTAGGAGAGCCCACCCACAACGCAAAGAGGTGCTTGGCAGACAGAAGGCAAACGCGGGGCCAGGAAACTCCGCAGACATTCCCAAGGAAATATCTGGCTGACACTACAAGTAGGAATGGAGTTCAAAGGGCCCTTGATGTGTTAGAGCCTGCGCTGTGGAAACACGCTCGGCCCGGGTCAGTGGCCAACCACAGAGCCACGTCAGCTCTCAACCAGAGCAGTGTGGGCACAGCAGGGAGGCAGGGGCCGAGCAGCCATCCGTGGGGTCCTACGGAGGGGCGCCTAAGGTGCTTCTAAAAACCCTCAAGGGGAAAGAGCCATTCAGCTTAGCTGGTGCCGAGGTGAAGAACTCCAGGTGTTTTTCTGGTTCTGATTTCGTTTGCATCACATCACTTTGTATCCTGAATGGAGAGCTCAACTTGGCCACAGAGCTTCCGTTGAAAATGTCTAATACTTTTTAGCAAAAGCAATGAAAGCGCGTCTCTGTCAAAATGTTATTAGCATTTTTCCTCTGATTGGTAAGATTCTGTAACTTTTATTCTCTGTCTTGTACTTTTCTGTGTCTTCCAAATAGTCTACAAAGAGCATGTGTTAGTTCTGAATTCAGAAAATGAATCTATTAAGGAAGGAAGACATTGGTCAATAGCATTTAAAGCTGAGACGAGGCCAAGAATTAGGAAAAAACTACTGAGTTAGACAGGAACTAAGGGGTGAGTGAAAAGAATGACAGAGATGGCGGTAGGAGCCCCTGGGCAGGCAGGGCTTACTGGTAAAGACAGGGCTGGAAGGTGGGGAGGTGGCAGGATGGTGGCAGTGGCGACATCGCCTCGTTTTTAGGAACGGGGACAGCCGCAGGTGTGTGTGGGAAGGGGCAGAGACCGAGGATAGAATGAGTGGATTTACACAAGGAGGATTAACAAGCAAGAAAGGAGACAGAAGGACGTGGCCATGAGACCTCACCTGGGGGATTCATCTTGGGAAGGAAGAGAGCCACCCACAGGGGCTCCCCGCTGTGTCACCTCTTTCTCATTTTCTCCCTGTTGACGGGTCTGCAAATTACGGGCAGACAGGGACCATCTCCAATTCACGACTCCCAGTGCCAAGCACAGGACCTGCTGGTGAATGCACGAGTCCCCTCTCTGCTCTGTCATCTCCAGACTTTAGGAAAGCTCCTCCGAACCCAGGACAGTGGGCTTTGTAAATGACACGCCCTTCGGCGCAGGGGGGCTGGAGAGGACTCACCAACGAGCGACGGCACAGATCAGAGACCCCCACTTGGAGACTCCAGGACACCTAAGTGTCTTCTTAAGAACAAGGGAGTTTTTCTATGAAACCAAATCACCAGACCTCAAGGCAGGCCCAATTATAAGCCATAATTTCTGAATGCAGTTCAATAAGCCTATGAAAACAAAATGGGTCTAAGGTAAGAAGGCAACGCCTTTGACAAATGGCACCATTTTCCCCTTAGCTAGGGCCCTAGCACGATATGGTTAAGAAAAGAGTAAAAACTCGAGGTCCTGGGATTAGCAGAAAATCCAGTGATGCTTCCTGGCTCCCCCAGGCTTTGAGGAAGGACACGCATCTGCGCATGGGCCCAGCCTCCCCCTCACCCCCTACCCCACGCTGCTGGCCCCATCCCTGCCCACGCTCTCTGCATGGACCACCTGGAGTGGCGGTACAGGTTCCTGCTGGATAAGAGGCAACAACTCAGACTGCGAGGCTGGGCTCCGGGCTTCTGGCGGGTGTTAACAAAGGGACCCTGAAAGAGACCCAGCAAGACGAGGGGGACAGGAGAGTTAATGTGATGGGATTAAGAGGAGACGAGTGGAACTCGTGAGCTCATGAGTCATGCTCAATGACAGGAGCAAGAAAGCAAAGGAGATGAACTGGCACTTGTGACTAAGTCACCCTTCCTCTTTACTCTATTACTCAGCTCTCAAACCACACTGCCAGCTGTAATTGCATTTCAATTCATGTTTAACACAAACATAACTTAGCTGGATGTTGGCATCCAATATCCCAGACACAGAAAGGCAAAGGAGAAAGGAGCCAGCTAACTCGAGTCAATAAGCCTTCTTTGCATGCCCGGTGTATATGTATGCACCCAGGCACAGCTGGGTATGGAGGGGCAGCCCTATGCAAGACGCCTTGCGATGCAGAGATACACACCGGCCAACAGCTGTGGTTAAAAAGTGGTAGGAGCCACAACAGAGGAGAGTAAGCCCACCATCAAAACACAAAGCGCTCCGACGTCATTCCGCAGGGTGAGGGCCGGCGTGCATGCACCACAGCTGAGAAACTACGCAGAGTTCCAGGGGACAGGAGGGGGGCGAGAAGGCAGGCAAGGGCAAAACAAAATAAGTCTTAGGTTCCAGGGAAGTCCATCCATTTGATAACCCCCTTCTGAGTGCTAGCTGCTGAACACTCAGAAATAAATAAAACAATGAATCTGCCTTTGAATCTAAACACAGAAAGCTGGCTGGAGAACAATTCTAAGTAGGTGAGTAGCCGGTTTTTTCGACAGTTTCCACAGACCATCCTACAGGAAAGGTGAGGCTGGGAAGGAGTGAGGGAGCCGCGTGGGGGCAGTTCCGGCGGTGGTGAGGAAGGACGGTGAGAACAGAGGTGCTGGATATTTGCTCAGTTAGCGGATCAAGCCCTTCTCACACTCTTGCCCTCTCGTCTGGTCCTCTCCACAAACACAGTGGAATCTGCAATCACATAATTTCCTATCACATAAACCTTCCAAACACTTCAGCTTAAACCATGATCAAAGGGTCAGGAAATAGCCCAGAAATCAGGTGGGGGTGAGTGGTAGGTTGGAATTCGGAACAATAAAAGATTCAATGAGGCTGCTAGACAAAAGAAATTTTTTTTTTAAATAAGCTTTCCTCTAGACTAGCTCAGAAGCTTCCCATCCTTTTTCAAAGTTTTTATATAGTTTGAAGAATGTGGGAATTACCAGTTCCTTGACAATTTTAGGGAATGCTACCTTAAAACAATTTAGGCCTAGTGCTTTTGTTGGAAATAATTCTCTAATGACTTTTGCAATTTCTTCCTTTGATACAGGTTTGTTATTGGATTTCTTCTTCTTAAATAGCTGTAGCAATGATCTAACTCATCAAGATTTTCAATTTTAGTCACATAAGGTTACACATAGGGGCTATTCATCATAGTCTCTTATAATTTTCAAATCTCCTTATACTCTCACTTCCCTTTTCTCAATCTAAATTCTGCTTATATTTATTTCCTTTTACCATCATAATGCCAAAAAGTTTATCTATTGTGCTTTTTACAAAGGATCAATTCTCAATTACCAATTCTCCCTACTTTTACTTCTGATTTCTCATTCTATCTTTATTATTTCCTTCTATGTGTTTTTCTAGCTTCTTGAGCTGTGGGAAAATATTAATTGGTCTAATATACATGTAATTAGAGCCTCAGAAAAAAAGAGAGGTGAAGGAGAACTCTTTTAATAATGCCCAGAAAGTTTCCAACTGCAACAACAGCAGAAAATCCATTCTTTTCAGGTGTACATGGAACATTTACCAAGACAGATCATAGTCCAGGCTGGAGTCAATAAACTACAGCCCACAAACCAACTACAGCCTGTAGCCTCTTTGTGCACAGCCTATGAATTGAAAATGGTTTTTATATTTTTAAGAATTAAAAAATCAATATGCAATAGAGACCACATGTGGCCCACAAAGCTTAAAATATTTACTATCTGGACCTTTACAGAAAACTCCTTTTCTAGGCCATAAAACTGTGTTTTCTCTCTGATGACATGGAATTACATAAGACGTCATTAACAGAAAAAAATATATAGAAAATCCCCAAATTTATGGAAGCAAGACAACACACATCTAAATAACCCATGGGTCAAAGAAAAATCAAAAGGGAAATTAAACAGTATTGTGAATGGAATTAAATTTAAATACAAAATAATAACATTCAGGGATACAGCTAATGCAGAGTTTAGAGGGAAATTCATAGCATTAAAATGCTTACATTAGAAATGAAGAAAGACTGCAAATAATCAATAATCAAAACTTTCCCTTAAAAAACTAGAACATTAAACCCAAAATAAGCAGAAGAAAGGAAATAAAAGAGAATACATAAAAATGATAAAGAAAATAAAACCAAACGCTAGTTCTTTGAGAAGATCAATAAGTTGATATAAGTCTAGGCAGCATGGGGAGGAAAGAAGAGAGATAACACTAATGATCATGATTAGGAATGAATAAGAGGATATCCTACAGGTTCTAGAGATATTAAAAATATAAGAAGATATTATGAACAACTTTATGTCCAGGCACTGAAAAACTTAAGTGGAAAAACTTGAATAGAACTCTATTTTAAAACTTGAAATGTTGTTAAAAACTTACCCAGGTCCAGGTCCAGATAGTTTCACTAGTGAATTCTACAAACGTTTAAAGAAAATATCAGTTTTACATTAAATATTCTAGAAAACAGATGAGAAAGAAACACTTCCCAACTCATTATATGAGACCAGCATTACCCTAATACCAAAACCAGACAAAAACATTCTAAGAAAAGAAAACTACAGATCAATCAATATTTCTCACTACCATATCATAAAATGTCTCAGCCACATGTTAGCAAATCAAATCTAACAATACATTAAAAGAGCAATATATTATGTCCATGAGGGGTTTATCCAAGAAATCTAAGTTTGATTTAACATAAAAAATCAATCAGATATTTCATCATACTAAGAGACTAAAAAGGAAAAGCAATATGATTATCTCAATAAAGCATTTGACAAAATTCAACATCCATGTACGATCACAACTCTCTGGAAGGGTATGTAGTAAGCTTATTAGATAGTGTCTACAAAAAAAAAAAAAAAAAAAAGACAGAAAGAAAAGCTACAGCTAATATTACATTTAATATTACACTGAGTGATTTTCCCCTACAATCTGGAATAAGGCAAGGATGTCTGCCTTCCCAAGTTCAACTCAACAGTGTATTGGATGTTCTAGTTAGTGCCCTAGGGCAAGAGGAAGAAATAAAAGGGCACACAGACTGGGCATTAAAAAGTGGTGAAGGTAAGGGGGAGAGATCAACCAAAGGACTTTTATGAATGCATATAGGCCTAACTAATGGACACAGACAACAGGGGTGTGAGGAAGGGGGCAATGGGGGGATAAGGACACATATGTAATACCTTAATCAATAAAGGAAAAGAAATTTTTTAAAGTAACACCAAATATTATTTACAATAGCATAAAAAATATGAAATGCTTAAGGATAAATTTGGCAAAATATCTGTATAACTTATACACTAAAAACTAAAAATGGCTAATGAGAGAAACTGAAGAAGACTTAAATAAATGAAGAACTATATCATGTTATTTTGAAATTATTTAAGATTTAGAGGTAAGCTACAAAAAATAACAAAGAATTCTTGTGTACTACTTTACGCAGATTCCCTATAATGTTAATATTTTACATTTGTTTTTTCTCTCCTCCTTTCTCTCTATATGGGATATTTATTTATTTATTTATTTATTTATTTATTTATTTATTTATATGTTGTATTCTTCACAGTGTATCATATCAAGAGACACATGCTATCTATCTGTCTCATTATTGGTTATGTTAACCAGTAACTTGCTTAATGTGGTATCTGTTTGTTTCCCCACTTTTATTCTTTGCAACTAAGTATTTTGTGATAGATACTTTGAGACTATGTAAATATACTACTTCTCATAATACTTTCACCTAGTATCTTTAACATCTAGCTATATCTTTTAAGACCAAAAAGAAATTGACAGATATGACTACTAGTAAAAACTAAAACTTTGATAAGATGAACAATAATCAACAAACTTTGATACTATAAACAAAGTTGAAAGGCAAATACATGTAACATATATAATAGTCAAAGAATAAACAGAATATATCAGGGAATCCTACCAGTCAATAAGAAAGAGCCAACCAAATGAGTCAACTTTAAAAACAGGAAATTAACAGAAAAAGTACAAATGGCCAATAAACATGAAAACATGCTCAATCTCCTTATCAATAACAGAACTTCAAATTCACACAATGTGCTCCTAGTTTGGAAAAAATGAAAGTAAAAAGACTAATAATAAAGAGTGATGGTAAGAATGAGGGTAAATAGGAACTGCTATATACCATTTACTGGGAGTATATATAAGTCATTAAAGCATTTTTGAAAAGCTATTGGTGGTCGCTACTAAAATTTAAAATGTGCACATCCTTTTACCCATCAGCACACACCCAGAGATGTATGTACAGGGATACTTATCACAGCATTGCCTTTCAAAGACCAAAGAAACATTTTTAATTGAATTAGCAGGCAGTGACTAACGATTTACAGTAGAAAAACAGCCATTAAAAAGAATGATGCTGTTATGGAAAGATTCCCTACATAATTGTTAAACAAAAGAAGAAAAAATATTATGTAGAATACATGTATTAATAATAGTAATCTATGTATATAAAAGCATAAGCAACTGGCAGACTGGCCGACCTGCCAATGGGCCGGTAGCTATGATACGCACTGACTGCCAGGGGGCAGACGCTCAACACAGGAGCTGCCGAGTGACAGCAACTTTGCAGAGTACCCTTTCGCACTCTGGGACCCCTCAGGGGATGTTGGACTGCCAGTTTTGGCTGATCCCTGCAGCCCAGGCTGAGGGACCCCACCTGCCGTTGGGACCCCGCTCACTCCATAGATGCCCTTTGAGCCCCGGTGCCACCCCAGGTGCAGCCAGCCAGGGAGGGACCGCGGGAGGTTGGCTCCAGGACGTGTCCGGCCCGCCTCGCCCAGTCCCGCCCACTGACCACCTTCCAATTAATTTACTTTCAATGTGCACAATTCCGTGCACCAGGCCTCCAGTAATAATAATAATATTAGTAATAGGTGCATGGCTCAAGGTAATGCAAGTTACTGTTTTAAGCACTTTATGAACATCAGCTCATTTAATCCTCACCACAATCTGTGAGGAGAGTTCTGTGAATAATCCCCACTTTAAAGCAAGAAAATGGAAGCGCTGAGAGGTAAAGCACCTTGACCAGATCACACAGCTCATAAGCGGCAGAGCAAGATGTGAACCGAGGTACGAGGGCTCCAGAGTCTCTGTTTTCCATCACTAAACTGCAGCCTCTCCCTCTCCTGCATCCTCCCGCACCCCCGCTACACACACACACACACACACACACACACACACACACACACACACACGGTGGGGCAAAAGTAGGTTTACAGTTGTGAGTACACAAAACAGTTTGTTCTTATATTATTATTATTTATTATTATTATTTTCCATGTGAACTGTAAACCTACTTTTGCCCCACCCTGTGTATGCATGTATGTGCATCCTACCTAATAATAGACAAATATGCAAATTGACCATACCTCCGACACACCCACAAGCCATGCCCACCATCCAATCAGAGCAAGCATGCAAATTAACCCAAACCAAGATGGCTACAGCCACAGAGTAAGGTTTCCTAGGTAACAGAGGAAGCCAAGCTTTCTGCCTGCCTTTGCCAGGCCTAAGCCTCCACTCAAGCTACAAAGTTTCAATTATAGAAGGTAAACAAATTCAAACAAATGGCGGCAGAATGGAGCTTGAGAGAGTAGGTCAGGGTTGCTGCCGGCAACAGGGGAAGCAAAGCTTTCCGCACACCCTGTCCGGGCCCACCTGCTTAAGGCTACAAAGTTTCAATTATAACCCCAACAGAAATGGCTGCAGGCCACAGAGGGAGCCCCAGGCTTGGCTCCGCTCTAGGCTACAAAGTTTCAATTGTAGAAGGAAAATAAATTCCAGATACCAGGGCCTCCGCTTGGGTTGCCAGGGGGCATGGCCGGCCTGCAAACCACCACAGGCCACTCGCTCAGGCTGCCCCATGCCCCAAGGGAACCCCACCCTGATCCAGGACACCCTTCAGGGCAAACCAGCTGGCCCCCACCCATGCACTAGGCCTCTATCCTATCTAATAAAAGAGTAATATGCAGATTGATCATCACTGCAACACACAATATAGCTGCCCCATGTGGTCAAAGATCCTGCCCCCATGTGGACACAAGATGGCCACCACAAGATGGCCAGCAGGAGAGGACAGTTGCGAGGCACCCGGCCTGCAAAGGAGGGCAGTTGAGAAGGACCAGGCTTGCAAGGGAGGGCAGTTGGAGGTGATCAACCCCGCAGGAGAGGGCAGTTAGGGGTGACCAGGCCAGCAGAGGAGGGAAGTTGGGGGCAAACAGGCTGGCAGCGGAGTGGTTAGGGGGTGATCAGGCTGGAAGGCAGAAGTGGTTAGGGGCAATCAGGAAGGCAGGCAGGCAAGCAGTTGGGAGCCAGCAGTCCTGGATTGTGAGAGGGATGTCCAACTGCCCGTTTAAGCCCGATCCCACTGGGATCGGGCCTAAATGGGGAGTCGGACATCCCTTGAGGGGTCCCATATTGGAGAGGGTACAGGCTGGGCTGAGGGACAACCCCCCTCCATGCACGAATTTCGTGCACTGGGCCTCTAGTATGTATATATGTATATATGTATGTGTGTGTGTGTATGGAAAGGTATTTGCAAAATCATAGAAGAAGGATTGGAAAGATATAGACCAAACTGTTAACCTGTTAATAAAACAAAACATCACTTCACACATAATCAACTAATTAATAGAACTGATCGCTAGATGCCCTGAATGTCTGACTACTTCAAGAACTAGAGCTGATTCTTCCCCCTAGTCTCATCTCCCTCACTTGGAGGTCTCTCGCAGTAAGGGAGGTCTGTCCCCTTCAGTGACCTCCATCTCTCAATAATACAGCTCACCTCCTGCAATTCTCAACCCCAGCTACATGTCCTCTCCTATATGCACCATCCCTCATGCAAGCAGTCTCTTAATACTACCAATGTGGACCACAAAAATTGAGAAAGGTGGCCAAAAGCATTTTGAATCTTGTAGACATTAAGGAATAACTGGCAAGTATTTTATAGACATGCAGTAGCATCTCTCTTGCCTATGTATGTACGGCTGAATATCAATGTTTAGGAACGATTTCTGACAGGCTTAGAAATAAACAGATTCTCTGGTTAACCCCAAATTAACATAAAACTAGAGCAAGCCAGGACTTCCCCTTCCAGGAATATGAAATAAGATACACCTGTTCCTCTCTCACTAAATACAACAAAAAATCCTGGACATTATATGAAAGTAACGTAAGTGGCCTCTAAAGGGTGAGAGAAGAAGGCAGACAGCCAGGGAACTCGGGACCCACGGAGCAACAACGTGATGAGTCCTGTGGTTTCTTTGTGCCCCACATATCCCAGACCTGGAGCAGCAACAGACACAGATCAAAAAAGCCCTAACAAAAGCCTGCTTTCTCTAGACAATAACAGATCATTTAGCCAATAACAGATCTACTCCAGCCAAACACCACCTAAAACACTGTGGCCCCACCCCACCCATGCCAGTAAAGCCAGAGTAGGGGGACTAGACCTCCACCCTCACCGCGCTTTAACAGGCATCCCAACACCTCTGATGAGATGGGGTCAGGGCAGGCCAACTAGCGAGCCAGGACTTTCATCCCCACCAGGCAGCAATGCGGCTTCCCTCTCCCCCCAGTGGAGTGATGCTGGAGAAACCTGGTGGAAAGTCAGGACTTTTGCCCCTGTGTTGTCAGTGGGGGCCACCAGGGGGCTGTAATGAGGCACTCCCGCCAGGAGGTATAAGTGGAGGCCTACTGGGGAGTTAGAACTCCATCACCTTCAGCAGTAACAAGGAGCCCCATCTCCTTGAGTGTCATCAGAAGCCAAGTGGGGAGACTGAACTTCTACTCCTACCTGGCAGGAAAGAGATGGGCATCCCCCTTCTCCTGCCTGAACAGTGTCAGAAGGAGCCAGCTAAAGTACAAGTAGATTTACAGTTGTGAGCACACAAAACTAGTTTATCCTTATATTATTATTATTTATTAATTATTGTATTATTTTCCAGAGTCTCATAATACATACCCAACATATCTAGGCTTCAGCCAAAACCCACTCATCAAAGAAAAGCACCAAGAAACAGAATGATCTCAAACTTAATTTAAAAAGACAATCTACAGAGCCCAAATCAGGATGACAGAGATGTTTGAATTATCTGGGGGGAGGGGGGGAAAAACAAAAAAACTTTAAAGCAGCCATCAGGAAAATGCTTCGCTGAACAATTATGAACATGCTTGAAACAAATGAAAAGTAGAGAATTTCAGCAAAGAAATAGAAAGTCTCAGTGAATAAATAGAAAATATAAAGAAGAACCAAATTGAAATTTTAGAACTGAAAAATACAATAACTGAAATAAACTTAATGGATGGACTCGGCCGCAGAATAGAAGAGAGAGAGAAAGAATCAGTGAACTGGGAGATAGAAATGACCTAATGTGAACAACAGAGAGAAAATAGACTGAACAAAAAAATGAACAGAGCCTCGGGGAATTGTCGACTCTAACAAAAGATCTAACACCCCTTTCATCAGAGTTCCAGAAGAGTAGGAACAGGGTGAGGCTGAAAAAGTACCTGAAGAAATGGCTAAAAACTTCCTAAATTTAACAACAGGCATAACTCTACCGAGTCAAGAAGGTAAGCAGACTCTAAACATGATAAATCCAAGTAAATCCACACCAGGACACATCATAATCAAACTCCTGAAAAATTAGGACAAAGAAAAATGTTTGAAGAATTGAGAATGGAACAACACTTTACTTATAGGGGAACAACAATTCGAATGATGGCAGATTTCTCATTAGAAATCACAGTGGCCAGAAGGAAATAACACATCATTTTTCAAGTGCTAAAAGAACTGTCAACCCAGAATCCTATATTCAGTGAAATATCCTTCAGAAATGAACAGGAAATAAAGACATTCTCAGATAAAGGAAAACTAAGAGAATTTTCCGCCAGCAGACATACTCTAGAAGAATTGCTAAAGAAGTTCTCTAATCAGAAAAGAAATGATTTTTTTTAAAAGAAACTTTGAAACATCAGGAAGGAAATAAAAAACATGGTATATAAAGACATGGGTAAATAGACTTCTCCTTTTGAATTTTCTAAATTATGTTTGATGGTAGAAGCAAATATTATAACACTGTCTGGTACGGAAATATTTAAGTCAATTATATTATAAATAAGGGAGCATAAAGGGACATAAAAGAGAGTAAGGGTTCTATACTTCACGTGAACTAGTAAAATGAAGTTACCAGATACACACACACACACAGACACTGACACACATAATGTACTACCTAAATCAACCACTAAAAATGCTATATGACAAAATAAACTCAAAAACATTTCAATAAGCCAAAATTAAATTCTAACAAACTTTCAAGAGAAGGCTGGAAAAAGAATACAGAAACAAACAATAAAAAACATAGAATAAACAGAAAATAAAAAATAAAATGGTAGGTTTAAGCCCAAACATATCAATAATTACGTTAAATATAAATGATCTAAATACACCAATTAGAAGACAGCAATTTGCAAAGGGGTGGATTTAAAAGCATGATCTAACTATATGCTGTCTAAAAGAAACTTATTTCCAATATAACGGTATAAGCAGATTGGAAGAAAAAGTATGAAAAAAGATAATATCATGAAAACATTAATTAAAAGGAAGCAGAAGTAGCCAACTGATATTAGATAAAATATACTTTGGAGCTAAGATAATTACAAGACTGAAAGAGACATTATATAATGATAAAATGGTCAACACACCAAAAAGAGATAGCAATCCTAAATGTGCATACATCAGACAACATTGCTGAAAAACATGTGAAGCAAAAACTGATGAAATGAAAGGAACAAAGAATAATTCCAACATTACAGTTGGGAACTTCACCGCTCTCTCTAAAACTGATAGAATAACTAGACAGAAAAGCAGCAAGGATAAAGAAGAACACAACACTATCAACCAAGAGGACCTAATCTATCTTTTTAAAAAATTCCACTCAATAACAGCAGAGCACACAGTCTTTTCAAGTGACCATGGAACATATGCGAAACAGACCATTTCATGGGCTATAAAACAAACCTCAACAAATTTTTAAAAATTGAAATCATACAAGAGTGTGTTCTGCAAACACAATGAAATCAAACTAGAAAACAGTAACAGATAGATGATAGGAAAATCTCTAAACAACACAATTCTAAATAACCCATAGGTCAAAGAAGAAATCTAAAGAAAAATTAAAAATAGATTGAACAGAATGAAAATGAAGATAAACTATATGAAAACTTGTGGGACATAGCTAAAGTAGTGCTGAGAGGGAAATTAATAGCACTAAATGTATACATTAGGAATGAGGAAAAGTCTCAACTCAGTATCTAAGTTCCTACCTTAAGAACCTAGAAAAAGAGCAAAATAAACTCAAAAAAAGCAGAAGGAAGTAAATAATAAATATAAAAACAGAAATCAATGAAATTGAAAACAGAAAAATAGGGTAAAAAGCAATGAAACAAAGAGCTGGTTGTTTTAAAAACGTTAATAAAATTGACAAACTTCTAAGACTACAGAAAAAAGAGAATATACAAATGATCAATATCAGAATCAGAGAATATTATAGACTCTGCAGACACCAAAATAATAATAAGGGAATGCTACAAATAATTCTACACATAAATTTGGAACTTTTGGTACAACCCTTTCCTTGATTTCCAGGGAGAGAAAGAGGACTGGTGTTTAAACCAATCACCAGTGGTCAATAATGTAATCAACAATGCCTACGTAATGAAGCCTCCTAAAACCCCAAAAGGATGGAGTACGGAGCTTCCAGGGTCATGACATGTGGAGATTTGGGGAGAGTGGCACGCTGGGAGAGAGGGCTGGAAGCTCCGTGTCCTCTCCACATACCTTGTCCTATGCATGTCTTCCACCTGGGTGCTCCTGAGTTGTATCCTTTTATAAGAAACCGGTGATCTAGTAAAGAAGAGCTTTCTCTGAGTTCTGGGAATTAATCAAACCTGAGAAGGGGGTCGTTGAACTCCTGATCCATAGCTGGTCTGGCAAAAGCACAGGGGACAACTTGGACTTGCAATTGGCATGTGAAGTGAGGCGGGTTAGTTCTATGGGACTGAGCCCTTAACCTGTGAGTCTGATGCTGTCTGCAAGTAGATAGTGTCAGAACTGTTGAACTTACCGCTTATTTAGACCCATGTTGGAATTGGGTCTAAACCCCCTTTTAAATATTTACCATCTAAATTCCAGCAAAATTTTTATTGAATAGACAAGATTATTCTAATATTTATATGGGACAACACAAAGAAACCTGAACAGCTATAACATTTTTTTAGGAAGAATAAAGTGAGAGGTATCCTTCTACCCAATTTCAAGACTTACTATGTAGCTGCAATAATCCATACTGTGTGGCACTGGCAGAGGGCTAGACGCATAGAATGGAGCTGAATAGAGAGCCACCCAAATATGCCCAATTGATTTTTTTTTTTTAATGTTTGAAAAGCAATTCAGAAGGAAAGATTGCCTTTTCAACTAATGGTACTGAGCAGTTGTTCATCTATAGGGCAGGGGGTGGAGGGCAGAAGAACTGTAACCTAGGTTCACACCTTATATAAAACTAAGTCAAAATGTACCAGACTTAAATTAAATGTTAAATGTAAAACTATCAAACTTATAGAAAAAAATAGGGGAAATCTTCAGGATCTAGGTCTAGACCAGGCGTCCTCAAACTACGGCCCGAGGGCCACATGCGGGTGTTTTTGCCGTTTTGTTTTTTTACTTCAAAATAAGATATGTGCAGTGTGCATAGGAATTTGTTCATAGTTTTTTTTAAACTATAGTCCTGCCCTCCAACGGTCTGAGGGACAGTGAACTGGCCCCCTGTTTAAAAAGTTTGAGGATCCCTGGTCTAGACTAGCAGTTCTTAGATTTGACACCAAAGACATGATTGATAAATTTAAAAAGTGACAAATTAGACTTCATGAAAATTTTAAATTCTTGCTCTGTAAAAGACCCTGTTAAGATAAAAAGACAAGTATACCAGAAGAAAATATTTGCAAATCACATAATCAACCAAACACTCATACCTAAATATACAAAGACCTCTTAAAACTCAACAGTAAAAAACACACACAAACAATTCAATTAGAAGATGAGGAAGACATGAAGTGGCATTTTATTGAGGACATAGAGATGGCAAATAAGCACATGAGAAGATGTTGAACAGCATTAGCCACTAGAGTAATACAAATTAAAACCAGATGAGTTATCACTACACATCTATCAGAAAGGCTAACACAAGAAATATTGACAATGACAAGTGCTGAAAAGGATGGGGAGAAACGGGATCATTGATACATTTCTGGTGGAAATGTAAAATGTTATAGCCACAAAGGGAAGTAGTTGGACATTTTCATAAAAAAAAACCCAACACCACTAAATATGCAACTACCATATGACCAGCAATTGTACTCTGGACACTTATCCCAGAGGAATGAAAACTTCGGCTAACATAAAACCTGTTCATGAGTATTGGTTTTATTTATGTTAACTACAAATGAAACAAGATGTCGTTCGGTGGGTAAACGGTTAAACAAATCATGGTGCATGTTTACCAATGGACACTGTCCAGCAATAAAAAAGAACAAACTATTGATGCATGCAGTAGGTTCTCCAGATAAATCTCCTGAGAATTACGCTGTTTTAGAAGGGGGGTGAGGGGAGCATGTCTACAGGTCACATGCAGTATGATTCCATTTCTGAAACATTTCTGACAAACACTGACAATTACAGGAATGGGGAACACATTAGTGGTTATAAAGGAGGTTGGCTAATTCCTAGAGCCAGTAAACCACCTACCTATGAGCACTTGTGAACATAAGCCAACGAGCCCTCAGTCCCTATCTCCATCCACCTCCTCTTATCAGGCTCCTTCGGGCTGGGACACTCTCCCCTGCCTAAATCGCCCAGGGCCAGGTATCTGACAACTAGAGGCCACCTCTACAGCCCGAAGCCACTGAAGTCATTTACACTGGACAGTCCTCAGTCCGCCTAGCCTGCCTCTCCTGCCTTTCCTGCGGAAACCACAAAAAAGGCTCTTGCCCAAGCTTTCCCCTCGCTCTCCGCCTCCTGACCGACCTTGGAGCCTCCGCTCGCTCGGTCCTGCATGGAGTGGTGTGCCCCTCCTCTTGGGTCCATGAGAACAAACTATCTTTTCAGTGGCATTGTCTCCTGATCTGTTGGCCTCACCATACCCGAATAAAGAGAAAGTCCCCATACATTTTAAAACAGAAATGTTCTGTATTTTGACCATATGTGTATCAATATCCAGGTTGGGAGACTGCACTACAGTTTGCAAGTTGTTACATTGGGGGCAAATGGAGAAAAGGGTAAACAAGATCTCTGCATACTACTTCCTAAGACTCCATGCGGATTCTAATTATCTCAAAATAGAACATTTAACCGAAAACAATGAAAGGAAAATTAAAGCAGGTCCCTCAATTTTCCATTAATCCAACCAACTGAGGTTTCATTGTTAGAAGCTTTTCTAAATAATGGACAGGAAGTTCCAGCGAACCGAAGGAAGTACCAGAACACTGGATTGTTCCCCCAGGTCCTCTCCACTATGCAGTAAGTCATTATTGCAATCTTTGGGTCAAACCAAAATTCCTAGTGGTAGGGGAGAAAAGTTCAGAAGGAGGCAGTTTAAGGCATTCTTTCTTTCAATATTTTTTTATTGATTTTTAGAGAGAGAGGAAGGGAGAGGGATAGATAGAAACATCTGTAAGAGAGAAGCCTCATTGATCGGCTGCCTCCTGCACGCCCCCTCCTGGGGATTGAGCCTGCAACCTGGGCATGTGCCCTGACCAGGAATCGAACAGTGACCTCCTGGTTCACGGGCCAAAGCTCAACCACGGAGCCACCCCGGCTGCACAGCACTATTTCTAATCGACTCATCCTAACAACAGCCAATGTTTGCTTCTTGCCTCCTCCTGGATGCCAGGCACAAGCAGTCCCTGTGCATCCTCTCTGGCTCGCACACTCCTCGAGGCCGGAGTTCTGCGGGGCAAAGCGGAATGGCCAGGGAAGATGCCAGTTATACAAAGGCCTAAGGGCTGATCATAAAACCGCTTTCCGTGTTTCCAGTAAATCTCAGTTTAATGTATTTTCTAACAAAACTAAAGGGAGGAACACCTGGTACCTTTTATCAACACAAGCTCTGGTTCTGAAAATAAACCAGCGCGTGAGGCGGGACTTAGCCCATGGCTATTTCCGAATTGGGAGCAGGCCTGATAGCAGAGCCTCGGGCAGGGGGGGGGGGGGGGGGGGGAGGGCACTGGAGGCGGCAGGAAAAAGCTGCTGCCCTTGCTTCTGCTTTTGCTTCTCAGAGGCAGGGCTCCCGGAGGACAGCCCCGGAGGCTTTGGGCCGACCAGTCCTCTGCCACGAGGAAGAGGGTGGCTTCCTGCTCTGCTCGCCCCTCCTCCCCAACTGCAGCTTTCTGGAGATCCAAGTGACAGCTGTGATCAGACGGGACATGCGGTTATGTCCACATTCCCCACTCGCTATCTATCCTATGTTTCTAATTAGGTATCATTGCCATCTTCACATGCTTTCACGTGACCTTTAAAGTACCCTGAGCACTATATAAAAATACCAGCCTGCTTGAATTTGCATCAGCAGTTACAAGATTTTTCTTTTCATCTTCTACTTTGGTGAGTAAAATGTAGGACCTTACTTGCAGGTTTAGGATTTTATAGCTATCCCTCCCTATGTCCCCCAGACACGTCCACTGGTCCAGAGAGGAGCTGATCTCTGCTGGTAACCCCAAAGCCCTCACATTTGACCATTCAAGCCACTGAACCTTCCAATTATTTAGAAACTCCCCAAAACATTTAGGGCATATATAAATTATAAGGCCCACAGTTTTTAAGAAATATTTTGTGGTCTAATTAGCTTCAGAAGTAAACAGGAGTGCTGAGAGAAAGGGAGATGGAGGGAGCGAGAGAGCAGAAAGGAAGGAATGAAAGTGGGGACTTCCGGATGACTGGCCCACACGCAGCCCCGGAGGCCCCCTCGGAGGTCAGAGGTCACGACCACAGCTGGCTTCCCAGCATGCAGCCATAGGAAGAAGAGGTAGAAAACATGACTTCCTGGCTTCCCTCTGCAGCTCAGGATGCCAGTCCTCTGCCCTCTGGAGCTCTGCCCTGTCAGCCAGCAGCTCTGTCCTGCACTGTCACTCCTCCTCCCCCGCCACAACACACACTGCTGGTTCCTTCCCATCAGCAACTAAGTGTGCTCAACACTTTACACCTTTAAACAAAGAAAAAAAGGCCCATGAGCCCACGTCATCCTCTAGGGACCACTTCCCTCTCTCCTCCTCCTTTAAAGGCCGTCGTCACTCGGCCTCCCTCTTCGCTTCCCACTTCTACCGGGCCCGTCAGTCCACTCCAATCTTGCTCCTGAGCCTGCCACCAAGTTCACAGCCACCTCCACCTTTAGTCTCATTTTACTCACCCTTCAGGCAACTTTGAAGCATCCACATATGAAAAACAGCATGTACCACCCTCAGCAAACACCGGCATCTACGAGAGTCATGACTCAGGTACGCGGCGTCACAAGGACAGGAGACCCACCCGCCCTCTGCCGGCAGGAGTGTCATCACCAGCCACTCCAAGACAGAGGCGAGGCCGTGGGGGGATGGGGGGAGGGGGGCTATTTCAGAGAGGAATGCAGGAATCAGGACAATCAATGAAGAAGTTTAGCAAATAACCCTCAGCCCCTAGCCTAAGAGGCGGCTTCCCCTGACCTGGAGAGGAGTTATAACATTAAATGTTCATAAGAGAACACTGGGCATCTTTCACTTGAAGCGGCATCAGGGCCTGTGCCCATTTGAAAGTGGCTGTGCTGCCCAGGTCAGCATCCATCCGGTGCCCAACTGTCGGGCTGCGCGGTCATGGTGGCCCATGTGACGGCGCAGTCCGGCGGATGGGACAGGGCGAGGTCTCACCACCCCTCGCAGGGCTTCCGCGGCGCTCTCAGCCTCTCCGCAGCCCAGCCACCGCCAAACCCCTGACATTCCGGTTTGGATGTTGACTTCCCACAAAACTCCAGATAAAAGCAACTCCCCTCATTGCCCTTGAACTCAGGGTCAGGCCTCTGGGGAGCCAGCTGTGTATCTAGAAGAGTCCAGAGACGATTCCAACTCTCTCCCGGAAAGGGCTTCCGGAGGGAGCTCGGCCGCACTCGGCCCGGCGCGGAGGCTGGGTAATTGCCAGGCCGACCCTGGAGCCCCTTGCCCTGCTCACCTTCCACTGTAATGCGCGGCGTAATCATGAGATGTGCTTATTAATTTCACTCATTTGACACGGTGCCCCCTGCCCTGAGCTCGGTGTTAGGAGAAAATGATAGGGATGGATGCTGCTCCTGTCAGACCCACCAAGACGCTCAGAAAGCCAGGCGGCCAGAGGCCATCTGCCGCCACCAGCAAGCATCCACGGCGACCCCAAAGGTACCAGCAGGATGGGAAGGACACGGACCGACAAGAGCAGAGCACGGAGACGGGCCCGCGCCCTGGGGTGAGCCCAGCAGGAACCCCCCCAGAGAGGGTGCGCGCTGGCCCTGCCCCACGCACGGCGTGCTGCTTCATATCTAATTCATCAAGAGACACTGGCTTCTCAAATCGGGAACAGTTTTATTAGCTTCCTCAAGAGTTTTATGGCCCAAAGCCATACCTAATGATTCCACTTTATGACAAGCACTTTGAAGTCAGGCAGCAGGAAGACTCAAATCTTTGTCAAAAAGGATTCCGTCGTCCTTTCACGTTTAAAATGTTTATAAGCTTTCAAACAGCCGGGAAAGTAACACGGAGCATTTTAACAGGCTTCTCCCCTCCCACAGGACCCGGTGCCACTGACCCAACTACACCCGGCACCGTGCTCAGCGGGGGCTGATCCTGCCCACCCACCCCTAAGCCTGGGGACATCTGGCAATTCCTGGACACATTTTTGGCTGTCCAATTTGGGGAGGTTGGTGCCACTGGCATCTATAGGTAGAGGCCAAGAATGCTGCGGAACATCCTATGATCACAGGACAGCCTCACAGCACAGTTATGTGATTATCCGGCCCAAAACGCCAATCATGCCGAGGCTGAGAGACCCTGCCGCAGGCTCCTTCAGGGCCAGGCCTGGCATCCCCACCCCTGGGAGCCAGACACTCATCCAATCACCTCGCAGGTTTCCAGTGCTGGTACGGAGGCTCTCCTTTATGTAGCCTTGGTGCACCCTCTCAACGAACAAGAATAAAACGCTGTCGCCCTAACCGGTTTGGCCCAGTGGATAGAGCGTCGGCCTGCAGACTCAAGGGTCACAGGTTCGATTCCAGACAAGGGCATGTACCTTGGTTTCGGGCACATCCCCAGTAGGGGGTGTGCAGGAGGCAGCTGATCGATGTTTCTCTCTCATCGATGTTTCTAACTCTCTCTCTCCCTCTCTCTTCCTCTCTGTAAAAAAATCAATAAAACATATTTTAAAAAATAAAAAATAAAAATAAAATAAAACGCTGCTGTAAACAACAAGAGGGAAGTAAGACCACTTCAGGATCTCAGAACCCACGACCAGGGTCACTGTTTACTAAGCCCTCTGATGTTACTCTGCATTTTTTAAAGCTCCACCCAAATCGGAGTTTATTTATGGAAACAACAAAAGAACCAGTTCCGGCCATCAGTACTACTGTACCATCACCGACATCTGCCGAAAAGCAAGGCAAGGTCCTGCTAAGCGGTGGTGGTGTGGTCAGTCAGAGCACTGGACTTGGGAGAGGTCGGGTCCTGACCTGCTACCCCCAAGGACGGGGACTCTGTCCCTTCACTTCCTGGAGCTCGGGTTCTCCTCACCAGCAAAGCAGAGATGCAGCTACTGGCCCTCCCAGCACAACCGTGAGAGCTAAATGAGCTGCTGGAAGGAAACTGCTTCGGAATCGGTAAAGAGCTGTAAGATTGTCGGTGACATGTATGCGTGGGGGACACTCTATGACAATCACCAAGGGTCTTTCAGACACTTGGATCCTTTTGATGAAATGTTACAACGAGAAGTGACTGGAAATCAATGAATCCAACCCTTGGGTTTTACAGAAGGTGAAAATGAGCATCCCAGAGGCCAAGGGACTCGGCCAGGGACAGCCCAGACAGGCTCAGGCCCTCTGACTCCCAATCCAGGACACTCCCCTGCCTGCCCACTGGTGATCTCCCCTCCCTGCTTAAGTTCCTAGAGGGAAGAAACACATCTTACACACAAGGTTCAGAGGGTCTGGAACACGGGAGGTAAAGATCTGTTGAATCCGTGAACAAAAGGTATAAAGCGGAATCCTGACTTACTACGTCGTAGCCCGTCGGGGCTCGGTTCCGCGAAGCCACCACCCCCACTCCTGTGATGGGGTCCATGGACGTCTCCGGCAAGGCTTCTGAGAGGTCTCTGACTTCAGGCATGGTGGACTTGTCCTGGTTCCGAAAAGGAAAAGAAAGCACAGAATTCACACTGAGCGCTTACCGTGAACAATGCAAAGTCTCACACAGATAGAGCCGGACTCTCAGGGCCAACATCCTGAGCTGCACTCCACTTCCCGAAAGAGCTCACGGAGCCCTGACCCCACCTGACTCTTTCCTCAGAGCAAGAATTCGAAACATCACTGGCCTCTGCTTGTCTCAAGTTAGCTTTGAACACTGAGCTAACACAGTTAATGAGGGCTTGTCCCTGCCCTGAGTATGTATGTAATTTAAACTCAGACCCAAAGGCAAACCATTCTCAAATCTCCCATCTAGCTGCCTGACTTCTGAACAGACACCAGTAGCTTCTCTGAGGATAAATCAGACTTGACTAAGTCTAACCCCACCTTGCATTTCTCTCCCTTGTACTATTTCCTATGGAGGTGCAGGCTTCCAACCCTACAGTCTCTACCACAGCCCAGGGGGGCTGAGCAGTAGACAGAGCTTTGCAAACACACACCTGGAAGAAAGTCTCCGGCGTGGAGGCAAAGGAATGGTTCAAGTCCAGGCTCCACAGCCTTGAGCAAGCACGGAGTCTTGGCACTGACAGTCACAGAGCTGCTGTGAGAACCAAGAGTCACATGAAGGAAGATCCTGGAGAGGTGCCTGGCACACAGTAGGCACTCAACAAAGAGCAGATGAGGCTGGTGGGGTTGGGGGTACACATGTCCAGTGTAACTGACCAGAAACGTGGTAGGCATCACTCCCAAGAGGACCTGAAGGTCCCCTTTTTTGTGTTTAATCCTGCAGGTCGTGGGCATTTACTCAAAGCTAAACACTAACAATGACCATAATTCTTGCTGGGCATTTTGGGAGAAAGAGAGGGGAAATGGAATTATTATTCTGCTGCTGACTGCCCCTTGATGTGACCAGAGGAGACAAGCAGTATATAGAGAGCACTGGGTCTGGGCAGCTCGAGTGGCAGTGCACCAGAAAGCAAATAAAAAAGGTAACACCTTATGTAAATGACTTTTAGTACTTTTAAAAGGACAAGCCTTGAAAAAGAGCAAGTTAAATTCCACCTCCTTCTGCAGCAATTAAGTTCCACTGGCTGTAGGTCTGCCAGATCCCTCAAGGCTGGTTACTTCTCCTAAAGCAAACCGAACACCCTGCCTAACCAGGCAGGCAGGAGGAATATTCTGAGTTCTCAGCCTAGAATCAGAAAAGGCAGAGGCTATTAAAAAACGAGTGTGCCTCCTAAATAGGAACCAAAATGCTACATGCAAGTCCCCCAAGTAATCAGCATCCCAGGACCCCACAAAAGGCTCCGGAAGCAGACTTCATACAATGCAGCCAAGTCTCCAATCAAGGTGTTTCTTAGCCTGGCAGCCGCTGCACTCTCAGCGTCTGTTTATGATAAAAGCAAACCAAGTTATGCTTTACTTAAGTCTGCTGAAAATAAGCTTCTGGGAGCCCGGGGCAGGCCCAGGATACCACGCTGCATCATTTTCTCTTTTTAAAATGTCATTTATTAGGTAGGTTTATCTGCATAAAGCACAGGTCTTAGAGCTTCCCACACACAGTAGGTATAAAGTACATATTACTGAATGAATGAATGTCCATGCATGCCCCCAATAGAGAAGGTTTGTCATTCAGTATCTGCACCAGCACAATCCAAAGCAAACACTGATCAAAAAGTATCTTCACTTGGAAAATTCCCTCTTATCGGTAACATAACAACAACAATGCTGCAGTTTGCAAAATATGGGTACCTGCTGTTGGTTACCAAAATGCTTTGCAATTAACAACTCATTAACAGAATGTACGAATTCTACTGGTGCTAAAATATCATGCTGTGAATTTAATAAAGAACATGCGAGGTAAGTTTTTTTTTTATCATTAAGATAGTACTATCTAAGAGAGAAGGAGGGGGAGGTAAGCATGGGAATAAAAAAGAAATATTTTATTTGCTGATAGATTCCAATATCCTCCACGAGGCACTGATGACAATGGCTCCGCTCTGCTCCGAGCGCGCTGTCAAGTGCAGGAGGGGACCTGCCTGTCCGCGAGGATGCGCTCCCAGAATGCACCGCGAGGCAGCCCAGCAGCAGGTCCAAGATGGCCGCTCCCCGGCTGAGCAGACAAAGGGCCTGGCCGCGTGGGCACAGCCCAGCCCGCAGGAGGGGAGGCCGCTCCGAGCCGCGCATCGGTCTGCAGAGCATCCCGCACGCCTCCGTCTTTCCTTCCCCGGCTGCTCACCCTGGGGATGCAGGCGGCCTTTGTGAAATACAGACAAATGACTCCGCGCCGCGGGCCGCGGCCAGCTGGGCGGCGGAGGAAGCAGCGGCGGCAGCAAAGGAAGCTTTTAATGAGAAACGCCCAAGATATCCACGGCAGAGGCAATCACTCAAAGCGGCTCGCCCTGAATTACACATTTTCTGACTGCAAATTACTTTTAACAGCGCCTCGACCGTCACTTCAATTGACCTTCCTAACAAAAGGCCATTTATTAGCCGGCGCTGCGCGTCTTCGGGGCGGTGTGGAGCCGGAGCGGCGGGACAGCAGCGGCAGGGCGAGCGCTCCGCCGGGGCACAGGGGAAGAGGCCGTGGATGCCGGGGCACATCTGCCGGGGAGGGCGAGGGGGTGCAGGGTGTTCAAAACCAACATGAACCTGTCTTGCAAGAGACGATGCTGGTCTAAAACACGAACTTCCGGGGCCTGCTTGCCACAACTCCCGGTTTCGCCCTCCGCAGCTCCTCACCAGCATCCTCACCTCGAACTGCACACACTCACACCCCTGCTGCGCGTGTGCACAGAGCCCGGCAATTCTCAAGAAGCTTTCTCCGGCTGCTTCTCCACCAGTGCCCACACCAAACCTGGGCGGTGGCTGGGTTGCCTTGTCCCTATTTTACAGGAGAGCAAACTGAGGCCTGGAGTTCTCAGCAGAGCCTAAGAGGACCTCTGCCCTCCTTCCCTAGCCAGGTCTGCTTCCCATGACACTGTGCAGAGGGACGCCACCCTCCCGTCCCATATCTGACTGAAAAACCAGTTTCAACACTAATTATAGTAAAAAGGGAAAGCTCTTCTTTCTCTAGCCATAACCCAGTAAGTGAAGCAAGGGGGAGAAAAGTACAGCAAGATAAAAGTAACGTGGGATTCATTTCCCTCGAAGCTCCGTTTCAAGATTCAACATCTCCCTCATAAATAATTTACAACAATAAAAATGAGCTAAGGCCATGTTTGTGTAGGACGGAGGTAAATTTAGTCCTAATGAGGGAGACCCGAGCGCTGCACAGGAGGGAATAGGTTGATGCATGGTGCGGTGCAAGCCGATGGACAACACACACGGGTTCCATTACAACTGCAAGTCGCAGGACCAGCCAGGGGGAGGGAGCAATCTGAGAAACTTGTGCCACCCTGGCTGTGGCTGCAGGAGGGTCTCACAGGGAAAGCCGAAAGCTGACCCAGTATTCTAGATGATGTTGAAATTACTGAGAATCACAGGACGGAGCCGACATGAAACTAAGTAGCTTCTCAGTAAATGCCGGGTAAGGAATGAAGGTGGCGGCAGCACCTGGGAGCTGGGTCTGCTCTTTGGCATGGAGAGAGTGCGGTGGCAACACTGACCTTGAGCTTCTCCTCCTAATTGAACCTCTCAGGTCATCTGGTCCCAATCCCCATCCCAATCTCTACCTTTAGCGCCCAGGCAGCCTCAGCTAGATCATTTGCAAGTCTGGGGGTCTGCGGAGCTTGGCTCTGGGCAGCTGCTAACTGTAGCTGCCCCAGGAGGATTTCTCTGCAAGGAGGGAGTGCGTGTGCGCGTATGTGTGTGTATGTGTGTGCGTGTGCACATGCGCATGCCTTGCATATACATTCTAGGACTAGCTGGGGTCCCGTTAGGGTGAGGTGTGTTTTCCAAGCCAGAGGATTTTTTTCCGTGCCATGCTGGATGGATATGATGCGACAACACAGGGCGGAAGAAAAAAACCACTTCCTGCTTCTGCCTGCAATGCTGCAAACAGCGCCTGGGGAGGCCCCAGCTCCCAGCACTGCAGCACCTCGCCAATGCTGTCATCCCAGGTTCACAGAGAAATGAACTTTAACTATAAAGCCCCTTCATACACACAGCACACTGCTCCCTTGTAGCTGATCAAAGAATTACTACAACAGTTTGCTTAATCCCTAAAAGTCAGCGGTGCTGGGCTTAACTGATGCTGAACATTGTTTCAGAATCAAAGGCGTGCCTCCCGGCCGCAGTCTGGGAGAAAACTAAGCTACTGTATCACAGCTGAAAACTCAGGGGAACTTTGATATCATCTCTGTTTAATTTCCCCGGCCCCGTGAGCCCGGGGTTTATCTCATTTTATCAACTCCTGTACTGAAATCAAAACCCAACTAACAGAGCTCAGACCTCTCTCCACTGAGGCCCCTTTAGCAGCAGGGTGGGGTGCAGGCTGAGGAGTTTAAAGATGGGGGCCAACAACTGCAGGGGGCAGGGAGTGATGCCTTCAAAGGAGGAGCAGCAGGAATCCCGACTGGGCTTCCCTGCAGCGCTAGCCAGCACTGCCCGCAAGGGCTAAGGCGTGACTCGCACACAACTTTTGAGGAGAGTAATTTCAAACTATTGCGGGGGGGGGGGGGGGGGGGGGGGGCGGAGGAGGCTGGTTAAATTGGACTACTGTAATTGAAATGACAACAACAGTGGGTTAATTAAGTCCCCACAGAAAGACAAAATTGCTATCGGCTTGTTTGAAATCCAAAGTCAAGGGCACAAAAGACATAAAGTGTCTGCCCACAGCTACCAGCTTGCAGGGCTAGGAAAAGCAGTGTATAAATACTTTACTCACTGTGGGAAACGGCCCAAGAGCCCACGAGCAGGGTCTCACTACTGAGAGACCATCAGCTTTGCCTGCTCCCAGTGGCAGTTGGGGTCTGCAGGAATCCATGCCCCTCTCTGTTGCCCATGGTAGCGGGTACCTTTCTGCTGATAAGCTTAAGCAGGGAGCAGAAGGACACGCCCCACCCCACGAGAGGGAGCCTGTGGTCAGGCTTCACCGATGCACACCTCAGCACACACACCGGGCCGCCTCCCTGACAGCCACGGTGCAGAGACCTACCTTCTCAGGAGACTGGGCGCTGAGGCCAGGGTCCATGCAGCACCCAGGCGAGTGGCTAGCCTGCTATTGGGAGACGGTGCACAGGCTGATGGGCGTCACTGTGGACTCAGGATAGCATCCTGGTGCTTCCTGAACTTTGGTCTGGACCGCTTATCTAGAGACCAGTCAGAAGCCAAGTCACTCTGACAAGTGCTGTTGAGTGTGGTCTGGTGGCAACAGCCACAGACTACTGGGAAGGCGGCTAAGACTACTGGGAAGGCTGCTAAGATACTGGGAAGGCTGCTAAGATACTGGGAAACAAAAGCAAATATTTTCCTAAGCATCCCTAGATCAAAGACTTTTCCAGCGCAGGCACTAACAATGGCAGACACTTCCTTTTCCCCAGTAAAGGTCTGCTGCTTCTAATGGAAGGATCTGGTGTATAAACACATCCACGCCATCTGACCTATGATTAGATTTATATTAACCATTTGATTACCAAACAGATTTCCTATAAACCACGTGAGGCAGGCCTGGGGTTCAGGATGCGACAGCCCAGTACAGTGCAATGCTAGATCCCGGAATTCACTCCCCCAAAATAAACCCAGATCAAGTTCTACAGCAGTACAGTGGCCCAAGTCCTGCCCCTCCCAAGCCTGACTCTGCAAAATCAGGGATCCTGGTGCTGGTGGGGGGAGCGGCATTCTCCAGAACACTTGAGCCCTGCACTGACTTGCCCACCATTACTGCCCGTGAGGGTCGTCCCTGCCCACCCCCTCAGGTCTTGGTGCCATACTGTCCCCTGGAGAAGACGAAGAAAGACGACCCCAACAGAAGGCAGATGCTCTACAAATGAAACTATCCCAGGAGGTCCCAGAAAACGCTCTCTTAATGTTCAGTGACATGAGTCACCCCCTTGCCCTGAAGGCTACAGTGTCTGCAGAGAAAAAAATGCCAATGTCATCTCAACACCGGGCCCCCGGGCCCCCGGGCCCCCAGGCCAGAATCATCAGAACACATGGCTTCAGGTCGCCAGGCACGCCCATCACCACCACCACCCCCCCTCTGACTTTCACATGGATGTTGAGAGTTTCTTTTCATACATTTGGGCATTTAATCATCATACCTGTACGCTGCTGACTTCCAAAATACCTACCGAAACTAGGTTAGTATCTAGTGTCTGTCAACTGCCTGTCCCATGAGTGCCTCAGACTCGGCTGACCTTGCCATCCTCCCCTTGGAGGGGCTCCCACACTCCCAGTACCTAACAGGACCCGATGCAAAGCAGCCCACAAACGTTTAGGGAGCGCCTCGGCGCTGAGCATTGAGGGAGGGTGTGCACTGATGAAGACAGAAAATCCAATACTCCGGAGCGGGAGTTCCCAAATGCTAGCCTACGAGTCACCTGGAGAGTTTGTTAAAACAGAGTCCGGAACCCACTCCCAGGTACTGATTCAACATGTTCAGGAGGGAACCCGAGAAGCTGCATTTCTAACAAGCCCCAGTGATGCTCAAACGGCTAGCCCACAGCGCAAACTCTAATGACGGCAGGTATTCATGAGGTGTTTGATGACTGACTGAATGAGTGAACAAATGAATGGAGAGAACCTGAAGGTAATCACCCATGAGGAACAGCCTCAGAATGAGAACCCGTCTCTTCCTCTACAACACAGGTCACCTCATTCCTTCCCTACGACACTCCACCCCCACCATTCCAAACCTGGGAGGCACTTTCCATTCTGTCCCAAACTTCCCCAACGGCCCAGCCAGACAGGTGCTGTCCCTGAGAATCGTGGTGCATGACACATGTGCACACACGAACACACACGCTTGTCCCTCAGGTTACTGCACACTTTCCTAGCAGAATGGAAGTTGTTCAAAGGTGCTGTGTTCACCAGTGCCTGACTCACAGTGGGGACTCAATAAATGGCTATGGAGAGATAGATGGAAGGAAGGTGGATGAATGAAGTTCCTCCCACCCTCTCAAGATCAGCCATGTTTCACTGGATGAAGGAGGGCACCAGCAGCCCATGCAGGACAACAGCACAACGGCAGGGACGGCCACGGGCAGAGGAAGGGAGGCCCTGCAGCACTCCGCAGTTTCAGCTCCAGCCGCTGGACCGGGGCCTGGCAGTGGCCGGCGGGTCCCAGGCTGCCTGCTCAGCGACTCACCTAAGGCAGTGGTCGGCAAACCATGGCTCGCGAGCCACATGTGGCTCTTTGGCCCCTTGAGTGTGGCTCTTCCACAAAATACTACGGCCTGGGCGAGTCTATTTTGAAGAAGTGGCGTTAGAAGAAGTTTAAGTTTAAAAATTTGGCTCTCAAAAGAAATTTCAATCGTTGTACTGTTGATATTTGGCTCTGTTGACTAATGAGTTTGCCGACCACTGACCTAAGGAGTCTATAAGAACTACAGCTGCCCATCCCAACCCCCGGGGTTCTGATTTAACTGGTCTGGGGCCGAGACTGGACAATGCCACTGTGCCAGGGTGATACAGCGACAAACAGAAAGGGACTACAAATGAGGGGACACTTGCTTCTGCCTGGTGAGCCATGGAGACGCGAGGGAAGAGCTGCCACTCCAGCCAGCCTCCCTGAAAGAGGGAGCGTGCGTGTGGCGTAGAGAAGGGACCACGGGCAGAAGGCGTGGCATCAGCAGCCGTGTGAGCAAACGCCGTTGGCTGGGGGAACTCTGAGCAGCAGATGGGCTCTGAAACAAGCCTACGAAATGTTTAAACCAACCAACAAACACAACAGTCTGCACGTCTCTGCTCTTTCTCAGGTCTAAGCAATGGCACGGGTCTACAGGAAGGAGCACCCAATGGCCAAAAGGGAAAAATTGCCAAGTCTTCCGTCCATCGTCTCTTGTAACCGAATGCTTCTCAAATCAATGCCACTTCCTGCAGATTCCAGGGCCTCCTGATGCTATGAGCTCAGTGGGCCTCCAGATGCTATGAGCTCAGTGGGAGAATGGGAGGTAAAAGAGGAATGAAAAGGCTGCAAGCTTCCGAGTCAGAGGGACCCAAGTTTGAATGCCAGCCCTGATACTTACTCACAGCTGTGTGGCCCCAGGCAAGTAACTAAACTGGGCCTAAGTTTCCATCCCTATAAAACTGGGATGTGAAATAATACTATTTTCTCTGCAGCATGATAATGTGTATAAAGAACTTGCAGAATTCGCAGAACTTGCATCAAAAGATACACACAATCCACAGAGTGAAAAAGACAATTTACAGACTAGGAGAAAACATTTGCAAACAATATATCCGATAAGGGATTAAAATCTTAATCTACAAAGAACTCCTATAACTCAACAACAGCAGCAAAAACCAAACTGAAATGATTAAATGAAAAAAATGGGCGAAGGACTGGACTAAACATTTCTTCAAAGGTGACATACAAATGGCCAACAAGCACAGGAAAGGGTGTCCACATCACTCATCAGTAGGGAAATGCAGACCAAGAGCAGTGAGTGTCACCTCACGTCAATAGGATGGCCAGTATCAAACCGACAAGTTGGTGTTGGCAAGGATGTGGGAAATTAGAACCCTGGTACACCGTTGGTGGAAATGAAAATGCAGCTGTTAGGGAAAACAGTATGGTGATTCCTCAAAATTTTTTATTTTTTTATTTTTTTATTTTTTTTAATATATTTTATTGATTTTTTACAGAGAGGAAGGGAGAGGGATAGAGAGTTAGAAACATCGATGAAAGAGAAACATCGATCAGCTGCCTCCTGCACACCCCCCACTGGGGATGTGCCCGCAACCAAGGTACATGCCCCCGACCGGAATCGAACGTGGGACCCTTCAGTCCGCAGGCCGACGCTCTATCCACTGAGTCAAACCGGTTTTGGCTCCTCAAAATTTTTTAAATAGAATTTCTATATGATCTGGCAATTACACTGGGGATATACCCAGAGAATTGAAAACGGGGTCTCAAAGAGATATTAGTACATCCATGTTCCTAGTGACATTATTCACAAGAGCAAAGAGGTGAGAGCAACCCAAGTGCCTATAGACAAAGGAATGGATAAGCAAAATGTGTTATATCCATACAAAGAAGTATTATTCAGTGATAAAAAAGAGGAAATTGTGACACATGCTACAATATGAATGACCCTTAAGACCTTATGCTAAGTGAAATAAACCAGTCACAAAAGGTTAAATACTACTGAGGAATTCAGTAGTCAAATTCATAGAAATAGAAAGTAGAATGGTAGTTGCCTGGGGCTGGAGGAGGAGAAAATGAGTTATTTCAAGAGTATATAGTTTCAGTTTCTCAAGATGAAAAAGTTCCAGAGATTAGCTGCACAACGTGAATGTACTTAATGCCACCGATCTGTACAGTTAAAAATGATTAGGATGGCCCTAGCTGGTTTGGCTCAGTGGATAGAGCATTGGCCTGTGGATTAAAGGGTCCCGGATTAGATTCCAGCCAGGGGCATGTGCCTGGGTTGCAAGCTTGATCCCTGGTGTAGGGTGTGCAGGAGGCAGCCAGTCAATGATTCTCTCTTATCATTGATGTTTCTATTTCTCCCTTCCTTGCTGAAATCAATAAAAAATAATAATAAAATAAATAAACTGTGAAAAAAGATTTTAAAAAAATGATTAGGATGGTAAATTTTATGTTATGTATATTTTACAACTTTTTTTAAAAAGCATCTATAGCCCTGGCTGGTGTGGCTGGTATGGCTCAGTTGGTTGGAGCATCTTCCCAGATATGGAAAGGTTACGGGTTTGATTCTTGGTCAGGGCATATACCTCGGTTGTGGGTTCAATCCCAGGTCAGGGTGTGTGCAGGAGGTAACCAATCAATGTTTGTCTCTCACATCGATGTTTTTCTTTCTCTCCCTTGCCCTCTCTCTTAAAAAATATAAATAAACATATCCTCAGGTGAGCATTGAAACAAGAACACACATCTAGAACTGTGGTTTTCAATTTCAATAAACCTAAGTGCAACCCGAACTCTGTTTTAAAACATGCAGATTTGGGGGCCCCATCCCAGATATTTTGATTCCAGGTCTCGATTTGACATCCTGGAATCTGCATTTTCCTAAACATCCTACAGATGTTTAGCTCATTATATATCCATTTACTAGGTGTACCAGTTAATAATGCGAATTTTTTTCAATAGATGGAGTTACACATGTGTTGATATATATGTGATTTGATATGTATGCTATTTTGTTGTATTGACAGCAAGTTTCAAAACTTCATATGTCAAATTTGCTGAAGGTGTTAACATAATAGATATTTTTACGCTTAAAAACATCGAATTTCATGCCAAAAAAAAGAGCATTTGCAGGAAGTTTTAATTCATTACTTTATTTTGAAGAAAAAGTTATTGTATACTTTGAAAAGTTTATGGTGAACATGCTCCATCTCAAGATACTTGTGAATGCTGGTTTAAATGCTTTGAAAGTGATGATTTTGATGTGAAAGACATAGAACGTCCAGGTCAACCAAAAAAGTTTGAAGACCAACAATTACAAGCATTATTGGATGAAGATACATGTCAAACTCAAAAACAACTTGCAGAAAGATTAAATGTTGCTCAGCAAACAATTTCTGATCCTTTACAAGCAATGGGAAAGATTTTAAAGGAAGGAAAATGGGTGCCACATCAACTGAATGAAAGACAAATGGAAAACTGAAAAGTCATCAGTAAAATGTTGCTTCACCGGTACGAAAGAAAATCTCTTTTGCATTTAACTGTGACTGGCGATGAAAAGTGGATTTATTTTGAGAATCCCAAACGCACAAAATCATGGGTTGATCCAGGTCAACCATCAACATCGACTGCAAGGCCAAATCGCTTCGGAAAGAAGACAATGCTCTGCATTTGGTGGGATCAGGAAGGTGTGGTGTATTATGAGCTTCTAAAACCAGGTGAAACTGTCAATACTGATCGCTACCGACAACAAATAATCAATTTGAATCGCGCTTTGATCATGAAACAACCAGAATGTGCCAGAAGACACAGCAAAGTAATTTTGCTTCATGATGACGCACCATCACACACTTCAAAACCATTTAAAGACACGTTAAAAGGTCTTGCCTGGGAAGTATTAACCCACCCGCCGTATTCACCAGACCTCACTCCTTCAGATTACCACTTGTTCCGATCGATGGCACACGCACTTTCTGAGCAGCACTTCAAAACGTACAAAGAAGTAGAAAATTGGGTCTCTGAATGGTATGCTTCAAAACAAGAAAAGTTCTATTGGGACGATATCCACAAATTACCTGAAAGATGGGGAAAATGTGTAGCTAGCGATGGACATTACTTTAAATAAAGCACTTCTTATGTTTCTCTTGAAATTATCGTTTTTTCTTTTATTACAAATCCACCATTATTAACCGGTACACCTAGTATATACCTCTCCTAAAGGATCAAGGGATATTCTTTGAACATTTTGCTTTGTTGGTCAGTATCCTGGTTGTTTTTTTAAAGTAAGTGTGTGTGTGTGTGTGTGTGTGTGTGTGTGTGTGTGTGTGTGTGTGTGTAACGACCTGGTGCTGTTGGCTCTAGCCACAGGCTCAACAAGATGGCCCTCCAGTCCTCAGGCAAGCATGGCCCACAAAGGTCCAGTATGTGACCCCCGGATCCAGGTGCCCAGGCCTCTCACATTTCAGCCTGGACAAGCTCTGCATCTCTCCACAAGTGTGTCACGTAAGCCCACCACATGGCCACGCGATGTCCCCAACAAGGAGGCGATGGCCAGCACACCCTGCAGTGGGTGTCCCTACCTCCCAAGCAGCTGGGGAGAGACCTGCCAACTGCAGGCAGCCCCCAGCCCCCTGCCAACAGCACAGACAGTCCAGAGAAACCACAACTCCCGCGGGCAGCCCAGCAAGCAGACCACAGAGAGCCCTGGGGCCAGGGAGAGCCTTGGTGTGAGCAAGAACCGCCTGGGGGAGAGGCCGCTCCCTCAAGGAACCCAGGCCTCCCCCCCCACAGCCAGCCTAACGAGCCAAGGAGACTCTGCTCGCTCAACCGCAACCCGCTAAACACAGTGTTCTCAGCCCACCACATCCAGCCAGGTAGTCATTTGTTATCTTCATCATCATAATAGCACCTCTGACATTTCCCATGTTGACTCCAACACCATCATTACTTTCCAGTGTGGCAAGGGTATGCTCCTTCAGCCGGAAGCACGGAGTCCTTCCACCCTGCGAGGGCAGAGCGGCCCAGGACATCTGGATTCCGATGCCCCAGAAGCTGATCTGCTGTGAAACCCAGATCAACGCGCATCCCCTACCCCTACCCCCTTCCAAGGCCCTGAGAGGGGATCCAGCAATACGTATGATCATGCAGTTTCTGTCAAATGTACTAAAGGGAGATATTCTTTTCCTTATAACCACTCCCCTGACACGCATATTGTTCAAATGGCAGACCCACGAAACTGGGGTCTGTCCCCGAATCCCACTTAAATTTAGCGAGGACCCCACATCCCCCACAATGTCACACGCACTCACGTACATAAGCTCATTCGGCCTTGAAGGGTAGGATTTATTCTTAAGTCACTTTATCAAATAAGGAAATAGGGACTCAGAGAGGTTCCGTGACTTGCCTAGGGTCACCCGAGTTCCAGGAGGTACAGGGAAATTCAAACCCAAGCCCCTAAATTCAAGCCCAGTGTTCTTTCTACTCTATCATCTCTTCCTAGTTGCCCTGAGAAGAGCTAAATAATAACTATACAGGCACTCAAAAAAAAAAAAAAATGAAGCTACTCTTCTGATTAATCAGTTACCAAACCCTTGATAATATCCACTAACTTTTATTGACCTGCAGCAGGCATGGAGTTAAGCACTCCTCTTGTAATATCTCATTTAATTCTCACCATAATCCTATGAGAGAGAATGATCATCGCCAGCCTCACTCTACAGGTGAGGCAACTGCGGCTCAGAAAAGTTCATGAATTTGCCCAGGAACACGCAGTGAGTAGGAAAGCCAAGGCTTTAAGATGAGGTCTATTTCCAAAGCCCTTGCACTTAACATGCATGGTGCACTATCCCAGCTGGAGCAGGGGGAGCGCACCAGCTGGACGGAGACAGGGCAGGGAAAATGCCTCCAGCATAAATCAGGAGTGTGGCCAAGAAGCTAGAAGGAAGAAAGGAAGGAAAAATGTGGACGAGAGAAGACGCTTCTGGGCTCAAGTGAACCCGTAACTGCCATGTCAACGGCTTCACCTGGGGCTTGGGGCCCAGGTCCCAGCAGAGGCCCCGTCTCTCAGAGGCCCCATTGAAATATTCTATGTGTGGCACCACATCCCAGGGCACCCGGCACAATTTCTGGAGAGCAAGAGAGGTGTCACGCATCTCCTGCAGCTAACCTTCGCGGCGCACCGAGTTGTTCGGTTAGTCTGGGCTTCGCAGAGCTTATCTGCTAACTTTCCTAAGGCTTTTTCTGGTGCAGCCGATAAGATTTCCTAGCCCCGTCAAAATGAGATGAGATCCAGCCAGCTGTCCAGAAATGTGCAAGGAGATTACACTGAGAAGGAACCACCAGAGACAAAGGCCGCGGAAGAGGCACCGGCCTGCTGCCTGCTTTTGTGGCAGAAATCTGAGTGGGTGCTGCTTCTCGAAGGGGGCGGGGAGCGGAGAAGGGGCAACGGCCCTTTGCCTTCTGCCCGGTGTGGCCCCCCTGTGCGCCCGGCTGAAGAGGCTGCGGAGGAGCGGGGAACAGGAGGGTCACAGCTTTAACTTAGGAAAAGTTATGTGCTGGGAACAAAGAGGACAAAGATGCTCATGGGTCTCTCAGGGGTCTCCCTCTTCCACCGGGCCTGCCTGGGGGATCTGGTGTCCCCCCTGGCGCTAGGCCATAGCTCTTGTCCCACCCTCTTGCCCTCGAGCCTCACTTGAGCTGGGGCGGCCCTGGGGTGCTCATCAACACACCCGCCATCCTTCCAGGGTGAGCACCCAGGCCTCAGGCGCCCAGGCCCGGCGCCTCACCTTGCAGACAGGTGGCCTGGCTCCTGGGTGCCCAGGTCACAGAGGAGGCCACACCCCAGACGCTGCCCGAGGCTCAGGTGCACTCGGGTCTGCACCCACGTGACTGCAGGGCGCTGGACCCCAGGCCAGGCCGGTCCGACCGCTGTCTGCGGGCGGTGCCCAGGCCCGGGCACAGGTGAGCCGCCTCCCCGCCCACCCCGCCGGCGGGGCTCTCGGGAGGCCCCCCGCCCCGGCCCCGGGCGCCGCCTGCACTCGGCCCCGAGCTCCTGCCGCTGCGCGCGGCCAGGCCGAGCCGGGACGGGAAGCCGGGCCTGTCCCCGCGCGGGCCGGGCACGGAGCCCGCAGGCCTCCGTGCGCTCGCTCCGCCCGCCCCTCGGCCCGGGGCCCGCGCCCGCCCGCCCGCCCGCCGCCGGGGCCGCAGGGCCGGCTCGCCGAGCCTCCGCCGCCCGGCCGCGGCCTCACTTAACTGTTCCCCGCTGGGGCGGCGGCGGGTCCCGGCTCCGTCTCACGCAGAAGCAGCTTCTCATCGCCCGGGCGGCGCGGGAGGGGCCGGGCCGGGGCCCAGGCGGCGGGGCCGGCGCCGCAGCTCGAGCGCGAGCCTCCCCGGCAGCGGCGGGGGCGGGGCGCGGCCTGGCGGCGGCGACCGCGGCGGCGGCGCTCCCCGCGCGGGCCGGGCTGCGGGCCTCCCGGCGGCGCCCCAGGCTGGCTCGGGCGGGAGCGGGGAGTGGGAGCCCAGGGACTCGCGTCCGGAGCCCGCGCCGCGCCCCCGCCTGCCCCCCAGCCTGGCCGCCCCCAGCCTGCAGGCGGCCCGGTGCAGCCCAGGCCCCCGGGAGCCCGGCCGCGCGGAGCCCGGGACCCAGCGTCCCCTCCCCCACGCCGGCCTCTTCGCGGACCCGCAGCCGCGGGCTCTCCTAGGCCTCGCTGCGCCCCGGACCAGCGCTCGCGCACTGCCTCCTGTCCCCGAGCCCCCGGCCTCCTGGAGCCTTGGGTAACCGTTCACACACCCACACGCCCCCACACACGCCCCCCGCGCCCCCACATACACACAGACACGCACGGTGGCCTCTGGCAGGGCACCTGGCCCACCCAGCCCTTCTAAGCTTTAGAAACCCAGGCCAGCTCTTGGCTCAGCTCACTCCGGCTCAGGGCACCCTCCTGCCCCACCTGACCCAGCCCAGAGCCCACGGTTCCTCCCAGGCCTCTCAAACAGACCCCCATCTCCTAGCAATTGTCCACATCCCCACATGCCGGGCAAATGATTTACCCACGCAGGCCTAGAGCCAGCCTCAGGGAAGCCTCTAGAACAGGGGTGGCCCGAGGCTCCTATAAGGCCCACGACATCACTTGGTCTGGCACTGCCAAGGTATTAAGGATGAGTTAATTAAATGTTAGACCAAACATAGCAGGCTAATTTTTAAGTTGATAATTTTTGTATGGCCCAGAAATGATGTT
Organism: Ia io; assembly: GCA_025583905.1. NCBI lineage: Eukaryota > Metazoa > Chordata > Mammalia > Chiroptera > Vespertilionidae > Ia > Ia io. The sequence goes on from JAJQQW010000017.1 coordinate 7,324,810, forward strand.
ATAAATACCCCGACAGCCCTTGGCAGGAAAAAGGTTCCCCACCCCTGATCTAGTAGGAGGGGTTTGAGCAGAGGTGCCTACCCTACAGCACTTGGGGAAAGGTACAAGCCAGATATGCCCTACCCAGCCCCAGCCCGGCACCCCTCACAGAGGCCAGGTGCTGCTTGAAAGGCCTCTGCTCAGAAGGCTGGAGTAGTTGAAGCTAAGAACCATGCAGGAGTGATCTGCATCAAGTTGCTAATGCATCAAGTCCCATTTTCACATATTCTAGGCTTTTCCAAACAACTGTCTGATCCTTAAAAAAAAAGGGTGCCAAGCGGAATTGGTTGTGGAAGAAGAGGTCCAGTCCGGAAGCCATGCTGGTGTCTGTGTCACTCAAATGGCACTGGTTCGGGTGGTTTCACAGGCACATTCCAGCAAACCATTCATGGACAGACAATCCCTATGTTATTTAAACGGTTACACAGGAAAAACAAAGTTTTCAATGTCATTTCTCATGTTTAGCACAACCCGAGACCCAAATCCAACAGAGAGAATACCAAGAAAGAGAAGTTCAGGTCTAATATAGAACACTAGTTCCCTGAGAGGTTAATATATACTTCTGGCAGTTAAATAATTTGAGAAAATGGTGCATACCATTTATAGTCTACTTTTTGGAGAATCACAATAAGTATTAGTATATGAAGGTCTATGTGCGATCCAGGAGTGAAGAAACCTGTTTAGCCTGGCATGTCTTAAACTCATCTGAGCCAGGAACAGAAGTTTATCGATCAATCTCCAATATGTAAATCACTGCTATAGAGCAACCCACTTCAGTATACAGTAGTTGTAAAACTACTGAATAAAATTTTAGCAATTTTATTCAGTAGTTTTACAAATCCAGCTTGCTGAAAAACAAATCAAAACCCACCATGGTCAAGATTTATTCCAAAAGTAAAAGGCTAATTCAACATTAGGAAATCTGTAAAACTCATCACATTGTTAAAGGAAAACAAATCACAGGATCTTATCAACAGGATAGATGCTTTAAAAATATTTAGTAAACTTCAACTACTTACAAATTTTTAAAAATCTCTTAGTAAACTAGGAAGGAAATTTAAAGATCTTAACATGACTAAGTTTATTTATCAAAAGCTATCGATAAACTTTCTAATGGTGAAACACTAAAGGTATTTTCATTGAAGTAAAAAACAAAACAAGGATGCCTGCTGTAATTGCTAAAAACTGTAGCCAATGCAATAAAATAAGAAAACTAAATAGGAAATACAAATATTGGAAAGGAAGAGACAAAATTGTCATTATTTCTTCATGATGTGAGTGCATACATAAAAATAAAAATTGAAGAGAATCAACTAAAAATTTTAGAGGTTTTGGTAAAATGGCCAGTTATCAGGTAAGCATCAAAGTCAATGGCTTTCCCAAATGCTAAGGGAATATTGAAGGACTTCCATTAGAACTAGATTCTTGGCCTGTCTACTCCACCCTGTGGGGGATGAATGACTTGTCTGATTAGTGAGTTTGGGAGAAGGAACCAGACAAGAGTAGATGCTTCTGAGTTCTCTTTTTGGCGTTGTCTGATGGCATGAAGCAAATATTTTCATGTACTCTCCACTGTGTGGTAAGTTCCTGGGGCAGAGAGAGAGTGTTGTCCAGTACTGCCTGCTACTATAAAAGTAAATCTATCCAATTCAGGGGGAAATACAGAAAGCCCCACTTAGCTGTAGTTCAAATTCTATAGTTTCCAGTCAGCCTTATTAGTAATAAAAGAAGTATTTTTGTTTCCTGGGTCTCTTTCCTATAACTATGCTTCAGTTTCTTTCAAACTAAGAAGAGGGAGCAAGGTATTACTTATAGGAACCACTAAATAAAACACTAAATACCAGTAATTTCTATTCAAAAAGTATAACATATATGTGTGTGTGTGTGTGTGTATGTGTGTGTATGAGAGGCCCAGTGCATGAATTCGTGCATGGGTGGGGTCCGGCCAGCCTGGCCAGGGGGAGGGGACATGGGCAGTTGGCTGGCCTGCCTGCTGGTCGAACTCCTGGTCAAGGGGGACAATTTGCATATTAGCCTTTTATTATATAGGATATATACTGAGTGGTCAGATTATTATGCATTCAGAGATCATAATAATCTGGCTACTCAGTGTATATTCTCATTAGCAATGAATACTATAAAATACCTAGGCATAAACTTAGCAAGAAATAGTAAGACACAGAAAGAAACTATAAAAGCTTAGCTTACATAAGTACATACAGGAAGTCCTTAATAAATGGAAAAGCATAACAAATCTCTGGGCAGGAAGTATCAATATTGCAAAGATGTCATATCTCCCCCACTCAGTTCATAAATTTAATCCAAATCAAAGAACCAACATGATTTGGGGGGGTGGGGTACAATGGAACATGATAGTTATTTTCACTTATCTTGATAAATAAATATGGGGGGAAATCTAGGAATTATTATTTTTAAAATTGACTAATTATATTAATATTATGATAACACTACTACAATAATAATGATGAATATAAAATATAATGTAAAATTTACATTTTAATGTTACAGCAGTATTGTGTGTAGAAATACACACTTTTGTCATATATTAAATCCCCTGTTTCTAAATGCTTTGTTTTTATTCAATGATCTATATGTATATTCTTAATACCCAACTCCAAACTATATTCTCTTGCCTAGACCACTTCAATAATTTCTTTACTAGTCTCCTGGTTTTGCCTCCATCCAAACAATCGGAAAATAGCAACCAGAATGATCATTTTTTAAAAATAATAAAACGCAACAAGTCACTCACTTGCATAAAGCCCTCCATAGCCTTTCATAACATTCAAATGTTCCAGCGTGACCTACAAGATCTCATGGTGTCTGGACCTTGCCTGACCCTCCACCTTCACCTCTGCTGCTCTAGACCCTCGGGTTTGCTTTGAGATCCTTAAATATCAGAGCTCTTTCCTCCCTGGGGATTTCACCTAGAGCGCTCTTCCTCCCCATCTTTGCAGGGTCTGGACCCTCTCATCCTTAACTCTCAGCATCAATGTCACCCCCTTGGAAGCCTTCACTGGTCATCTAAGTAGGCCCCTGATGTTTTCATACCGCATCAGTTCATTCGCTCATCACAATTTGTAACCACCTCCTACTTGTTTACCTGCTCGACTATCAGTCTCCCCACCAGACTAAAAGCTCCGCCAAGGTATATCTGTCCATTAAGCATAAATGGGCCACACAGACTAGCCCCTTCAGTAAAAGTCTGCTTAATAGATAGATGCGTCAACACTTAATATGTGCATACCCTTTGCCCATGTCTAATAACTATCCAAAGTAAACAATCAGAAAAGTGCACACAAACGTATGTTCAGGGATAATTATTTCAGCATTGCTGATAATGGGAAAATATTGAATATATCCTAAAGGTCTAGCACTAGAAGATTGAGTCATTTAAAAAAAATGACATAGAAATATACCATGGTATTTTGTTAAGTAAAAAAGGCAGTCTATAGAACAGAATGTATTGATTCTACCAGCCCATTAATTTTATACTTAATTGTGGTTATGTATATGTACTAATACATGCATAAAATACTTGGGAAAATGTATATCAACATCAACAGTTTAATGGCAGCTATATCTGTGGGGAAGGTAGAGACTTTATTTTCTCTTTCAGCATATCTATATCCACGTAGCTTAGAAATTTGGATGCAAGTAACAGAATACCCAACAGCAGTGGCTTGAGCAGTAGGCATTGATTTGACAGGCCAGGCGTCATCTACCTCAGTCTTCTTGTTATAGGACAGTCGTCAGCAAACTCATTAGTCAACAGAGCCAAATATCAACAGTAAAACGATTGAAATTTCTTTTGAGAGCTGAATTTTTTAAACTTAAACTTCTAACTCCACTTCTTCAAAATAGACTCACCCAAGCCGTGGTATTTTGTGGAAGAGCCACACTCAAAGGGCCAAAGAGCCATATGTGGCTCACAAGCTGCAGTTTGCCGACCACTGTTATAGGAGAATGAAGACACTCAGAACACATGTCTTCCATCCTTTGCTGGCATCCTCAGGAGGGTTGTCTTTTATGTTTACGTTGGTTGCCTCGTGGGCACAGATGGCTCCTCCGGCTTCAGGGTCATGGCCTCCTCTCCCATGGCAGGAGATTTGGGTGGGAAGCAAAACCTCTCCCAGAAACTCCCCAGCAGACCTGCTCAGATCACATGGGCCACAAATGGGTACCACGGCCATGCCTAACTGCAAGGGAGGCTAGGAAATTGGCTTTATCAATGATGGCCACCTCCTGAGGCTGGCTATATTGTCAGGCCAATACAAATCCCCGTTCCCTTGGGCAATAATGTGGAGGTTCCTCAAACACTTGAAAATAGGACTCCCTGTGACCCAGCCGTTCCTCTTCTGGGTATATGTCGGAAGGAATATGTGCACTCCCCTGTTCACTGAGGCATTATTTACAATAGCCCAGCCACGGAAACAACCGAGTGACTGTTGATGGATGAATGGATAAAGAAAGTGTGGGATAGAGATATAACAGAATATTATTCCGCCATAAAAAGAAAGGAAATCCTGCCATTTGTGACAACATGGATGAACCTTGAGGACATTATGCTAAGTTGAAATAAGTCAGACAAAGAGAGACAAATGCTGCATGAACTCACTTATATGTGGAATCTACAAAAACCAAACTCACAGAAACAGAGAGTAGATGGCAGTTGCCAGGAGTGGGGGTGAGGGGAATGTGGGGAGGTGGGTGAGGGTAATCAGAGGGTATAAGTTTCCCATTATAAGATGAAAAGGTTCTGGGGATGTAATGTACAGCATGGTGACTATAGTTAACAGTTCTATATTGTATATTTGAAAGTTGCTAAGAGAGTAGATCTTAAAAGTTCTTACCACAAAAAAATTAAAAAATGTAACTCTGTAAGGTGATGGATGTATTAACTAACCTTATTGTGGTAATCATTTCACAATAGTGTAAGATCATCATGTTGCATACCCTAAACTTACACAATGTTGTATGTCAATTATACTATATTAACTAGAGGCCCGATGCATGAAATTTGTGCATACGGGGGGCGGGGGGGTTTTGTCCCTCAGCCTGGCCTGCACCCTCTCCAATCTGGGACCCCTCAGGGGATGTCCGACTGCCAGTAAACCGGTTTACTGGCAGTCAGACAGCCCTCTCACAATCCGGGACCACTGGCTCCTAACCGCTCACCTGCCTGCCTGCCTGATTGCTCCTAACCACTCTGCCTGCTGGCCTGATCGCCCCTAACTGCTACCACCTGCCAGCCTAATGGCCCCTAACCGCCTCTGCCTCAGCCCCTGCCACCATGGCTTTGTCCGGAAGGATATCCAGAAGGATGTCCAGAATATCTCCAGTTTAATTAGCATGTTACCCTCTTATTAGTATAGATAAAGCTGGAAAAAAGAAAAAATTAGTTTCCTTATCAGGGAGAAAGGAAGCTAAGAAAGTAGGTGAGTGTGGCCACATTTGAAGAGCAGGTCCTCGCTGCTTACTAGGTCTCACCCATGCAGGTCAAGGACCAACTCAGGCAGCTTCCTAAACCCGAGCTCTCCACCACTCACTTTTGTCCTCCTTCAGGGCCCTTACTCCTAGGGTTGTGTTCTGGTATTGATCCTTACTCCTAGGGTTGTGTTCTGGTATTGATCTGTGGGACCCAGAACGGACTGACTCTGCCTTGGGAGAGAGAGGGTAAAATTTCATCAGTTGTCAGCCTTGCCAGCTACACAGAACTTGTGTGTGGTCTGGAGAGTTTCTGATCTGATCTGTGCTCTCAGATTGAACACGGATGCTTGCAGGAACAGGAGGCAAGCAGGTGGGATGAATGTGTTGTGGGGCAGGTGCATACATGTGGCTGGCTCCTTTTCACAAGAGGTTGACTGGAAGGATGTGAAAAATAAACACAGAATAACCACAAACAGTGCTGTTGAAACTAAGAAACCATAACCACGTGCAGGATTGCTTCTCTTACAAGGAGGCACCACATAATGACAGACCCACAATGCAATTCTTTCCAAAGCCTCTTCAATCAAGAGGAGCTTGACCCGAGAGATGGCACAAAGAAGGCATTGAAGACATACGTCCATATATTCACTGCAGTATTGCTTATTATAGCCAAGATATGGAAGCAACCTAAGTGTCGATCAAAGGATGAGTGGATAAAGAAGAAATAGTGCATATATACAATGGAATATGACTCAGCCGTAAAAAAGAAAGAAATCTTGCCATCTGCAACATCATGGATGGACCTAGAGGGTATTGTGCTGAGAGCAATGAGGCAGAGGAAGACAAATGCCATATGATTTCACTTCTATGTGGAATCTAAAAAAAAATAAATAAACAAGCAGAACAGAAACAGACTCATCAGTTGTCAGCCTTGCCAGCCACATAGAACTTGTCTGTGGTCTGGAGAGTTTCTGATCTGACAGTTTCCTGATGAGAGGGGCTTGGGGGGCTGGGTGAAAAAGGTGAAGGGATTAAGAAATACAAATTGATAGTAATAGAATAGTCACAGGGATGTAAAATACAGCACATGGAATATAGGCAATAATATTGTAATAACTATGTACGGTATCAGGTGGGCACTAGATTTATAGGGATGATCACTTAGTATGTTCTATAATGTCTAATCAGTGGGTTACACACCTGAAACTAATACAATATTATGTGTCAACTTCAACTAAATTTTTTTTTAAATGAAGGCATTGAAGAAAAGCTTTTTCCTTATCTCTTGAATGAATGAACAATGTCAGTTCTCAATGGCAGTTGTACTGGTGACTCCCAAATTTATGTCCCTAGCCTGGATTTTCCCTGAACTCCAAATGCATATATCCAATGGCCTACCTGACATGCCCTTCAATTGCTGGTGGGCATCTCCAATATAACACATCTGGAATTCAGCTCCTGAGCCATCGCTTCCCCACGCGCTCCTCCCCCTGTCTTCTCCGTCTCATCTACTGGAAACATGTGCTTTCCAGTTGCTCAGCCAAACACCTGGGTGCCATCTTTGCCTCCCCTTTTTCTCTTATCCAATACGTCAGCCTCAAGGCTCAGGATGGCAAAGGAGGTGCCTCTACCGAGTGCCAGTTCATTTTGATCTGTGGGGGAAGGTAGAGCATGCTCCATTGGGAGGATGCATACAAGTGGGCCAGGCAGGAAACGGTGGGGTTGGGCACAGGAAGGAGGTGCTCCGGGTGGAAAGGACAAGCACCAAGAGCACAAAAATAGGAGGGGAGCTTCCATGGAGATGACAAGGAGGTGAGCCTGACTGGGGGGACCAGGTGAAGTAAGACTGGAGAAGCAGGTGGAATCTGGCCAGCTCCTCAGGTCCTGACCAGGGTTCTGTAGGTGCCCCCAGCTCACTCTCCAGGTCCCTCCAGAGCCTGTCACCAATCCCCAATGCAATGCCTGCTCCTCCAGCATTCACCCAGACTCCCGGCCTTTGCCCATATGGCCGCCCTTGGCTCTCAGCAGCCTGGTTCCTAAGCCTATGTGTTTGTCTCTGGACCTTGGCTGCTGCTGTCCACCCAGTCGTGTAGCCTCCACGTACCAGTTCATGGGCCAGGCCTCGACAATGAGATAGGAAACACAAATAGGAAGACAAGAAAACTAAGGACAAGGTAGCATTGTAGAAGCAGAATTGCATTTCCATCTGCACGCTACCACCTCACAGGAAGATGGCTGGACATAGTGAGTGTGTGGGGAATGTCTGGAATGCTCTGGCTCAAAATGTAAGCCACATGGTGAGCCACAAATTAATTTTAGGGGCCCGGAGGGGAAAGACACCTCAAACAGGTAAGCAGTTATTACAATAAGAGGCCTGTGAGACTACCGATTGAGAGCTACATGCATGGCTACATGATGTGAGCATTAACGTATCACAGTAAAAGAAGACGAGCAGTGATTTCAAATGTGACTCCCAACTTGAACCTTTCGAGGGTGTTTTTTGAATGAAAAGTGGCCCTTTGCCTCAAGCAACTTCTTACCCATGCAACTCTGAACAGGTCCACAGTGGGTCATGGCACAGCACACTTACTTAATGATGATAAAAGCTTCTCCTGGGCAATTCCAGGAAGCCAATTAACGTATAGTATCCATGTATACCCAACTAACGTGTCATGCATGTGCTTGGTGCATGTGTGTGTATGTGTCTGTGTGGGTGAAAAGCTGCCAACTGTCTTTTCTATGAAAGAAATGTTCTTTATTGTGCTATTATTTCCTTCTGGCTTATAAATACTAAGATTTCCTTTATTCTATGAAATGATGATGACAGTATAGACTTCTGAGACAAAAAAAAAATCGCTCTTGGTTAGTTTCTAAATTATTTTTGTAATTTACCAACCCAAGATCCCAAAATCTGGGAATCAGGGCCTCCCTGATTAAACATTTGGTTCTGAACTCTGGAGCCCAGTTTTGGCCCGAGCGTCCCTCCAGGATACAACTTTCTGTGCTTTTTGGTCCAAGAGATAAAATTTGCATAATATTTGAAGCCACAAGTGAGCCTGGCTGATGTGGCTCAGTGGTTGAGCATCAACCCATGAACCAGGAGGTCACAATTCAATTCCTGGTCAGAGCACATGCCCAGGTTGCGGACACCATCCCTAATAGGGAGCATGTAGGAGGCAGCGGATCAATGATTCTCTCTCATCATTGATGTTTCTATACCCCCTCTCTCTCCCTTCCTCTTTCCAAAATCAATAAAAACACATTAAATAAATAAAGAAACACATAAAGCCACAAGTGACAAATTCCAAGGGGAAGGAGTTGGGTTATAATTTCAGAGCCTAGTCACAGCTGGGATTCCCACTGCTGCCATGATTCACATTTCTCACACAGTAACCAGAGTGCCAATTTGAAATATAGATCAGATTCTTTTGCTATCTATGGTAGAGACTGCTGGGGCTCACCAAGGTATCTGTGTGCCCATTTACATTTCCCAGTTGCCTCTGTGGTTAGCTTGACCATGTGACTAGTTCTGACCAATGGGATATGAGCAGAGTGATGTGTATTACTTCCAGGTGGAGAAGTATCTGGTGTGCCTTCCCCATTCTCTTCTTTCCTTCCACCTGTCCCCAGGGAGATAACATCAGGGTGAACTTGAAGCCACAAGATGATGGAGCTACAAGATGGAGGCAGGCTGAGTTCCTTAGTTGTTTAGAGGAAATCCTCCAGACACACAGTAAGCTGTGTCATAGAGAAATAAACTTCTCTTGTGGAAAGCCACTGAGATTTGAGTGCTTATTTGTTACTGCAGCATAGCCTATCCTATTCTGACTGACAAACACCCTTGCTAAAATACCCACCAGTGCCTTCCCAATGCATTCAGAAAAGGATCCAAAATATTTCCCTTGGCCTACAAAGCCCTGCCAGTTGTACCCCTGCCTATCTCTTGGCATTCCTCTCCTGTCCCTTGTCCCCACATTCACTGTGTTCTAGGTACACCAGCCACTGAAGGATGCCCAGACACACCGAGATCATTCACACCATGGGCATTTCCACTGGTGATTCTTTCTACCTGCAAATTCTACTGCCAGATCTTACTCCCTGTTGACATTCATCTCAACTTAACTGCCTCAGAGAAACCTTCCTTCATCACCTAGTTGAAAAGACTCCACTTGTCACTCCGTCTCATCATGTTTTATTTTCAGCCCGGCATTTATCACTACCAGGTATTTCCTTTTTTTATTTGTTTGCTTGTTTCCCATCTTGCCTGTCTTGTTTACCACTGAATCCCCAGTGCCTGGTGAAAAGCCTGGGGCACAGTTGAGGCTCAAAAGATCTACAGTTGCTGTGTAAGTGGATGAGTGAACAAATGACACAGTGCTGTCTCTTCTGTCTGCCCAAAGAGTTAACTGTGCTTAGTAAGCAATGGGACAGTGTTCCTGTTATCCACTGCTTCCCACAGTGACTTATAATAAGAGCAATCATTTACTTTGTTCATGAATCTGGGGGTTGACTCAGTTCTGCTAGACAGTTCTCACTTGGGGTGTCTCATGAGCATACATTCAGATGGTGGCTGGGGCCTGGGTTATTCTAAAGACCTACTCACTCACATGTCTGGCTCCTGGACTGGGAAGACTCAAACATAGGGGGCTTATTCCACCAATCAGCTATGTGACTTTAGGCAAGTTATTTAATCTCTCTGAGCCCCAGATCTCTACATGCAAAATAGGATCAGAAATGATAACACCTACCATTTATTGGACACCTACTATGTCCCAGGCACCATATATGCCAAATTCTTTGTGTAGCTGTCTCACATAATCCTCATAACAACCTATTCTGTAGATGTTCCTATCATAGGGTCTACTTATTTTATAGATGAAGAAACTGAGATTCAGAGAAGTTTAAGTATCTTGCTCAAAGGTATATAATAGCTAATCATGCCAGAAACTTCTAGTTAGCTCACCTGGTTGGCTCAGTGGTTGAACATCCACCTATGAACCAGGCGGTCACAGTTAGATTTCCAGTCAGAGCACATGCCCAGATTGCAGGCTCGATCCCCAGTAGGGGCTGTGCAGGAGGCAGCTGATTAATGATCTCTCTCATCATTGATATTCTTCTCTCTCTCTCTCTCTCTCTCTCTCTCTCTCTCTCTCTCTCTCTCTCTCTCTCTCCCCCTCCTGTCTGAAATCACTAAAAATCTATTTTTTTAAAAAGAAACTTCTAGTTAATGTGGTACGTTAAGGCAATATGGGAAATCCCTTATCCTATTCTAAACATATAAAATACTAGATAAAATATAACCCCAGAATGTAAATGCATAGCCGAATTCAAAGCCAAGAAAGAAGACACCCCAGGTACCAGATGAAGAGGCAACTTGATGGTGGGAAGATGAGCAGGACCTGAGGTTGAGGAGTTCCCTGGGCTGGGGAGCAGCTGGTCCTGTGAATGCAGTGGGTTGGAACTGAACTTTGTGCACAAAGCCAGGGCCCCAGGGAAGTGCTTGCTAAGAGACAGAGGCACCAGGACAACTCAGCCCAGGGTTCTCATGCCACCGATTCCCCATGAGCAGCCAGCGGCCCCATGACCTTTGGCGGAGCTGGAACATCCAAGTGACACGACTAAGTCAGGCCTGGGGCAGGGGACCGACCTGGCCACATGATTCCTGCCTGTGTGCTGACCATCAGCACTGTCATTCATTTAAGCATGCAACTTAAATAAACCATCTCTAGACACCCGTCGTTGTCCTTTCTCATTACTATCCACTCTGAAAGTCTGTTAGCACTGACAAAAGATAAAGAAGAAAAAGGAAACCTTGGAAAGTAAACAAAGCACTTGTAAATCAATGAAGGGTCATTAGGATGCTCAAGTTGGAAAACACTCCTTATCAAAACGTGTAGATTGTGAGCCAAAGTCATGGTTACAAGGGACTTTCACCCTCAAAAAAAAAAATCTGTGTGGAAGAATCAGGCTGCAAATAAGGCTACACAGCACTACTTAGAACAGACAGCACAGACGTGGGAATCGGAAAGGGAAAAAGGAGCTTGTATAAGGACATTTCCAGATGATGGCGGGTTCAAGAAGACATCGTCATGATAACTAGCAAGTGCCATTCTTACCAATAAAGGCAGAAATCTACCCATCAAAATTTATAGGCGGGGAGGAGGGATTTTGCCCACTGGTCTGCAAAAGATGCCAAAAGACTTGCCATTCGCCTGGGCCAAGAGTAGAAAAGAAAACAGGGGTCCATGGCTGCACTTGCTCCAGCGTCAAGCCTAGAGCCATGGAGACCGACCCTGGAGAATTAATCAGCAACCTCACCTGGGACCAGAGAAAGACCTTGGGGTGCTCAGTGGAGGCAAGCTTCCCACGGTTCTATGGATCCAACCAGGCACGGGGGACTCCCAGAGAAACGAGCACTCCTTAGTGTGAGTTTGAGGACAACAATGACCAAGCACTCAAGGAAACAAGCCACCAAGACAAAGACCCTGGGGGTACATCCAAGGGGCCATTTGTACCCCAAGACCTGAGATAAAAGAACAACCGGAAAGAGCTGTGCATTTCAACCTGTTCAATGAAATTAAAAGGAGGAATGAAACATAAAGCAAGGAGTTTAAGGAAAGTCGGCTAGTGTGGGGCAGAGCTGATATTCGAACCCAGGTCCGCAGCTGAGCGAAACCAAATGCGGGCACCTAGTGTCTGCATGTCAGAGGACTGGCGGGGGACAAAAGAATCTCTGTCCTGACCATCCCTTTCCTGTTTGTTTCCCAAGCAAAAGTCTGCTCCCTGGATTAGAAGCCACCAGTGTCCACCGTCTGTTGACTGCCATTGACTTTCCAAAAAAAGTAGGTCTAAGTGAGCAACCCCTTTATTGCAGGACAGATAGGTGTGGAGGAGGAAGTACTGCCCTTCTGGGTATTAACTAGGGCCTGAGCAGAGACTCTACCTCAAAGCACAGGAATATTTTATCATTCATTCATTCCATTCATTCACTCATTCATTCATTTGTTCATTATTGTTTAACCAAACACCATCCCAAGAATCTCAAGAGCAAGTCAGCAGGCCTCCGTTCCAATCCCAGCTGCTATAGTCTTGACCAAGGCCCTGCATCTCCCTGGGTCTCAATTTTCTCAACTCAGTGGAGATAATAATTTGCCTTCTTGCAGGCTTGTAGGGAGGAATGGAGAAAATGCATGTGAGGCACAGAGCCCAGCCTGAGCCGGAGCTGTGTGTCCACCCCAGTGTTCCAGGGCTCAGGGTGTGGGCTCGTTTCAGCTGGGAAGTGGGTGGAGAGTGAGACAAAGTTCAGTGTTGGAGGCCGGGCTGTGTGCCCTGTGTGCTCTGCCTCAGAGACAAGGGGCTGAGACAAAGCGGCCTTCAGGATTCCGCCGCCTCCCAGCCCCTGTTGCTTCCTCCTCTCCCTGCCCCCATGGCGGATTCCACTCAGTCCCATTGTTTTGCTCCTGTATCTGGTTTTGTGACAGTTTTAAAGACACCAACATGCCACAGAATTCACACCGGAGCCAGTCCAGCCTCAGCTGCCATACCCTCGCCGTCATCACCAACATGTTTAACCCGTTGTTCTTCCGCTTTTGTAAACACACTGTCTTCTTTCAAGTCTCAAGTTAACATGATCCTTCCCCTCTCCTTTCAAATCCTGCCTTCCAGCCACATGTCTGGTCAGATTTCAGATCTACACACACACACACACACACACACACACACACACACACACCAGATGACCCATGTGCACGGAGACCCAGAGGTGAGCAGATCCCATTCCTACAGCCCTCCCCCTGCCCCCCGCCCCCCGGCCTCTGACCCTTCCCAGACTGTGACGTTCTGGATTACAGACCCACTTAGACACATGGTACTATCAGGTCCACACAGAACATGGTTGGGGTCTCATGAACACAGGCACGCTGATTCCCAGGAACCCCTGCATTACTCACAAGGACAAAGTCCCCAAAAGTCAGACCCTAAAGAACAGAGACACAGACACAGAAACACAGATATGCAATCATGTGGTCACAGGGACCCACAGACAGCCATGTGCTCACAGATATTGGGCTGGACTGTGTCCCCCTGAAATCCACATGTTGAAGGCCTAACCCCCAGCACCTCAGACTATGACTGTACTTGGAGATAAATTTCCTTTGAAGGGGAAATTAAGGTCATAAGGTTGGGCCCTAATCCATTATGATGCGTGTCCTTTTAGGACCCAGACACACACAGGGATGACCCTGTGAGGACACAGGCAGAAGATGGTCATCTCCATGCTGAAGAGAGTGGCCTCAGCAGAAGTCAACTCCGCCGACACCTTGAGCTCAGATTTCCAGCCTCCAGAACAGGGAGACAATACAATTCTGCTTTTAAGCCACCACCTGTGGTATGTGACATGGCAGCCCTAGCCGACTCAGACAGACCTGGGGACACAACCCACCGCCTCCTTCCCAGCCTTGCACTGAGCCCCCACATGCACAGACCTGAAGCCCAGGGCCTGCTGGTGAACCCCATTCCCCAAAGAACCTTCCTCCTCAGAGACTGAGTTTTGTCCAGTCTCCCAGCAAGAGGAGAAGGCACCCAGGGACTTCCGTGACTGGACAGTGAAATCGTGGAAAGTGCTGTAAGAGACTAGAGGCCCAATGCACCAAGATTCATGCAAGAATGGGCCTTCCTTCCCCTGGCTGCTGGCACCACCTTTGCTCTGGCCGGAGCCACCTTTCTGCCTTCCCACGCTGCACAGAGGCCCAGAGCAGCGGGGGCGGAGTGGAATGCCTGTGTCATCGCCATGGCAATGACACAAGCGTCCTGCCCTGCCCTGGCTGCTCGGCACCTGTGTATGCAAATTAACCCACCATCTTTGTTGGGTTAATTTGCATACTCACTCCTGATTGGCTGGTGGGTGTCACGAAGGTACAGTCAATTTGCATTTTACTCTTTTATTAGTGTAGAATGGCTCACACAACTGTAAGTTCCAAGGGCTGCTCCAAACACTTGGCAGGCATTAATTCACCTATCCTTCTCAACCCTCTCCTTCACGGTCAGTGCTGTTATCAAAATCCCTGTTCAAGAGATGGTGAAAAGGGGAAAGAGAGGTCAAGTGATTTGCCTGAGATCACACAGCCAGCCTGAGCTGATACTTGAATCAAGGCGGCCTGGCCCAAGCCTAGCTCTGAACCATGGAGCAATCTGCCAGCAGATCAGAGACAGGGCCAACCTGCAGAAGAGGTCAAACGCTTGGTCCAGGAGAAAGTGAGCCACAGTGCTTTCCTGTGGGCACAGAATGTCCTTGGGTCTTGAGGTGCGAGGCAAAACCCTGCACTCAGGGGCTGGCAACATCATTTGTGGGCCCAGTGCAAAATGAAAACATAGGCCCTCTTGTTCAAAACGCAGGGGGAAAAGTGCAATAAAAAATATTAAAATAGAAAGTTTTTTCCTTTATTCAGTGGCTTCCCTCTCTACTTATCATAATATTCTTATTTGCTATTTAATGCCACTCTAAGTAAAGAAATAATGCAAATATGAATTTTACTTTATATTTTGCAATGCCAGTTTTAAATGCAAATATAAGAGCATTTAACTCGTAGGTGGAATCCCCAAAAAGCACGCATGTTTTGTACCTGCTAGACACGTATTTCATTCCTACCAGAACAGTAGGAATGCTGTATAAAATGAGCTCAACTGTTTCTATTTGACTCCCTGACATATGCACTTTCTCTTCCACGGTCTACCTGTAGCTTACTGATGAGCAGGGAGAAGCTGGAGGGAAAGAAACTCTGACTGCCCTATCTTTTCCTTCCCTCCTACATCATGGCTTTCAACTTGGGTGCTTGGCTAATCCCAGGAAGTAGCATGAATAAGAAAGGACATGATAGGGTTGCTTGGTAGCTCATGTTTCTTAGGATACTTTTGCCTTCTATCTTCCAAGCAAATTCTTTAAACACACACACACACACACACACACACACACACACACACGCACAATTTTTTAAATATATATTTTTGTCTATTTTAGAGAGGAAGGGAGAGGGAGAAATAGATAGAAACATCAATGATTAAAGAGAATCATTGACCAGCTGCCTCCTACATGCCCCCTACTGGGGATTGAGCCTACAACCCAGCATGTGCCCTTAACCGAAATTGAACCTGGGACCCTTCAGTCCATAGGCCGATGCTCTATCCACTGAGCGAAACTGGCTAGCGCCCAAGCAAATTCTTATTTGAAGGAAAAGTGTGGCCTCTTGGGGCTGTGGGCACCCCCACTGAGCTGTTAAAATGACACATTTACCTTCTAATTGCTTTGAGTCTGACTGGATTCCCAGGCATCGGGGATCCCCTGGAATTCCGTGCTCCTGGGGCATTGCAAACACAATACACCAAAGGGGAGGCAAGGAGCAGCAGCAGGCATGCTGCGCATGTCTCCCCTGCTCACGTGCACGCTTCATCAACCCATTGGCCTTAACCTACAAAACACAAGTTCAAAGATAGAATTCTTTACACAAATACCGGCTCATGCTGCACCCTGATACTAACATAACGCTGTATGCCAATTATACCTCAACTTAAACACAGTATTCAGAGTTTCAAAATGGCAACAGCCCCTAAGCCAGTGGTAGGCAAACCGCAGCTCGCGAGCCACATGCGGCTCTTTGGCCCCTTGAGTGTGGCTCTTCCACAAAATACCACGTGTGGGCATGCACGTACAGTGCGATTGAAGGAGTACCCTAATTAAGTTAATAACAATGTATCTATCTACATAGTTTAAGTTTAAAAAATTTGGCTCTCAAAAGAAATTTCAATCGTTGTACTGTTGATATTTGGCTCTGTTGACTAATGAGTTTGCCGACCACTGCTCTAAGCCAAGCTCATGGCTCTCCTGAGCGTGACTGCAGAGTCGCCTGCCTGTGAATCGGCCCTGCAGGCCCTGGCCATGTCCCCACACCCACCACAGCCTCGGCTCGGCTCGCAGCATCTCCTCCTGGGACCTGGCTGCATCCTCAGAAAGACTGCGGCCCTCCCAGGCCTCCTGGCCCTGCCCGGTGGTCTAGCTCTGGGCCCCGTGGCAGCGATCGCTCAGTGTCTGGAAGTCGATCCTTCCCACTGACCTAATGTCCGGATGCTGGGATCACGAGGGCACATTCATAGGCAGAGTTGTTAGCTTATCCTAAAGCACATGCTCTGCCCCCTTGCACCTGAAGAATGATTGCCCATCGGCGGTGGGGATGTGTGTGTGCTGCTGGTTCCCCCTGGTCTGTGAGTCGGGAGGGGAGTCATAAGCCAGACAGCCTGTTTTTCTCTTTATAAATAATTCACTCTTTATTGCACCAGCAGTCCCTAAATACCTTCTCCTTTCTCTCTTCTGTAAAAAACAACAACACAGAAATAACAACCATAAAGCGAAGTCCTCTTTGACTCCTTCCCACTATCCCACTTACCTACCACTTCTCCCACCCACTCCCCACTATGAGGTCCTTTCCAACGGTCTCACAGGTTGCTACTCTGATTCCCCTTCGAATCATCCTTTCTAATAGTTTGCTACATTTGTACCTATAAATTTTTAAAAAGTATTGCGCGTGTTTCTGTTTCTCTGTGTCTATCCATAAAAAGTTGTCCTGCTTTATGTTCTTTTTGCCACTTGTTTTATTCACGCAACAATATTTCTTCATGTTATGGCATGGATTTACCTTATTCTTTTGAACAATTGCATGGTGCTACATAGGATGGCCATGCTATGGTTTATGTAGCTAACCCCCTGCTGATGGGCATTTAGGTTTGCTCCATTCTTTTACTCTTCTGAACAATACTGCAGTCAACGTGCTTATACAAACCTCCTTGTGCACACACACACACACACACATTTTCTCTAGGGGAGATACTAGCAGGTGGATTTGTTGTCCTTCAAAGCTGTGGTCCCCATTTGCATCGTCACCAGCAGAATCCAAGAGTCCCTCACTAACATTTAACATCAAACTTTAATTTTTGTGTGCGCGCCAATCGGATGAGTGACATGTAGTTCACGGTAATTTAATGTTTTATTTCCTTGATTACTAGTGAAACGGAACATTCCTCAAGTTTATTGGCCATTTGAATTTCCTTTTCCATAAATCGACTGATTTTAGTGTTTGCTGAGTGTTCTATTGGGTCATTTGTCTTTTTCTTATTGATTTGTTAGAATTCTTTATATATTTTGGATGCTAATCCCTTACCTGTTATATAAATTGCAAATATTTTCTCCCAGGCTACCGCCTGTGTTTAGCTTGTTTATGGTGTCTGTTGTCATTTAGACGTTTTACATTTTAGTGGAGTGAGATCTATCAGCTGCTGCTTTTGCACTGCTTGCTTTTGGCCTGTTTCAGCTGTGATATGGAGAGGCAGGGAAACCAGCAGCCGGAACAGAGGCCCTCCCTCTGGTGGACAGATCAGACTTTCTGTTCCTCTCCATGAGACGGCAGTGGCTTCAACAGACTCCTGCTGAGGATCTCAGGCTTAACTTGGGATGAGGAGGGGAGACTTAGGGAGCAGATGCTGTGAAGAGAGAAGAAAGACACTCTTTGATGGGGAGATGGAGGTCTTAGAGTCACTGAATGTTAAAAGGTGATGATTTTATGCCCTCTGTGCTGAGTAAGTCAGACATATGGCTTCTAGTCCAAGTTCTTTATGATCTGGCCTCCCCTTTTCAACTTTATTGTCAACTCTTCCCCTTCATGTAACCTTCACTCCAGTTACATTGCATTCTTTACCAAACCAAAGTCACATTTTCTGCCTTTGATTATGACCCTTTGGCTTTTAAGAAGCAGGAAAAGCCCTAGCCGGTTTGGCTCAGTGGATAGCGTGTCGGCCCGTGGCCTGAAAGATCCTGGGTTCAATTCCGGTCAAGGGCACATGCCGGGGTTGCGGGTTCGATCCCCAGTAGGGGGAGTGCAGAAGGCAGCTGATCAATGAATGATTCTCTCTGATCATTGATGTTTCTCACTCCCACTCCCTTCCTCTCTGAAATGAATAAAAATTTTAAAAAAAGAGAGAGACAGGAAAAAAAAAAAACGATGGCACTTATTCTGAGCCGGACTCTGTGCTAACCTATTTGCATAGCATCTTATTAGTCAGGATAAGCCAGGCTATGTTGCGGTAACAAACAACTCCAAAATTCCAGGGTCTCATAATTGCCAAAGTCTATTTGTCACTCATGCTACCTTGTCGAGGGCACGAGGGCCATGGCTTGACAATGTTTTTTTCTTTCTTCAGGACCCAAGCTTCTGGAGCCACTTCTGGGACATTGCTGGTTGCGATCACCTTTTCAGCAAGAAAGAGTGTGGCAAAGCACGAACTCCCTCTTAAGAGTTTCTGCCTAGAGATTCCTTGTTCTTAATTAATGTCCCCTTGTTGTGCAATGATATTTCCAACATGGAACTCTCAGTTTCAGCTCTCCTGCCAATTCTTCCCAGGTCTCTTCAATCAGACACATACTAGAGGCGCGATGCACGAAGATTCGTGCAAGAATAGGCCTTCCTTCCTCTGGCTGCTGGCACCCGGGACCTGGGCCTTCGCTCTGGCCGCCGCCTTCTGCCTTCGCTCCAGCCCAGAGCCGCCTTCTGCTTTCGCACGCTGCCCAGAGGCCCCGCCATCTTTGTCGTGTCAATTTGCATAACCCCTCCTTATTGGCTGTGGGCGCCGCCATCTTTGTGGCAAAGTGATGGTCAATTTGTATATTCCATCTTTATTAGATAGGATAGCAGGAGGTCTGATGGCACCTCTTCCTGGAAGCCCCCCCCCCCTGATTCCCTCTTGTTGAAGTGGCTTCTCTTTATTGAGCCTTTCTCCTGCTCTCAGGATCTGAGCACATTTTGCCTTGTACTATGTCTGAGGGTTGTGTGGAATTCATCTCTGCATCTCCATTGGTTCATTCATTTGTTCATTTGTTCATGCATTCATTCATTTATTGAATATTTATTGAGTGCCAGGCCCTGTGCAAGGCACTAGGGATACATTCAAATAGAATCTCTGCTTTCACAGAGTTTATTGTCCAGTGGGGAAGATAGACATTAAACAGATAATGACACCACTAATTATTTAATTACAATTGTTATAAATGTTATGAAGAAGTCCGGGGGGATATGAGCGTCTATAACAAGGGACCTGACTTGAGAGGAGATGGGGACGACGCCTCTGGGAAAACAATATCCCAGCTGAGTTCTGGAAGGGGAGGCAGGAACTGGCCAGGGCAAGAAAAGGTGGGTGGAGGGGGAAAGGGAGGGCTTTCAAAGCAGAGAAAACAGCTGGAGCCAGGCCCCGAGGCTGCAAGGAGGTGGTAAGCTGAGCCTGAGCACAGCGGGCCAGGCGGGTGGGGGAGGAGGCCGGGGCATGCCTGGCACCGCTGTTTGGACCAGTCACCCTGCTGCATTTCATCCGAGCTGCCAGCCCAGCCAGAGGCCCCTGGCCTTGGCTGCAGGGACTGGAACAAGGGGTTGTGTGCATTTTGTCTCTGGCAAGCCGGCAGCTGGAAGCAGCCGCTATTCTCTGGCTGTACCCCATGCTCCTGGGTCAGGAGGAGGGCGGGGCGGAGGACGTGCACAGCACAGTTTTTATATATGTGGGGCCATAATATTTAAGTGTCTTGGCTGTAAGCCTGCGACTAGGTCCCCCGACAGCCCAGCCTTGCTCGGCACGCTCTAACAGCTGTCTGTAAAACCCGTTTATGGAGCCTCCATAAATTTCCCAGCTGCTGCAGACATCGGGCTGGGGACAAAGAGTCTGCGGGAGGGAGGCGCGGGAGGGCTGCAGCATCGGTGTCTCTGCTGGCCGGTCCTCTGGGCCCTGGCTTGCCCCCTGCCCACCGAGGCCGCCTTACCCTAAATTCTTTTATTGAAGCTGATCTTAACATCGACCCCGTGGGGCCTGGCTGGGCAATCCAGCTCGGCACAGACGCAGGCACTTTCAAGATTGCAGCAAAAGGTACAGTAAATCAGAATTAAGTGTCATGATAGTGATTTGAACTGACACTGTTTTCACCTTGTCCATTTACTGGGAAATATATAACAGGAATAGATTGAGCCTGTCATACTGGACCTGAAAAATACAGCTGTTAGGGTAGGAAAGGCAGCTGGCACCAAGGCAGTCCCAATGGACAGTGGGGTATTGTGTGTGTGTGTGGGGGGGGATGTTGTCAGCATCCCATTGGGGTGAAACCTTGTCCGGAGAACACTGAGAACCAGGCAACGCACGGACCCTGCGGCCAGCTCCATTGTCCGGAGGACTCCAAAAGCCCAGACTATGGGGCATTTTTTTAAAACATTCTATGAAGTATAACACCGATACAGGAAAGTGCACAGATCATAAGTGTCTCACTTGATTGGCCTTCACCAACGGGATACACCAGTGTATCCAACACCCAGGTCAAGAAACAGAACAGAAACCCCCAGATGCCCCCCATGCCCTCCATCCCCCAAGGTGACCACTAGTCTGACGTCGCCTGCTGTGGATGGATTTTGTACGTGGCGTTTTAATGAGGGCGTTTTGAAATTCCCACCTGATTGTTGG
The DNA here is from genome assembly GCA_025583905.1 of Ia io. Classification (NCBI taxonomy): domain Eukaryota; kingdom Metazoa; phylum Chordata; class Mammalia; order Chiroptera; family Vespertilionidae; genus Ia; species Ia io. The sequence goes on from JAJQQW010000017.1 coordinate 7,345,834, forward strand.
CCTCCAAAGAAAACAGGAACCTCTCACTTTTAAAATAATATATAAGGATTATGAGCAACGGATACTCTCATCTCTCCTCCCAAACTTCCCACGGAATTTTGGCCCCAGTTCAGAGGCAGGGTGAGGGAGGAGGGGGAAAGAAAGAATCTGGGATTGGTATGAGATGGGGGTGGGGGGGTCGCGGAGGCAAAGATGGGTAACTGAATGGGGGAGGGGTGAAGCTGGGGGCTCGGGTGGGATGAGGAGGGGTGGAGGGTCAGGGAGGAGCTGAGGCTCAGAGATGGAAGAAATTCCAGGGTTGGAGTGGGCTCAGGAATGGGGGACAGGGACAGGATAAAGGTCAAGGATGAATTGGGGGTCAGGTTCAGGACACAGTCAGAATGAGGATGGAGCCACGTGGGAGGGGTTCAGGGAGGGAGAGGGTGAGAGGGTCTGATGGGCCCAAACTTTAGGATGCAAGACACTGAGGTTCTGGGGCCAAACCCCTAGCAAAATGCAGAGGAAGGACAAGCCCTCTGCAGCCAGGGCTAAGGCCGCTTCCCTCCCCATCCCCCCAGCCCCTGGCAGCCCTGGGCATGGGGGACTCTGCCTCCCAGCCCCTCCCATCTGGAGCTCCCCACCCACCCAATCCTGACTGTCTGGAGAGCAAGTGGGTGTCTCCAGCGCCACCAGCAGGTGGCCTCCAGTATTGCTCTTGTTGCCCTGATCTCTGGCTCTGGTTGTGCTCAGGTTTGGCCACCACCCTCAGCCTCATCTCTCCTGCTGGACCACGAACTCCGCCCTGAACCCACCCTGTTCGGCTGCGTGCGAGAGCCCCCTGTACAACCAGGCCAGCTCCCACCCCCAACGTCAGCTGCTCCCTGAGCTTCTGGCTGCTGGCCTCGGACCACCCATAAACCAATCACCCGGGCACTGTGACCTGACCCGAAGTGTCTCCTATTGCTGGAGGACACCCTCAGGAGGAGACATCCTCACAGGTGTGGACAACTGTCCTTGTCAACATCCACCTTCAAGCCAGTCCAACCCGCCCCCAGCCAGGTACCAAAGAGCTCGGCTCATGACAGCTGCTTCCCGCACAGGACGCCCCTTCCAGCCACTTCCTTCCCTCCCCGTCCGCATCCTGGCCACCCAGGAGGGACACCCCCTTTGCTCTGGCTTCGGCTTCCAGGGCTGTGACCTTCAGCCCCGGATTCCTTCCGCCTTTGGCCACCTCTAGGGGACTTGTCCTCAAGACCCCCGCTCGGGAGTGGACTGGTTTCTCCCCATGTGAGACAAGACAAGAGACTCCCCCTCCTCCTGGCAGGACAGTCCTTGAGCACCCTGTTCCCACTCACGCTCCCAATGAGGCACCGCGGCTACCGCGTTTGATGCCAGTCTCCCAAGAGACTGCCAGCTCCATGAAGGCAGGGTGCTGCCTGGCTCCTGGATCAGAACTCTCTCAATGCTGGGCACAAAGATGCTGTTTTACAAACAGCAGTTTCTACTGTTTGGGTGATGAGTGGCTAAAAGCACAGGTGTGAAGGCAGGGAAACCGGGACTTGAATCCTGACACCTCTAGAGTATCCTTGAACTGCGGTAGGCCTCACTCTTCCCATCGGTAAAATGGGGCAATACCACCTTACTCCATGGAGCCCTGTGAGGAGGGACTGCAACAATGAATGCCAATGTTGGCGCTCCGCCTGGCACATGGGAAGAGCACTCAACAAATGGTTATTAATGCTATTTTTCTCTTACGAAGGCCACAACTACCGGTGTTTCTTTTCCCAGAACCCCTTGGTTCCAGCATCCTCCACACAGCCTTTGAGGTCCTACTCTGCCTGAAGCAGGCATTTGCTCACAGCCTTGGACTACACGCTTAAAGCCTCCGTGGGCTCATTAGAGTTTCAAAATCAAGGCAAAATGTTAGCAGACCCTTCCCTCCGATCCACTAGGGCCTGACCCTACGGCAGGACTGGAGAAGGCCAGTCCCTCCCTTCCCCCGGTCCTCCCTCCCCATCTGCTGGGCCCTAACCTCGCCTCCCCATGTCCGATGGGCAGTCGGGGCCAGCCCCAAGGATCAGCATGGCGAGGGAGCGGGGCAGGCTGGCCTGCCCGGAGAGGCCGCCGTTCTGCTGATGAAGGGCCTTTATCGACCTCCCTCTGCAGACTCCTGCGGCATCACTCACAGCCCCGGGACGGGAGCCCATTCATCTGGGGCCAGGAACGTGAGGGGGCTGGGATTTCTCATTCTAGGGCGACGCGGAGTTCATATCAGGAAATATTAGTCTGATGAGTTCCCTGCGAGTGGAAGGACTGTCAGGCATTAATCATGGGCTGGGGGGAGGCGGCGCCAGGCCCTTGGTCCAACTCCCCAGGGTCTCATCCTTTCTGGGAACTTCAGAACCTCGCTGGGCATGAAGACAAGGATGAAAATTACCCTTGAAGTACCTCGGCTGCTCTCTCGTGCTCTGGGAGGCCTTTCTGCCTGCGGCTAGAGCCCCTCGTGAGGACCTGGGCAGGTGGCTTCACTCCCCGAGTCTCAGTTTTCTCGTCTGTAAAATGGGATGGGTATGTCCCCAGAAGAGTTCAGGTACATCAGCTGCCCAGCTGGGTGTCCTGTACACTAGTCCTCCCCCACCTCGGCCCCCCGCTGTGCTGGCCTTGTTCACAGTTATGCCACAGAGTCCCTGGACAAACTGTCCTCTCCAGCTTCCATCCTGTTGGGACCCTTAGTGGACACACCCCTCCACCTCCTGAGTCCAGCAGAGGGTGTTCCCCAAAGGCCCTGTATAAACGGGGGGCTGCGAGAGGCTGGCCATGGAGATTCCCTCGGGACCCACCACCTGGATGTCCGAGGGACAGAGATCCAGCCCTCCAAAGACTTCATGAGTTCAGCCATGGGTGGGAGCACCAGCTCCTGGGTCCTGGGGCTGGTCTGCTACCCAGTGCCTGGCACTGAATGTACCTTGGTAGTTCCAGGCACCAGCTGAGCTCACCTGGGGGGCCAGGTGCCCTCTCGGACCCTCTCCTGGCAGCCAAAGCCTCTCCCGACTGAGCCATTGCTCAAGCTGTTTGAGGTCAGAGCACAGACCAGTTTGTCTCAAATTGCTGAGGGCCACGACCCTCTGACCCCCACCCCAGAGGGTCACCCCCTCCCAGCTGGGAGGCGGGACACCTCAGGAGTCCTGAGGCTTTTCCCTCTGCCCCTGTCTCCCAAGGGTGTGGCTCTGAGAGGCCGATGCCTTGGCATTCAGGCACCACCCACGGGGCAGGGTGACCACAGAGGTGAGTGTGCCCAGAGTACAGCTGCCAAGCCAGGCATGTTTGACAGCTCTGCCCAGGGAGCTAACGGCCTCTGTGACATTGCTGCTCAAACGGTGGCCTTGGGGCAGTCATAAATCCGGGGGCGCTGCCCAGCGGCTCCCACCCCTCCCAGTGGCCTGTCCTCCCAGAGGAGCACTGCAGGGAGGGTTGGGGCTCTCCTGGCCAAGGGGTACAGAGGGGCCCAGCAGTGCCCACCCAAGCCAGGCTTAGTGAGGATGTAAACACCTAGCCAGGTCAGGCAACGGCCAAGTGTGTGCACCTGCACACGTGCAAGAGAGTGGCAGGTGTTCCCTGTATGCCCCTATGCTTGGATGTGTGTTTGTGTGTGCGTGTGTGTGTGCGTGTGAAAATGTTTGTGTACAACGAGTCAGTGTTTGAATGTATTAGTGCAGTGGTCAGCAAACCGTGGCTCGCGAGCCACAGGCAGCTCTTTGGCCCCTTGAGTGTGGCTCTTCCATAAAATACCACGGCCTGGGCAAGTCTATTTTGAAGAAGTGGCGTTAGAAGAAGTTTAAGTTTAAAAAATTTGGCTCTCAAAAGAAATTTCAATCGTTGTACTGTTGATATTTGGCTCTGTTGACTAATGAGTTTGCCGACCACTGGATTAGTGGATGTATGTCTAAAGATAAGTGTGTGTTATTGTATGAGTGTATCTGTTTTTGTATGTCCTATATGAGTGTATGTGTGAGAGAGGGAGAGAGAGAGAGAGAGAGAGAGAGAGAGAGAGAGAGAGAGAGAGAGAGAGAGAGAGAGAGAGAGAGAGAGAGAGAGAATTATAGAAACTATACTTGTCTGGTCATGGAAGTTAGTATATGACTTGGTTTCTCTGCGTGTTCCTCATAAGCATTTGTGTGTGTTCCTGTGTGGGTATGCCTCTGTGTGTGCAAGCACATTTATATATATGTGTCTGTGTCAGTGAATGTCGCACCATTTTACTCAGCAAGTATTTATCGTGCCCCTATGTGTGTTAGGCTTTGTTCTCAATGCTAAGGACATCGTATTGAAAAGACAAAGTCTCTGCTTTGAGCACGTCAGATTCCAGCAGGGAAGACAGACAACAAACTAGCGCTAAGGAGAAACTTAAGTGGGTCAAGGGTAGAGTCTGACTGGGTGGGAATAGAGCAGTGATTTAAGTAAGAGGGGGCAGGCAGGGCTTCTCAAACTGTGAATAGAACATAGAAACACGAGTGCAAACCTGGGGGAGGAGTGTTCAGAAGGCAGGGATGCCCTGTGTACAGGGATGTCCTGGACCCCGAGGCTGGAGTAGAGCGAGGGGGCAAGAGGCCTCGGGAGTCCTGGTAAGGAACTGAGATGTTATCTCAGGAGTCCAGGACAGCTTTAGGCCAGGGAATGGCAGGTTCCGATTTAAATCTGAAAACACTCCCTTTGGCAGCTCTCTGAACATGGCCAGTAGGGATGGAAGAAGCCAGGACCAGCAAGGAGTGTCGGCAAGCAAGGACAGCTCTGAGGATCACCATGGCAGCGGGGGTTTAGGGGAGTGAGGGGGGTGGGAGAGGGCATGACCAGTGAACGAGACAGGACCTATCTTTTATACAACTTTTATTTTTAAAAAGTCCAACCCTAAGAAAAAGTTGACAGAAAGGTATCCTTTTAATGAACGCTCACCTCATCAACCGTTTAGAGTTTGCAACATTTGTTTCACCCCCTCTCCAACTACCGGAATTTGGGAGTTAGTTGCAGACATCATCACACCATTTTGCCCCAAGAGGTTTCCGAATATCTTCGAAGGGCGAGGACCTTCTCCTACCTCGCCACAATTCCATGGTCACACCCAAGAGTCTGACATCCGCTAAAATAATACCTAATATAAAGTTTACATTTAAATTTCCCCCATTATCCCAGTTTTATTGTGTCAAAAGCAAGGGTGTCTTACAAAAGTGGCAAGGACATGTCAAATGGATACAGACGATAGCTTGGCTGCAATGGCCAAACTTTGAACAATTTGAGCGTACAAAAGAATAATGACAATAGCGGACGACAGCTCACTGAATTATAAAGTAACCCATAGATCCATACCAGTACTCAAAGAGAGGACAGGAGGAAAAATTCTTTACAGAACAATGTAGAATAAAAATAGAATAAATGATACAATTAGAAAAATTACCATTTTGCCATCACCGCGGCAATAACTGATTCAAATGAGGCTCACGAATGGATATTAGAGTTGTTGGATAAAATGTTGGGGACACAAGATATTCACACCATTTCAAAGTATCACTCAGCAGATTACTTTTCAATTCCAAGTAAGAAAAGTTTCCTTTACAGAGGCCAGAATCTGGCAGACACCACCTTAAGCAAGGGATCAAACTTAGCATTGCAGGTGGTGGGATATAGGGCATATTTTGAACGTAGAGCTGCCAGGGGTTGCCTTTGGATTGAACATGGGATTGAAGAGAGCAAGAAGAATCAGGATGAAGCTACAGGTTGGGGCTGGATCAACTGCTTAAATGCTGGTGACATTTGCTAAGAAGGGAAAGGTTGAAGCAAGAGCCCGTTGACGAAGAGATGATGAAGCCATCCAGGCTGGCTGGCTTTGTCCGGTTTGGGATGCCCATTCAGGTGGAGTTGTCAAACAGACATCTTAGTCTATGAACCTGTAGCACTTGACCGTGGTGAAAAGGAGAGATGGAATTTCAAGAGGCATGAGTATACAGGTAGCCCTGGGCTGGAACGCTGTAGTTTTAAAATCCTTTTCATAATTAAAAACAGCTTTAATTTTTCCATTATGTGATTTATATATACTTTTAAAAAGACTTTTTAAAAAAATAGAAGTATATAAGGAATGAATTAATACTCCCCGAACCTAACCACTCCCATTTTGATGATCATTCCTCAAACACTTTCTGTTATTCTGCCTCCACACACCTGTTTGTACATGAATGGATCAATCCATACGTGTTTTTTATGGACACTTTTAAAACTCTCCTAAAACACTTTTTTTTTTTAAATCTTATCCCCTTTTCCATCTCCCTGGTCCTTCCCTAATATTCCAACAGCCAATGTTAAATTTGGTTTGAATCCTTCCATACCCTCTTATATGCCCCTGCACTCATATATAGATGAAGCTTGCAAGTCATTGTCAAAATGGATCACATTACATATATTTCTTTAGTTTTTCAATTAATAATATTGTGGAAACTCTTGTAAGTGTGAATCTGTTCTTTTTCATGGCTACATCGTATTCCATGGCACAAATGTTCCGTGATTTAAATATTATCCAATTATGGATTCTTCCTAGTTCTTTGGACACTATAAATATTTCTGCACTAAACACCTTTGTAGATTCCACATCTGAGTGCTTCTGTCTGCTTCTACGGAACAACTTCTTATTAGTGAGATGGTTGGGTTGAAGGGAATGTATATTTGAATGTTTAAAATAGATTTTTTCCCCCATATTGCTTTCCAAAAAGGCAATGTCAATTCTCTTTTTCACCAGTCACATATAAAAATATACTTTTCCTTTCACCTCATCAGTAATAGGTGTTAACATTCTTTTGACATTTTGCCAATCTGACGGGCAAGGAGTTACTTCAATTTGCATTTCCCTGAGTACTAGGAGGTTGAGCCATATGTTTACTGGCCATTTGGGTTTACTCTTCTTTGAGCCTGTTCCTATCCTGGAGACATTTTTCTACTGGATGTTTTGTCTTTTTCTTAACAATTTGTAAGAGCTCAGAATTAACTCTTTATCCGTCATATGCATGGCAAATATATTTTTCCCAACTTTGTGTTTGTCTTTTAATTTTGTTTATGGGAACCTCTAGCCATTAAAAAAAAAAGTTTAAATTTTATGTCATCAGAGAGCTCCACCTCCAATGATAGAATACCTTGGAAAAAGTGATTTCCCTGGCAGATGACAATGATAAACTCTGGACAAGATATTTTAAAGGGCCTTAGCCAGATTGGCTCAGTAGATAGAGTGTCGGCCTGCAGACTGAAGGGTCCCAGGTTCGGTGAATATATGCAGCCAAGGGCACATGCCCAGGTTGCAGGCTCAATTCCCTGTAGGGGGCACGTAGGAAGCAGCCGACCAAGGATTCTCTCTCATCATTGATGTTTCTATCTCTCTCTCCATCTCCCTTCCTCTCTGAAATCAACCCTATATAATAGAAGGCTAATATGCAAATCGACCCAACCGTGGAACAACCGGTTGCTATGACGCACACTGACCACCAGGGGACAGACGCTCAAGGCAGGAGCTGCCCCCTGGTAGTCAGTGCACTCCCACAGGGGGAGCGCCGCTCTGCCAGAAGCCGGCCTCATGGCTGGTGAGCACAGCGGCGGGAGCCTCTCCCGTCTCCGCGGCAGCACTAAGGATGTCCAACTAACGGCTTAGGCCCGCTCCCTGTGTGGGCCTAAGTCATCAGTCAGACATCCCCCAAGGGCTCCTGGACTGCAAGAGGGCACAGGCCTAGCTGAGGGGACCCCCCTTCACTCCCCACCCAGTACAGGAATTTCATGCACTGGGCCTCTAGTAAAAATACATTTTAAAAATATATTTAAAAGGCTATGTAAAGGCACTGAAAGGGATCACAATCAGGCAGAAATTGGAGAAACTAACAATTGGAGGAAGGGAACAATGTTGAATGACTTTCTCATTTTTACTTCTTTGTGCCTAAAGGCTGGCCCCAGGCAGTGCCACATGAGCCAGCTAAAACCTGGATAGAAACCTGCATTTTACTTGTTGAGGAACCAGAGGACAAATTTTGGGGCTTCCATAGTAGTTAGAAAGTGAAGGAGGAAATGCCAGAAAGGAGAAATCCATGGAGGGGGTGTTTCAAATTCTGCTTATGAACTTTGCCCAAACCTCAGCGTCTTTTCTGACTATGAATTCAATGGAAAAACTCTGAGAAGCCTCACTGTGCCTTCTGAACAGAGATTTCAGCTGTGCCCACCACAGGGAAGACCGAGTTTGGCGTTTGAGTTCAGCCAAGTTCACTGCCTAGTAAAAAACATAACATCAACAATCTTCCAGAGGAACATCACAGAATCCAGAGTCCCTGCAACGTATCATGGATAGCGCCCAGGATTCAATCCAAAATTACTAGACATATGAAGAAATATGCAATGTGACCCATACTCAAGAAAAAGGCAATCCTGGAGACCAACCTCAAGGTGACCCAGATCTTGGAATTAAGAAGCAAGCATTTTAAAGCAGCCAGCAGAACTATAACTTTGAAGGACATGAAGGAAAATATGCTAGTAATGAATGCTTAAATAGAACAACCCACCAAAGAGATAGACTATAAAAATAAGCAAATGGGAATTCTACAGCCAAGACGTACAATATCAAATAAAAAATTAACTGGGTGAGATTAAATTTTATGTAGTAAAATGTGATTCTGTTTTTTTTTTTAATAGACTTTAGGTTTTCTGTCACAGGTAAAAATGTCCCCTCTAATCCCTGGATTCTGCATATATTCACTGAAAATCTCTCCTAAGGTTTTTATATTTTATTTTACATTTGTCCTATTAATCCATTGGGATTTAATATTTTATATGGTGTGAGGTGAGGCTCCAACTTCACTGTCTTACAGATGGATAAGGTGCTTTTCTCTCACATTATTTATTAATTCACCTTTTCTTTTTACTGAGGTGGGATATTTATTATGTATTGAATTATCATATATACCAAGATGTATTTTTGGGCTCTTTATTCTGTTCCAAAGTTTTCTGTCAACTCAACAATCCTATTCCCACACTATATTGTTGGCCTCTAGTGGCTTTATAGTACATTTTAATATCGATCAGGTGAGATCGACTCCTTTAAATATTTTTTGGCCATTCTCAGACACTTATTTTCCCACATAAACTTTGTGATCATTTTATCCAATTAAGATAGTACTGTAAGTGGGATTACATAAAACTTATACATTAGTGTTGGGAGAATGGACATTTTTATATTAAGATTTTTCCATCCACCTGCATCCTTAGTTAATTGTTAATTTCTGTTTCAATTAAGGGCTCGTTTTTATTAAAAAATAAAGATTAATGACTTAAAATATGGTTTAAAAACAAGGTAGTCAAGCTCAAGATCGTAGAACCAGCAAGTGCATTTCACACGCCTGCTCTTCATCCTCCCACTTCGTCTACTGAGACGTTCGATTATCTCAGCCCTGGTCCCTCCCTCATTCATTCATTCATTCATTCATCCAACTTTTGGTGGATCTGTTAAAGTCTTTTCCAAGATAAGGGTTCCTTTACCCCATTTCTTCCCACCCCAATAAAACCACTTTTATAATCCTAAAAAAAATTGTATCCAAAATTATGATATATATATTCCATTTTTCATATTAAGTTTTTAAATGAATTTTCATAATCTAATGGTTAAGGAGATGGATGAGAGACTTTATTTTAGCCCCGGCTGGTTTTTCTCAGTGATGAGAGCGTCAGCAGCTCGCACTGCACTGGAGCTGCAGTTCCCTCTGAGCCGCTGCCTCCGCCCCTCTCCCCCATCCACTTTCTGGCTTCCAGGAATCCAGTGACAGCTTTTGGCCCCCAATATCTCTTCTCCTGGTTGTTTTCTTCGCTGTACATTTATCTCCTGTTTCTTTCTTTCCATTCATTCTGGTGGCATCTCAGGAGCAAAAGGAGGTGAGCACACCTTGAAATGAGCCATCTTTAAAAAAGGTCCAGGCTGATCTGCGTGAAATGCAAAACCTCACCACCTCTCCACCCTCCACTCCCACCCACTTTTGTTTAAGGCCCTTCAGTGGTTCCCGTGGCTCCTGTACATGGCCTGCTGGGACCGGCTCGGTTTCCCTTCAGCCTCATCCTGCTCCTTCTCCCTGGATCTGCTCCAGCCACATGGCCTCTTCCTCCTTCTTCCTCTTGACTTTTGTTGTTGTTGTTCGTCCTCACCCGAGGATATTTTTCCATGGATTTTTAGAGAGTGGAAGAGAGAGGGAAAGTCAGGGAGAAACATCGATGTGAGAGAAACACCTCGATTGGTTGCCTCCTGCATGCACCCCAACCAGGGCCCGGACTGGGAAGGAGCCTGCAACCGAGATACGTGCCCTTGACCGGAATCCATGTTTATTCCTTTTCTAGTCTGTTGAGCTCCACAAGGAAGGGGACCACATCTGCTTTATTTGTCAATACAGTCAGGGCTTAGCACCACTGGTCGCTTACTCAACATTGTTTAGTAAATGAAGGAACGAGTCCCTTAGCTATGGCAGTCCGAGTATTGGTGTCTGTGTGTGTCTGTGTGTGTACGTGTACAGCAAAACTTTCTGGTGTATGTGTGAGTGGGAGCAATAAAAAGGAGGCCCACTTAGGAGCAGCAGGTCAGGGGTGATGGGCCCCTTTTCTCCTCTCCAGACCTCCCCACTCCTCCCTTTTCCATCCCCAGCCCTCCCCTGCCCACCCCGCACTGTCCGGCTCCCCCAGCGCCTCCCATCCTTGCTCGGTGGCTGGAGGAAGACGCTGGTCTCCAGCTGCCTCCGCTCGGCTGCCCTTGTGCAGTTGTCTGCCAGTTGTGCACGCCGATTACTATGAATGCCACCATCTGGTACGCCACGTGGACATCATAATCTTTTCTTAATTACATTAGCAGCGCAATCAGTTACTGCATTACAAGGCCGGCGATGAGCTTTTAAATCTTGGTGGAAATCATAAATAATTGCACTAAGTACCAGGCGCCAGATGTGTGTGCCAACTCTGGTTGCACTAGATAAATAGTAACCTTACAAGAGTGTTAGACAGCAGGCGGTCCGGCCGGCCACCAGGCCACGCCACACCTGGGGCCTTGCTGCGGGAGAGCTCCCACCGCCCATGCACCTGAGGAGAGGCCAGGGAAGGACTCAGAGGAGCCCTGTGAGCATGTGGGTGCCGGGGGGGGGGGGCATGGAGAGAGAGTGGGCGCAGGAGGAATGTGGTGAAAGACAAAGGGAAAAATGAGGTGGGTGGACGTGAAGGGGGAGCAGAGAATGGGAGGAGAGCAGGTGGCTGGGGGGTGGGGAGGAGGACAGAGAACAGTGCAGAGAGAACAGGGGCCCAGAGAGAGAAAGGGAGCGGGACACTGAGATGGAGACAAAGAGAGGCCCTGAGAGAGAATGCCAGAGACGAAGAAAAACAGGGTGTGAGTAAAATGTCCCAGATGTGTGGCGAGGCTGAGGGAACAAAGGGAAGGCCTTGTTTCTTCGGACCTTTTGCTCTTGGCTGGCCGCTGGAAGGGATCCCAGGACCAGCTCAGCAGACACATGGTCACAGGGTGGATGAGGCCGTGGCCGGGTCTGAGAGGCCTGCTAGCAGGGTGCTCGGGGCTCTGGGAAGGAAGCACTCCTCCTTTCTCCATCTTTCTGAAAACCTCCTGAGCCTGAGAGGAGGAGGCAGGACATAGGAGATCCAAAGGAAGCAGCTCTGGCTTGTGCAGGGGTGGCCACGGGAGGTACCTGACGCAGATAGAAGGCCCAGGATCGGGGGCGTCTCTCTGAGGGCGTGACTTTTAAGTTGAGACATGCATGACGAGTCACAGTTAGCCAGGTGAAGAGCAGGTGAAAGAAGGGAAGAGTGTTCCAGGGCATAGGGCACAGGATGTGCAAAGGCCCAGAGGCAGGTAGGAACTTAGCATGCGTAAGAATCAGAGAGAGAGAGAGCAGAGAAATAAGGGAGAAAGGTATAGAACTTCAGGTACAATGGATGACTGAAGATGTGTCTACTTCTACTCCCTCCTGAAATCTCTCAAATAAATAATAATTTTTTAATAAAGAAAGAAAAGAGAAAACAGAAAGGAGAACGTTACCAAAGAAATAATACCAAAAAGTTTGCATAATTAAAGGACATGAATTTGCAGATTGAAAGCAAACAATCCAGCCCAATGAAAAAAGGCCTGCAATTAGTCACGTTATTGTGACATTTGGGAACACGTGGAATAAAGAGAGATCCTGGAAACTTCCTGAAAGAAAGAAAGTTGTGTACAAAGAACTGGAAACCAGAATACTATTGAACTTGCCAATAGCAACCCTGGAAGTCAGAAGACATGAAGCAAAGATTTACAAATTTAAGGGAAAATAATTTCCAACCAAGAATTCTGAATCTCACCTAGTCATCCAAGAAAAATAAACATATTTTCAGACATGCAAGATTAAACAAATATATTAGCTCCTCTGTATTTCTCCTCAGGATGCTACTGGAAGACATACTATAGCTAAATGAGGGAGAAAACCAAGAAAGAGAAAAGCATGGGGCACACGGAATGGAATCCAGTAGAAAGGCAAGAGGAAAACCTGAAATGATGGGAAGGAAATGTGTCAGGATGACAAGTTGTATACCAGGCAGGCCTTGAGATAAATCCCCCTGGATTATGGCAGGAATATGGAAGGCTGCAGGAGGGCTGAATCCAGTGAAGAAAAAACAATGATAGGTTACCTGAGGAGTCTGACCATATTGGGAGGAGTTTTAGAGTTCATTGGCAAGTTTGAGGCTGAAGTGGTAAAAGGGTCACAAAAACTAGGCAAGTGAAAAAAGCAAGGCAAGTATTAACTCTGGGAAAAATAAAAGTTGTACAAAAAAAGAATGTATGACTAGTACACCACCTGGCTCAGCTGTGGCAAATATTTACATAGCCCCAATTATATAAACATTAGTGGCCCAGTGCATGAGTTCATGCACACTGAAAGGAAATTAATTAGAAGGTGAGGGGCGGGGGGACTGGGCTAGGCAGGCCGGACACGCCCTGGAGCCAACCTCCCATAGTCCCTCCCCGGCCGGGTGCACCTGAAGGGTGTCTGTGGTCTCCACAGCTCAGCAGTAAACCATATTTGGGGCCGACAGTCCCCCAGCAACAACATAACTCATGGCCGAAGGTGGAATCTTGAGGCCCCGTGAGGAATCAGGCTCCCTCCTCTCTGGTTCTGGGTGCGTCACCCAAGAACCACCACTGCCAAGTCACCACAGCTCTGCAGCTCCTGCATTGAACGTCTGCCCCTGGTGGTCAGTGCATGTCATACCTACTGGCCGGTCAGCTGGTCCAACAGTGGGACGGTAACTTAGCCTTTTACGTATATAGATTGAGTATTCAACTAATAAACATTGTGATGTAATTATGTTGGAAGGATGTGAAGAGGGGATGTTTAGTGTGATGTAAAGAACTAAGTCCTCACCATTCTTACTAGAAAGTCAATATATAGTTCTTAAAAAAGGTGGAACCATCAGCATAAAAAGTTGTTTTGACATATAGTACCAAGCTAAATAGCAGAAGAGATTGCCAGAGAGTTGAAAGTTGTCTCATGGGAGGGGAAAACTGAGGATGTAGCATGGACCATCGCTTTTTATCATAAGCATTATGCTGCTATTTGCCTCTTTTAAAACATGTGCATGCACTTTGATATACATTTTAAAGTTCAATTTAAGAAAAAGAAATCAGGAGGTGGTTAGAAAGGAGAATTCACGCACCCTTCAGGTGCACCCGGCCGGGGAGGGACCACAGGAGGTTGGCTCCAGGGTGTGTCTGGCCTGCCTAGCCCAGTCCCCCCGCCCCTCACCTTCTAATTAATTTCCTTTCAGTGTGCATGAATTCATGCACTAGCAAGACGAGCAGTCACCAGGCCCGGCAAGGCCACATGGGCCACCTTAAATGGTTGGAACTTTTCCCAAGAGCAACATGGAGTCACATAGGGTTCTCTCAGCAAGGGAGTGACAAGGTCAAAACTGTTTTTCTAGCTCAAGACTTCATTTCCCGTTGCAACGTTTAGGGCTGACCTTCTTCCCAAATTACCCAGGACTGAAGTAGGGAGAGATGGCTTGCTCTCAGGTTCGCACCCCGAGCTGGGGCCCTCCTGCGTTACAAGGTTCACAAAGGCACACAATTTTGAAGGTCAGGTGCAGATCAATGGGGGTGGGGGAGTTCTCAAACTTGAGTGGGCATAATAATCCCCTGGAGGGCTTGACAAAACACTGATTTCAAGGCCCCACCCTCAAAGTTTCTGACCAATAGGGTTGGGAGTGCTGTTTGAGATTTTTGAGTTTCTAAGCAATTCCCAGGTGATGCTGAGACTGCTGCCTACGAAACCCCACTTTGAGAACCACTTTTTCTAAGGGAAGGCACTGCAAAGGGAAGACAAACAATGGGGGCCAGGCAGGACAAGGACAGACGTAGGCAAGCCTACGTTAGATACTGGTTGATGGAGAACATCTGGCCAGGATGGTCCAATGTAGGATGTGAAGATGGGCAAAATTTGTTTGCTCCACCAATGCCTTTAGCACAGCCAGAACGTTCTGAGTTCATTCTCTCTCTCTGGGAGCTACCACAAGATAAGAACTGTGCCTCCTGAAGGGAGAAAGGGAATACACTGGAGCACGAAACTACAGGGACATAGCCTACCATTGCAGAAAAAGGCCAAGTAGAAAGTCTCCTTTGAGGTCCAAAGTGAAGTCTGTGCCCTGAAAAGCACACGGTCAAGGTCCTGGTCCTCACTAGAACCCAGCAGAACAGGCTACGAGAGCTTCGGTCGCAGCTTTGGCTCAGGCACCTGCTGAGAGCAGTTCTGCAGCAAAGTAAGGTGTGGTGATGGAGAAGGCAGCTTCCTGAGACCCGTGGTCCTCATATGTTTCGCTGCACATTACCATTACCTGGTACATGACCCATCCAATTAATATTTTATTTTTTAATTGATTTTAGAGAGAAAGAGGAAGGGAGAGGGAATAGGGAGATGGAAACACCAATGAGAAAGAAACATCGATCGGCTGCCTCCTGCACGCCCCTGCCAAGAATCAAGCCTACAGCCCAGGCATGTGCCCTGACCGGGAATCAAACTGTGACCTCCTGGTTCATGGGTCAATGCTCAACCACTGAGCCACACTGGCCAGGCCACAACTCATCCAATTATATCAGAATGTCTGGGGGTGGTACCCAGACATCCGTATTTTTATAAAACACCTCAGAGGACTCCAAAGTGTAGCCAGGTTTAAGGATAGGGCCTTGCTATTCAGCATGTGACCCATGAACCAGCAGCCTGGGTATTAGCTGGGAGCTGATGAGAAAAACAGAATCTTAGGGCTTACCTCAGACCCACCCCACTGAATGAACATCTGCTTTGTGCCAGCCTCTCCAGGCACTGGAATAGACGTAAGTGTTTGAGAGGCAGTGCTGGCGGGGGGCAGGCAGCTTAGGCCTAAGCAGTTCCAGAGCAGGAGGCATTGGCAGCAGGAGCTGGGACACAGCTCCGGGACTACCCGCTCCACGCACGGGGCTGTGTCCTGAGAGAGAGTTCCCACCGTTCAGTTCATCACGGGCGTTCCTGAAACACCAGGCTCCATGGAACCACGCTGCGGGGAAGGGAGGTGACTTCGGACAAAACTCGCCAAAATGTTAAGAGTGGCAACCTTGAGGAAGAGCGATAGTGGAGCAGGAAACTCGAGTTTTTGTTCGCTAGTTTTCTGTACAATTTGAATTTCCTAAGTGAGTGTGTGTGTGTGTGTGTGTGTGTGTGTGTGTGTGTGTGTTTTGGGAACTGTTAAGGATTATGCTGAGGGTGGGATTATGGGATATTCTTTAACATCGTCTTTATTAAAAAATCTAATAAGTGGTATTTTTTAAAAAGCAATATACAAAGCAAAAGCTATTAGAAATACCAAGATGAATTTGGCAAAATCAAAACCTAAATAGGATACCTTAATAGTATTGAATCGCTTTATCTTTGTCACATCAGGTAGGAATAGGAAAAGAAATAAAAATATGGAAGATACAAGTAACTTCATTAATAAGGCTATTTACTAGATATATTTAAAATTCTGTACTCTACACACACAGGATACTCAATCTTACTACATTTTACTTAGCATTTTAAAAAATGAAACATTTTCTAGCCCACAAAGGAAATGTTAATACCTCACCAGGGGCAGAGGACAGGTTTGACTTGTTAGCATTGATCCTTCGTGCCTAGCATGGCTGCTGCTACAAAGTAGGTGCTCAATAAATATTATTGTTGGAGGAAGTCTATATTTTCTCATTTAAGTGCAATAAAATAAAAAATTTATAATGAAAGTTTGAACAAATGGAAAGCTCAGAGCATTTGGAAAAGAAAAGAAATTTCCTCTCAAATAACTTCTAAAGTCAATATAATGCCATTTGCCACTCGATAGGATTTTTCATGGAATTTTACAAGCTGATTCCAAAATTAATCTGAAAGAGCAAATGTACATGAACCAACCAGATAAATATTAAGCATAACCTATTTTCATACTACAAGACTAATAACTTTATAAATTATAGTCATTAAAATGGTGTGATATTGGTGGAGGAAAAGACTATTAAATTAGTAGATAATACAACTGAGCAGAGAGTTCAGATATATCCTGTCCATCGATATTAATCTAAATAAGATACAATGTCAAAAGCATGAAGAAATTACATATCATTCAATAAATGATATTGGGACAACTGCCTCCCACTGAGAAAATATAAAATTAGGTCCTTACCTCACACTATCCATAAGGAAAAAATTCCCATGGATTAAAGTCCTAAAAGCAAAACACAAAACAACTGTGTTAGAAGAAATAGAGGGGACTGTGTTGTCAACTTGAGGAATGGACAGTTTCTTAGACAAAGCACAGACA
The DNA here is from genome assembly GCA_025583905.1 of Ia io. Classification (NCBI taxonomy): domain Eukaryota; kingdom Metazoa; phylum Chordata; class Mammalia; order Chiroptera; family Vespertilionidae; genus Ia; species Ia io. The sequence continues at coordinate 7,362,715 of JAJQQW010000017.1, forward strand.
TCAAAAGCCATAAATGCAAAGTTTAATAAATCTGACTACTCTATAAGCTTCAATTGTGGTGTAAAAAATAACACCCCAAAAGCTTCTGAAAAATAACAAATGTTAAAGATATTGACCGTCTATTTAAGAAACAAATGATTAGGATCAAGAATAAATACAGAATTCATACAAGTCCGTAAGAAAAAGATGAACCATCTAATAATAGAAAATGGACAAAGGACATGAACAGGCAACTCACAGAAAATAAAATACAAATGGTCAGTAATCATACTTTAAAAAGATGTTTATTTCACCAGTAATCAGGGAAGTAACTGCAAAGTAAAATAGAGACACTGTTTCCCACTCATTAGTTTAACATGTTTTTTTTCAAGTTTGACTATAACAAGTATTGGCAGGATGGGGCAATAGATTCATACATTTTTGAGAGGAAATGTAAAATGTATATGAAAATGTACCTAAAATGGCATTTCCGCTTTGGAGGGCATTTGGATGGGACCACAATGAAAAAATGCATACTCCATAAGATGACAATTCCACATGTTTGCTTCTCCCTTGGAGAAACATTGGCCCACATTCCTAAGGCAGCTTGCACAGGATGTCGACTGCAGCATTCTGTAACAGCCAAACCTGGAAACAATCCAAATGCCCCTCAAATAGAACGCGATTGGACCAACTATATTAAATCCATACTGCGCAATACACTGCAGTAGTTAAAGTGAATCAGTTTGATGTATAGACATGGACAGGAAAAGATGCTTACTATCGACCAAAAAAAGAAAGGTGCGGAACATACAATATGATGCCTTCTATGGTTTTTAAAAATCCACAGCAAAAGACACTATTCTCTTTCCCAGTTCATATACATACGTGCCTAAACAGTCTGGAGTATCATTCAGTACAACCAGCTGAGGTGATGGGGGAACCCTTCTGCTATCCCCTGGAAACTTCCTAGAAATCCTGTATAAAATATCCCACATTTTCAAAATACAGACTTATCAATTCTCTCTCTCCTTCTCTCTTTAATACACACACACACACACACACACACACACACACACACACACACAAGGAATGCACAGATAGTGTAGCATTTAAAAATATTAATGCAATTAGCCCAGTGATATAGTAAAAGTGAAAAACCATAATGTCATCAGATGTGGGGGAAAGCATGTGATAAAACTGCATGCTTGCCCAGCCAAGGTGGTTCAGTGGTTGAGTGTCGACCAATGAACCAGGAGGCCATGGTTCGATCCCCAGTCAAGGCACATGCCCAGGTTGCGGGCTCCAACCCCATTGTGGGGCGTGCAGAAGGCAGCTGATCAATGATTCTCTCTCATCATTGATGTTTCTACCTCTCCCTTCCTCTCTGAAATCAATAAAAATATTTTAAAAACTCACACACAAAAACTGCACGCTCACCTATGAGGAGTTATCTAGGGAAGAGAGAAGAGTTTACAGAATCTCATAAGGAGTATTTGTTGGTCAAAGGGTACAAGTGTCCAGTGTGAGATGAGTGTGTTCTGGGGTCTAATGGACAGCACGTGACTACAGTTACCAATACTGTTCTGTATAATTGAAAGTTGCTAAGAGAGTAGATCAGGTAAAAACAGGTTTTGAAAAGGTATGCACAGTATGCTACTATTCATGTAAATTTAAAACACACCAAAGAATTCTATGTATTGTTTATGGATATATACTTGTAATGTAAGCATGTGGGAATGATACTCATCAACGGAGGAAGGAGGGTAAGAAATGACTGGGGGTGGGGGAAGAGACTCCAAAACTCCAATGATGATGAAATGGATATCTGTTATATCATTTTCTATACTTTTTTGGTATATTTTAAATATTTCATAATTAAAATTCCTTTTTAAAGAAAATGCATTGGCTTAATATCCTCAAAACATTATCCTTGTCATACATTCACTAAAGATGATATGATTTTTCTATCTGGGAAACCCCAGATAATTAACTGAAAAATACTCAAAGCTAATAAGAAACAGTGGCTATCCCTAGGGGGAGAATTATCGAGGTACTTTCACTTTCTAATCTTTTCAATTGTTTGAATTTGAAAATGATGAACATGTATTACTTTTATATTCAGAAAACAATAATGATATTTTCATTTTGAAAATTAAATAAAATGGAGGGGTAAAAAGTAAGAAAAAAAAACTAATAACATTCGGTAAGGTAGCAGCTTATGAAATAAATGTGGCAGCAATAAAAGTCTATAAAGCAATATTGAAGTAAAAATACAATTCAAAAAAGCAACCCAAATTATTAAACAACCAAAAAAATGTGCAGACATATGAAGAGAACCATAAAACTTCACATAAAAGGGCACCTGAATAAAGGAGGAATGTTCAGGAATGGGAAGAGCTGATGTTCTGCAGATGTTTATTCTCCTCAACGCCTGCACGCACACATCACAGAAGGGAACTCCCGCTTATCATTCTACCTTTACAGACCAGCACTTTATACTTAAGGACAATTAATTAATGGATTTCCATATCACTGAATATTTCGCAGCAGAAGTTCTTAATCGGAGCCACATGGACTCCTAGGGAGTCTGGGGGGTCCTTAAACTCATTGAAATTAAATGCAAACATCTCTGCATGTGTGATGTTTCTGGAGGAGTATCATAGCTTTTAGGAGTTCCCCCAGTGACCTAGTCCAAAGAAAGGCTAAGAACTTCTATTATTGACCCTTTCTTTTTCTTTTTCTTCTGTAACAGTTTTACTGGATATAGTTCATATGCCATACAATTCACCCATTTAAAATGTACAAATAAGGCCCAGCCGGCATAGCTCAATAGTTGAGCATTGACCTATGAACCAGGCGGTCATGGTTAGATTCCCAGTTGGGGCACATGCTTGGGGTTGGGGGCTTGATCCCTAGCCTAGTCTGGGGCATGCGGGAGGCAGCCGATCAATGATTCTCTCTCCTCATTGATGTTTCTGTCCCTCCCTCTTCCTCTCCCTTACTCTCTGAAATCAATAAAAAAAAATATATATATATATACAAATAAGTGCCTTCTGATTTATTCTCAGAGTTGTGCAGCCATTACCCCAAATAGAAGTCCATACCCTTTGGCTATCATCTCCCAAACACCCATCGCCACCAGCCCGCAGCAACCACTCATGGACTTTCTGTCTCTATAGATTTTTCTGGACATTTCATAGTAATAAAATCATACAATATGTGGCCTATTGTGACTGGCTTCTTTCCCTTGACACAGTGTGGTCAAGGTTCATTCATGTAACATGTGCTGGTATTTCCTTTTTCATGGCTGAGTAATATTCTGTTGTGTGAATATGTCACATTTTCTTTATTCATTCATCAGTTGATAGACATTTGAGCTGTTTCCAGCATGTGGCTTTTATTCATGCTGCAATCATTTACTAGTATATACATTTTTTGTGTGAGCCTATTACATGATCAACCGCCTATATTTCCTTTTCTATCAACCATTTGTTTAGATCCATATTTGCAAACCCTTTTTTTATGATCAACTCCATAAGGAGAAAACTTTAATTAATAAAATAAATTAATCTAGTAATTATTTGAATTATTAAATTATTATATTAATTTATATGATCATCAATAAATTTATTTAAATAACCAATTAAATTATTAAGTTTAATTTCTTCTTTTAAAAAATATTTTTTAATTGATTTCAGAGAGGACAGGAGAGGGAGAGAGAGAGAGAGAAACATCAACGATGAGAGAATCATTAATTGGCTGCCTCCTGCACACCCCCTACTGGGCAGTGAGCCTGCAACCCAAGCATGTGCCCTTGACTGGAATCGAACCTGGGATAGAGCCTCAGTCTGCAGGCTCTATCCACTGAGCCAAACCAGCTAGGGCAAGTTTAATTTTTTCTTAACTAAAGAAATTAAATACTTAGAAGAAAGTATTTAATTCTTTAGAGTTGAGCATTGGAGGATCACAAAGCATTATTCTATCTAATAAAAGGGTAATATGCAAATTAACCGTCACTCTGTCACAAAGATGGCAGCATCCAGTCCTCTCAGCACCACTGGAGTCCCCCAGTCCCAGCGGGGCGGCCACTGAGGGTGGGCAGTGTGAGCGGCCCGGCAGAATGCTTGCTTCGTCACTGTGGCGACGAGGCAAGCATTCCACGTCCGGCTGGGGATGGGCCTCTGGCCAGGTCGGGGTACGGATGGGCCTCTGGGCCACGGAGAGCCTCTGGGCAGTGGGCGCGGAGTGGCCAGGCCCTGTAGAGAGCTACTGGAGCACTGATTCATGCGCAGGGCTACTAGTAACACGTAAGATGTTTTGCCCCCAAGAAATGATTTTTGCCCTGCTGGGGGCGACGTTGCGCCCATTGGGAGCGAACGCATGCTTCAGAGCCTCCACATACTTCCCACCATGGGGTTGCTGCTCTGGCTCTTCATTCTCAAGGATGCTTCATACGAAAGCGAACCGGGCTCTTTGTGATAGACGTTGCAAATAACTCCCCCAGTTCGTAGTTTCTTGGGACTTAGCTTTGATGGGTTTTTGCCTTACAGGTTTTTTAAAAATGTAGTTGAATTAGGCAGTCTTTTTATGGCTTCTGGGTTTTGGTCACACTTAGCTAGGCCTTTGCCATTCCAAAATTATCAAAACATTGTTTTGTGGCTCATGCTTTCATTTTTCAGGCTTACATCTCTGGCCCACCTGAAATTTATTTTGGTGTAAGGTACAAACTAGTGTGGATGAAAAAGGGGCCGCATTCTACACCTGTCAGGAGGTGGGTATGGTGGGCCTTACAAACTCAGAGACGGAAAATAACCCCCTGGATGGTCTGAACTCAAAAACTGCTAACGAAAAGTGAGTCGTGGCAGCCACATCCCAGGCCTGTAGCCTCCCTGACAAAGGTCGATCTTCACCTGAAGTGAGCCTGTCCGTGGCCTTTCTGCATCCAAAATAACACACCTTGGGAATGCCAGTCATCTCTCCAGACCCTCAGGGCACAGCCGTGGCAACAGACCACAGACCCCTCATGGTTACCTAGTTCTCCGAATACCATCTCTCTGGGCTGTCAATGGTTAGTAACTAGCCTGTACCCACTAGCATAAAACAAGCATGTGTTTCCCTAGTTTGCCTTTTTGTCCAAACCCAGAGATTTCTCCACTTTGCACTTCCCGCCCCCTTAAATCTACCACCCATGGATTTCATGTACGTACTGTCCTTACGTCTCCTCTTTTGATTCTAATGTATAAATTAAGCTGCAAAACTGCCATTCTCTGGAGCATTTTCTCCATTGTTGAGATTTTGCTTCCTGGCAATTGTCTTCAGTTTGACTCAAATAAACTCATAAAAATGCTCTCTTACCACCACGTCAGGGATACAACTTTTCCCCCCAGATGACTTTTCAATTATCTCAAGACATGGTACTGAAAGATCAATCTTTCCTGCATTGGTATGAAATGCCATTCTATGCTATACTAACCCACTGTGCATATTTGGGTCTAATTCTGAACTTTTAGTCTGTACTACTGATCTGCCTATATACGCAAGTACTAGCACTGCACTGTTCTACTTATTGTAGCCTTGTAATATGTTTGGTGCCTTATTTCCCCCTAATTTCTTGACATTTAAAAACCTGGTTTCCTATTTTGGTTTGTTCATTGTTATCTGAACTTTAGAATCATCTGGTTTCATTAATACTGTTGGCATTTTGGTAAGGTCCCATTACACTGTAAATTAATTTAAAAAGACCTGACATCTTTATTTTGTCTTCTACCCAAGAATATGAAATAAGTTTCCATTTTTAAGTTATCACTTGTGATCCTCAATATTCCAAAATTTTATTCACATATATATCACACCTTTCTTATTTTGATAAAACACTGAGTGTGTTAAGAATCACAGAGTATGTTGTATCGATATACATGCACTCCTGATATTTCTTTTAATTTTGTACCCAACCACATTATTGAGCTACCTTATTTTAATAATGGTTTTTCAGTTGAGTCTCTTGGGTTTTACAGCTATATAATTATATCATCTCATCTTATCAACTGCAAATAAAGATAATTTAACGTCCCACTTTCTTATTTTCATACCTCTAATATCTTTCTTTAATTACATTGGTTATTTCTTCCAGGACAATGCTAAATAATAGTCCAATAATGATATTGGGCATTTTCGTTTTATCCTGACTTTAATGGGAATGCTTTTAGTGTTTTTCCCATTAAGCATAATGCTGGCTTATGGGTTGAGATGAATCTACTTTGCATGTTAAAGAAATAACTATATTTTCCTATTTTATGAAATATTTTAAAAATTAAGAATAGATATTGAATTTTGTCAAATGCCTTTTCAGTGTTTACAAAGATGATCTTATGATCTTTCTCTTTAGACCTATTCATATGATGAATTATATTAATAAATATTTTCCCACCATTTTATTATGAAATTTTTCCAACATACCAAAGTTGAAATAATGTTACACCAAAAAGCATCTATCTACCACCTACATTCTACCATGAACATGTTACTATCCTTGCTTTATCACATAACAGATTTAAATTATTTTAAAATATTGAACCATTTTTGTATGACTATAGTAAACACTTGGTCATAGTATATTAGCTTTGTTTATAAGCATGGTTATATTTGGTTTGCTAGTGTTTTGATTTGGCTTTGAGTCAATATTCAAAAATATATGCATATGTGATGTGTCTGTATGACCATGTATCTTTGTTTGCTTCGCAAAAAAAATTTGAACTGCTAAAAAAAAAAAAGACTTTTAGGCACTAAAACAGTTTTAGTTTTAGTAGCACTGCAATTATTTGTCCCTCAAAAAACTGGTAGAATTCCCCTGTAAAACTGTTTGGGACAGATTATTTTTCAAGAGAGTGGATAAATCTTTAAGAGCATTTTCTATTATTTCTTCTATGTTACTTTGTCTGTTTATTATTTCTTTCTCTTCTGAAGTCAGTTTTGATAAATTCATTTTCCTAATAAAAGTATTGATTTCTTCTAGTTGTCAAAAGTATTTGCATAAAGTTGAGCAACGTGTCTCTTACAATCCTTATAGTTGCCTCTGTATTTATTTTACAATTGTCATGATTATTTTGTGTATTTTTACTTTCTCATTTTTAAAATCAATTTACCAAACCACTGAAATACTCGTTTTCCATCGCAAAGAACCCGCATCTGGAATCAGTAGTGTTCTTTTCTCTCTCTCTCTCTCTCTCTTTTTTATTTCATTGGTGTCTGCTTTTCCCTTTGATTCCTTCCTTCTGATTTTTAAAGGTTTATTCTTTCTAATTTCTTGAGTTAAACATGATGCATTTTGTTCATTCTTACTTGATTATTAATATACATATCAAAGGCTATGAATTTTCCTCTGATCATTGTTCTAACTTTATCTCATAGGTCTAATATTTAGGATTTTTGTTATCACTCTTTTTAAAATACTTTGAAGTTTGGGGTCTGATTCCTTCTTGACCTAAGAATTGTTGGCAAGTTCTAAATTTTATAGTCAGAAATTTTTTTTTGCATTTGAGTATTGTTATTTTTACTTTAACTGCATTGTGATGAGAGACTACTGTACCACCATTCTTACCTTTGTTTTCTTTTTGGATTAATATGTGGTCAGTTTTGTGAACCAACAGGAGTACTTGAAAGGCATGTGGAAGCACTGTTTCTAATGATTATCCAGTGTGGTTACATATTAGACTTAAGCCACTCTTTATATTTTTAGGTGTTGTATATTATTACTTTTTAATGTATGTCATAAACCTAGGTGAGTTAAAGCCTACTACTACTAATTTGTCTCTATTTGTTTCTTCTTGTAGCTCCTATTGCTAAGTGCGCAGATATTCATAACTGTGCTTTCATTGTGAATTGCAGCAGTTGACATAAATTGTTCACGTTTGTCTTTTTTTATGGCTGAGAATACCACTGAGTCACAATTATTTAGTGACATTGTATTGCTAGGTATTGAGGTTTTCCTGATGTTTCTATATTGTGAAAGAATCCTACTCATTTGCAAAGTGAAATGGTATTTTATTGCCATTTTTGATTTGCATTTCTTAGTGTTAAGATTTTTTGATCATTTGCATCATCTATTAATGAATTATTAATGTTTATAATAGCTAAAAACTTGAGAAAACCTACATGTTGAACAATAGTTTACATTTATAAATGTTATATTATATAATGAAATAACACTTATAATTTCTTATACTTTACACACATTATATCATTTTATTCCTATAACAGTCCCATAAGGTCATCATCATCATTTTGAATTGACTCTAAGGTTAAATTTTATATATTGACATACCTAAAATTGATTGCTTATGTGTCATAGTTTAATTGGCAGTATTTTTTTTTTCTTTCTGAGTGGCAAAAAAGGTAATTCTTACAATTGATGGCATATTAGATTTAATGAAATATGTTATTTCCCCTGTTTCATAAATGACAGTGCTGAATCTCAAGGATGTTAAGTAATTTGCCCAAGGTCAGCTGACTTAAAATGCTTGGAAGCATAGATCAAAATGTTACAATGGTTCTCTCCAGGTGGGAGGATTAGAATTCATTTTCCCCCCTTTGGCTCATCTATGTTTTTTGCAATATATGCATATATCTTAAATTTAAAAAAAAGGTGGAATTGCTTAAAAATGGGGAAAAAGATAGCCGATTCACACTGTTCATCAAACTAAATCTCAGATAGATTAAAGAACTGAATATAGAAAATAAGAGAATTCTAGTCAGAGTGAGACTGGCAGCCGTGTAGCTTTTCGATAATACAAAACATTTCCTCAAAATTAAAATAACACACAATATTTCCTCAAAATCAATACAGCCGCAAAAGTAAAAGAATCCACAGAAAATCTTTTCAACAAAACGAGGTGAGGAAGAGTCTCCATCAGTCCAGTGTGCAGGCAGATGTAGCAGATCGACCGAGTGTCAGAAAGCGCAGGGCAGGGCGGCAGCTGTGAGTCAGGGGCACCGGGAACTGAGAGTGGACTCCTGATGGCCACAGAAGCCCCAGAGCTGTAAAATATGTGCAGGCCCAAAGGGAAAATACTCCGTCCTGAGTGGGCGCTGGGCAAGCAGACACGAGAGTCCCTAACAAAACTGGGATATCCCCCCACAAACTGCAAGTTGCAGCTGGGTATATGAAGCTGGTGCAGAGGGGTGGACTCTATGGGGCTCTGAGTCCTCAAGGATTTCACAGATATCCAGGAAAGGCTCACTTCCAGATGTGAAAGCCTGAGAGGAAACGGCTGGAAGCAGAAAGCGAATTGAACAAAGAGGGAACACTTGGGGGCAGTGAGAGAAAAGGTTCAGAGAACAGGGAGGAGGTCATTGATAGGAAGTTGATGTTGCTGTCTTCTAACAGCAAAATATAAAGTCTAATGCAGCGCTGTCTAATGGAGTTGTCTGAGCCACAAATGTAAGCCACATATGTCATATTGCCTAGTAGCCACATTCAAAAAGTAAATGAAAGCAGGTGAAACTAATTTTAATAATGTTTGATTTAATCGAATATACTCAAAATCTTGATTCAACATGTAATCAACATAAAAATGATTCATGAGCTGGCATACGTTTTCATACCAAGTCTTGGGAATCTGGTGTGTATTTTACATCTCAATTCAGATGACACATGTTTCAAGGGCTCCGTAGCCACATGAGGCTAGAGGCTACTGTATTGGACACTGAAAGTATAAAGATTAGAGCATTGCCTTAAAGAGCAAGACCCCCCGGAGCAATAGGAAACCCAGGGAGGGAGGCAGTAAGCCTTTTGATTCCGGTTTAGTTCTGAGAAGTGAAAAAAACAGTTACACATGGAAACCACCATTTGAGCATTTCACAGAAAAAGCAGAAAATGCAGGGAAAGGCACCTGGCCCATTTCTGCCCCTTCCATGGCAACCTCTTCCCAAGAATCTAGGAATAAACATCTTTTTAAATTCAGGAAATGAAGAAAAATACAATATAACTGCAAACAAAGGTTTTTACAAGAAAATAAAAAGATGGAAATAAATGAAATACTATCCTGGTAGACAAAGAGAACATATGTGGACACAAAGCTAAATGATTTGAAAGCAATTCAGAAAATGTGAGAAGCTGCGAAAGAACAGCACATATCAGAATCAAAGCACTCAGAAATGAGATGGCCGGGATACAGGAGAATTTCAAACAATTGGATCAAACTGGAAAACAGAGAGAGAGAGAGAGAGAGAGAGAGAGAGAGAGAGAGAGAGAGAGAGAGAGAGAGAGAAGAGAGAGAGAGAGAGAGAAAGAGAGGGAGAGAAACGACCCAGAAATAAAGACTAATTTAGAAGGAACACAAGGGAGGGTAAACACCTTGATGGGAACAGTAAGGAATATGGAGTATATAGAACAGATAAGTAAAAAAAAAATCAAGCAGAAATGAAGAAAGAGATTAAAAGGACTTGAAAGTGATAGATATGGAAGTAGGTAAAGGAAATCCAACATATGTATAATTGAGGGTCCTAAAGAATAAAGCCTAACCACTGAAACAGAATGAAGTTTTAAAAATGGAATTAAAAATATTTTCTAAAATAGAAGACTTGAATCTAAGTATTAAAGGGGCACACTCTGTCCCATGAGCATAAACCTAGACTGGTCAATACGGACACTCAGCTTAGTGATGTTATTGCTGCTTAGAGATAAAATAAAAATCCTTTAGGCATTCAGGTTAGGTCCAACTTACTTCTAAGGAAAAGAAAATCAGCATGGCATCAAGATACGAGACAGTGACATTTTAATGTTTTCAAAACGAAGCAGCGCTTTGAAAAATGCAGACGTGGCAGATGGGCCAAAGATTTTACATTTTGGCAAATTCAAACTTAAAGGCCACCAACCCAATAGTACTGAACACCAAGACCCCCCTGGATGGTAGGTCCACCAGAATTCTGTGCTCCTGTGGTGTCACAAACACTATATACCAACGGGCAGCCAGGAATCGTGGCAAGCGTACATATACTGTGTACATCTCCCCTGCTCGTGCACGTGCTCCCTTGTCCCATAGAACTTGACTTACAAAACATAAAGACAAAATGATTAAGAATCTCAAGACAGCAAAGGCAAAGCATCAAGCCAAATGTAAGCTCCTTTGGAACGCAGGGCCCTGGTGGTGACCCAGGTCTTGCAAAGCCAGATCCCTTCCAACTTGTCTCCTCCCTCTGCTCTCTCTTCCTACAAACCATTCTCCATCCTGGAGTCAGTGGTGTTCCTAAAACTCATTATTAACCAGGCCCAGCTCCTGATTAACACTCCTTCCCATCGCCCTCTTTGCGCTCACAAGAACATTCATGCTCTCTAAGATGGGTTACCTGGACCTGCCCACCTTTCTCCTCTATCATCCCATCCTCTCTTGCCCTGCATCCATACTCCTTGCACTGGTCAAACCGAATCTAAGCATCATGTGCCCAAAACCGAATCCAAGTTCTGCATTTCAGCTCCCAAACTGCTCTTTTTCCTGCTTTTCCTGTCTCCGGAACCAGCACTTCTGTCTCTCTGGTTGTAAAAACTCTGGGCTCAATCTACTAAGAAAATTATTGCTGGATCCCTGTTTAGCTTCACGTATAAGGGGGACTGTAGGTGAATTAAAGATCTCAACATGAAAGTTAAAAATCATAGGTTTAATAGAAGCAAAAACGGGAAGGTTATCTTTAGGCTTAGGGAAAGGCAAGAAGGCTTCCTATTCAACAAGATGCTAAAAGCACAAACCATAATGCACAGATTCCCTGAATTTCATGACATCAAAATTAAGAAGTTGTGCTTAATAAAAAAAAAAAAATGGGCCAATTAAGAGTCAGATGATAGGGCTGAGATTTTTTTCAAAGTCTAAAACTGACAGGGGGTTAACATCTAGAATATACAAGGAACTCTGTAAAGCAACAAGAAGAGAACATCAACTCCAATAGCAAAACGGGCAAGTGATATGACAGGCAATTTACAGAAAAGGAAACCCCAAAGCTAATAAGCACACGAAGTGATGCTCAGACTCATTAGTCGTCAAAGAAATGCAAATTAAAGGGAGATCGCACTTTACACCTTCAGACAGGCAAAAGCCAGAATGCTGGGTAATACCAATTAATGGCAGAATCGAGGAAGATGGTCTCCCTCACACAAGGCCTTTGGGAGTATAACTTGGTAAAGCCTTTTTGGAGAGTGGGTCCCAAACTACTTATGCAAATTAACCACACACAGACCCTAGGACCCAGAGAAATTCTAACACAGAGGCAAAGTGAAATCTACAAATGGATTTGTTAGAGGAGGAGAGATATTTAGCAATCTGGGTTGGCCCACACTATTATTATGAAGCCAAGGATCATATGTACAGATAACACAAACAGGCCTTAAAAACATAGTGACAACTGAAAAAATGAAAGAATGGTAATGTTGTACAACGCCAATGACATAAATTATAAATGCAGGCACACCCTCTGGTGTGCGTGGGTCTTCCCAAACCTCCCGCAAACTGGCCACTTTTCGTTCGTATCAGCATGATTGTCATTGATGTAATAGATCAACATAATTTTTGTGTCACCTGGATGAAGTCCAGCTCTCCCTGGGCTATTTTATGACAGAGGATGGGAGAGTTAATATAGCCGTGGGGCAAAACTACAAATAACTATGGTTGCTCTGTTTCAGATGCCCCTTTCTTATCAAAATAGAAAAGAATGAGTTCGCTGAATCAGTAGCCACATACCACATACCTGAGGCTTTATTAAGCCACTCTAGAAACAATACCATGCCCTACCTGGCAACTGCAATCAGGGCCACGGTGATTGACAGACGGAATGAGGTTCTCTGGGGGAAGGGGGGCTGCCTCAGGAGGAGGGAAGCTCTTTGTTCAACCTGGTGGGAAGGAGGAGAGCACCCAGCAGGCACGGGATCCTGCAGACAACATGTTTGGTGGCTGTAAGCTGAGGGGGGATGCATCCGATGGCTTCTCTTTTCTTTGGAAGAACTGCCTTTTACCTTTATCAGAATTGGGGGAGAATTTTCCCAAATAATAAACTATTTCTTGAAGCTGCCATTTTCTGAAGGCAACCCCACATTCCACCCCATGGAGATGCCCAATCCATTTGGCCAATGCCCTGTTGTCGGCCTGTGGACACCACCTGTGCAGCTCGCTCCGCCCCACCCATGGAGGCCCAGCACCTCCTTCTCCACGAGACCTGGATGAATGGGTTCCCCCTGCCCCAGGATGCTGCTTCCATGAGCTTCTTGGGCCCAGCCCTGCCTGTGAGAACCCCACCTCCACCCACTCACCCAACACAAGCCCTTTGGCAGGGGGCTGGCCTCCCTAGCACTGTCCCTCCACAGATATGCATATACAGACAGATACCCACTCAAGCTTTTCTTAAAGACAAAAGTGTTATCCATCAACATATCCAAAAGCACATAGACCCATTTGAGCTCATAGGGCATTCAAAAATGCACACAGACACATGCACAGGCATACCTATGCACACTAACATACATGCATGCTCACAGATACCATTTGCACATATACACATGCACACATGTACATACCCTTTACATACATGCTTAGACTTTCAGGCCCTGCCCTGGGAATCCCTATTCTGAGACATACTGATGCATATGCATGCTCAGTCCTCACACATGTACACACACTTGCGCACATGCATGTAACACATACCTACAATTCCAGTCATCTACTGCTGCAAGCAAACCACCCAAACACGGCGGCTTGAAGCCACAGCCGGTTCACTTGCTCATGGCTCTGTGGGGACAGCTGGTCTCTGCCCCACCACAGCCGGGGCCTCCGCCAAAGACTCAGGCCTGGAGGCTTCTTCGCTCCTGTCTGCCGCCTGGGCCGGGCAGCCTTGATGGCTGGGTGCTCACCAGGCACCTCCCCTCTCGTTGAGGTTACAGGGCCTCTCCATGTGGCCTCTCTATGGCCTCTCCAACACGTGGCCTGAGAGTAGCTGGGCTTCTTAAAGGGCAGCTCAGGGCTCCAAGAGTGAGTGTCCTGTGAACAAGGTGACATTGCACCACGTCCATCATTCTCATTTAGTGAAAGAGTCACAGGTCCACCCAGATCCAAGGGGCGGAGAACACGGACCCACCTCTTGATGGGAGAAATGTGAAGGAATTAACGATCATATTTAAAGTCGCCACACACACGCACATACATATATCATGTACATACACACAACGTACACCTCTAAACATACATGTGTGCATACACACACTTAGGCCTTGCCCTCAGAACCTCTATTCTGAGAGCAGACTTAGGCCAACACAGATGGGTATAGGAAAACACATGTAATATAGACACATTCACACAAGTATACCCATCGTCATTCCTAGGCACACCTGTGCACACACACATGCTCACAGTGGCAGGCCCTGCCCTGGAGATGCCTTCTCCAGCACCTGCAGCCACAGCTGCATGCTCCATGCCCCAATGCATGGCTGAGCTGGGCCAGGATGGGCTGGAGGGGCTTGGCTGGTAAGGGGTGGGCCTTCTCTCCACACCACCCTTCCCTTGCGGCAGGGGCCTGGCAAGAAGGAAAACAAATAACCTCGCAGTGTTTAAATAAGCAAAGTTTTGTGCAAAGCAGAGGTTAATGTACTTTATTGTTCAATGTCATGTTTATAGTGGATTGGTGGAGGGAAAAATGTGATTAATTGCCCCGAAGCCCACGGATCTACAATTATTTGGTTGTTGTGAACAAATAAAGGACTACAGTATTCATCATATTCAAATGAGGCAGCAGAATAAATGATGGGGGGCCGGGCAGGAACAAAACCGAGGCGTGTTCCCGCACAATTGGAAGGCGACTGGCGCCTTGTCAACCAGACGCAGGGTGGTGGCAGGAGCTGAACCCGTTTGTCTCTGTACTGCCGTCAAGGGCTGGGCTGACCCTGCAGGTGCTGGCGTTAATTCATGTCACACCTCGCGCCTCCACACTCCGTGGTGGAAAAACCAGGCACCCATTTCATAATAAAGACTTGTTTCCGACGAGACCGGGTTTGGGGCGGGGGCACAGATCTTCATTAGAGCCCCTTCCCCGGCCGCGCTCGTTACAGAGCCCAGATACTGGCTAAATGTGTCCGATCATTCATCATGATTTTGCCCTCCACTTTGTCACAGCGTGGGGATTTAAGGAAGATAGATGGTACAAGATGTTGTCTCCTCCACAGACGCTTTCTGCTCTGGTAAGTGTGTCCGATGCAGAATTATTTTGCCACTTTATTATTTCCTAGTGAGTGTTTGTCAGAGCCTCGCCTCTTGGAAGGAGCGAGTTGTTTCCTGTCACTCAGGGATGTCGCAGGAGCCGTGATGCTTGGCTGGGCTCGCCAGCCAGCTGGAACCCAGGCAGGGTCCCCAGGCGGGGCGGCGGGGGGGTCCTAGGAGTCTGAGCCACAGGGCGAATGTCAAATCCAACAGAAATCAGTGGGGGAGGCAGGCTTTGGGAGCAGGCGGGGCACAGGGGTGTTGGACAAGCTGGGCTGGGGGAAGTGAGGAAGCATCTCTCAGGACCTGGCCTGGCTGTGGGCCAGCCCGCTACCCGGGGAGCTGTTCGAACCAGTGTCCAAAGGGCTGTAAGAGCTTGGCCTTGAGCTGAGCCAGCTGGGGAGGGCACGGGCAAGGCCGGGGCCTGCGGGGCTGCTGATGGCCTTCAGGCAGCGTGGCCAGTTCTGGTGCCTATTGC
This sequence comes from Ia io, assembly GCA_025583905.1. NCBI lineage: Eukaryota > Metazoa > Chordata > Mammalia > Chiroptera > Vespertilionidae > Ia > Ia io. The sequence continues at coordinate 7,378,402 of JAJQQW010000017.1, forward strand.
TGAGCTTCCTGCCCGGATCAGGATGGCCAAGGGGGCCATGGGGTGACCAGCAGGGGTGCCAGGTGGGAGGAGATCACATGAGGCTAACGAGGTGGAGGAGTTCAGCTTGAAGTCCAGCCCAGAGCTGCCCCAGAACGTGGGGATGTGGGGGCTTCATCAGGGTAGGGCTGGGCCCCGGAGGGGTGGGCTCCAGGATCCGGAGGTAAAGCTGCCCCAGGAAGAATGGGGGTCCAGGAGTACCAGCCCGGCCTCTGGGCCTTCCTCTCTTGGGTTTGCTCCGCACGATCGCGCCACTGGCCCATCCTCCAGGGTACCCACTTGCCACTGTCTCCACTACCCCACTGCCCTCACTGACTGGGCCAGGGACACTCAGCTGCCCCCGCTGTCAGGCCCATGGGGGAGAAATTTATGTTTTCTTTGCTTCTCCCCTCAGTCTAGGTTGGTTGAGTCCAGAAGGAATGCTCTTTGGAGGTTTAGGGGAAACTATAGGGACTGACTCAGGAGGAGCCCAAGCAGAGGTGCCTGGGGCGCAGGGACCTAGGGGAGGGTACCCCGTCTTTCTCTGGTTCCAAGATGCCACTCATCCAATCAGAATTCACCCCGCTCCTGCTCAGGGCCTTCTTCTCTGCGCATTTCCGGAGGCGGCTAAACTCCCGCTCTCCATTCCTGCCGGGGTTTCCAGTGAGAAACCCCAGCTCCGCTATTCCGTGCAGGGCTGTGTCTAAAGCACATTTTCCTTCTCAGTCCCGTAGTTTATTAGAATTTTGTGTGTGTGACTTGTCTCCCAGGCATTCATGTCTTCATTCTCTCATTCATTTGTTCACTCGGCAAATAGTAAGGACTGATTATGTGCAGGGAGATCAAAAGCAGCGGGCGGTGAGAGCCAGTGAAAGGGACAGGGAGGCCCGGCCAGGCGCCTTGAAGGTGGATCTTGGGAGAACCCAGAGAGCCTGGAGCCTGGCCTGGCCAAGGAGGGGTGGGAAGGGTGCTATTCACCACCCTGAGGCCAGGAGCAGTGGCTGGGCACCCCCCCCCCTCCATTTCCCAGCGCTGCCCGGGGTGGTCACAGCCTTCTGGGCACCCCCAGGCCCTCTTCCTCCCTTTCTTTCTGTTCTGCAGCCAAAGGGATTCTGCTTAAACACAGAATCTAATACTGTCACCTTCTGTTTCAAAAACCTCAGTGGCTCCCAGTGCCCACCTACTTTAAACCTAAACCTTGAACTTGCTATTCAAGGCCCTTCACAATGCAGCACCAACCTACCCAATGCCACCACTAACGAGCTTGATCTTAGCCCATCACTTCAGGCTTTTCTCTGCTTGGGTTTCCCCAGCTGTGAAATGGGGGTAATAATAGTGCCTCCTACGGCAGACATGGTTCCCAAAGATGGAAGCCATCATGTGTATTCCAGCCCTTAAGCTCTTCTTACAAGAACCTCTGACTCCTCCCAGGGGATACTGGGAACAGTGTGCCCTCCCCTTGAACTTGGGTGGACCTTCCTCACTGCCTTGATGGGTATGTGACTCCTGAGTCCAGGTCATAAAGATGCCACGTTCTTCCATCTTGTTCTCTCAAGACACTCCCTGTTGGAATCCTGCGGCCATGCTGGGAGGAAGCCAAGCAGCCACGTGGCCAGCCATGTGGGTGAGCCGTCCTGAAGCCATCTGCCCCAGCTGATGCCATGTGGAGCCTAGATGAGCTGACCCTGCCAAACCCTAGAGCCGTGGTCGGCAAACTGCGGCTCGCGAGCTACTTGCGGCTCTTTGGCCCCTTAAGTGTGGCTCTTCCACAAAATACCACGGCCTGGGTGAGTCTATTTTGAAGAAGTGGCATTAGAAGAAGTTTAAGTTTAAAAAATTTGGCTCTCAAAAGCAATTTCAATCGTTGTACTGTTGATATTTGGCTCTGTTGACTAATGAGTTTGCCGACCACTGCCCTAGAGCAAAAGAAGTGACAGCTGTTGTTTTAAGCCACTAAATTTTGGAGCAGCTTATTGTGCAGCAAAAGGTAACTGAAACACCTATTCCCGGAGGGTTGTTGAGGGATAAGGAAGTGTATCAGTTTGCTAGGGCTGCTGTAACAAAATTCCACAGGCCAGGGTTCTTAGACAACAGAAATTTATTCCCGCACAATTCTGGAAGCTGGAAGTCTGAGATCAAGGTGTCGGCGGGTTTGGTTCCCTCTGAGACCTCTCTCTCAGCTTCAGAGGCCAACCCTCTCCTCCTCGTGGTCTTCCCTCATACATCTGTGTCCTGATTCCTCTCCTCCTGAGGGTACCAGTCATCCTGGGTGAGGGCCACCCTAGTGACCTCATTTTAACTTACTGACTCTTCAAAGATCCTGTCTCACATGTCAGTTATATCTCAATGAAACTGGGGAGGGGCCTGGTCGATGTGGCTCGGTAGTTGAGCATCGACCTATGAACCAGGAGGTCATGGTTCAATTCCAGGTCCGGGCACACACGTGGGTTGTGGGCTCAATCCTCAGTGTGGGGGCTTGCAGGAGGCGGCCGATCAATGATTCTCTCTCATCATTGATGTTTCTATCTCTCTCCATCTCCCTACCTCTCTGAAATCAATATATATATATTTTAAACTGGGGAGGGGAGAGACCCATTTCTACATACAGTTACATTCTAAGGTACAGAGGGTTAGGACTTCAACACATGCATCTGGGGGAATACAGTTCTGCCTGTAACAATAAGGAAATGCACATGAATACTTAGAGCAGTGCCTCACCCGGAGCAAATACTCTGTGTAGCTGTGTTATCACTGTACTTGCTGTGCGGCCACCACCGCTGTCATCTGTGTGGCCACACCACCTGCCTCCGTGCCCGCGGACAGCTCTGGGTCCCCAGGCCTCTTCTGAGGCTGTCTCCTCACCTGTTCCCCACGTACCCCAATTCTTCCTGTCTTAGGAGGCCCGGCTCCTTCGGCACCCCTGCCCGAGAGTCTCCCTGATTCCCCCTCTCCTTCCTTTGCATCCCTCAGCTCGTGGTTGAAGACTGATTAGCAATTATCCTGGCTTGCTGTCTATGCGCAGCTTCGGCTTTTTTGAGCTGTGCCTTTGTTTTCCAACATAGAAACAGGTTTTTAAAACATTAAAATAACATTACAGCCCAGTTGTTTGAGCATTGGTCCTTGCACCAGGAGGTCACCAGTTTGATTTCCTGGTCAGGACACATGCCTGGGTTGCAGGCTCGGTCACCAGTAGGGAGCGTGCAGGAGGCAACCGATCCATGTTGCTATCTCTCACCCTTTCCCTTTCTCTCTCTAAAATCAATAAAAACTTATAAAAAATAACGTTATAGAAATAAGTTGTGCTCAGATTAAAAAAATAAAGTGTAAAGCAACTAAAATTAAAGGCTAAACCTCTTGATTTATATCTTTCCGGAAGTGTGTGTGTGTGTGTGTGTGATTCTAGGACATCACTGATTCTGGGATGCACCATTGATTTAATTGCACAGTCTTTAGGGAGAAAAGAACTAATGAATCAAACATATATATAATTGCAAGGTCATCCTGATTTCAGAAATTTAAGATGTGAAAAACATGTACATCTCAGAATCAAGAAAATATAAGTGTATATCTATGCTTTTCAAAATGGGAATCTGTGAATACTGTTTATGGCCTAATTTTTAAACATCTGAACATCAAGACTTGGCCGTCTTTCCGCACCAATAAATTAATACCCACGCCATCTATTTTAATGGCTGCAGAGTATTCCATCACATTGACATAAGATGTACATTTATTCCCCACTGAAGGGAACGCATTTTTTATTACCGTTCGGATACAAACACATTGATAGACCCTTATCCTTAAGATAACCCTCCCATCAGCGTGTGGTGAGAAAGACGAAGCTCTTCGCCCAGGACTTGCTGTGAAAACCCACCTTCTCCCCAAGGAAGGAACCATTGCTGAACCAGCTGTGGGTCCTCAGCTCGGGGTCCTGTGGCTGAGCCTGGTGCACGTGGGGCTCCGGGAACAGCTGGCCTCCCATGAATACGCTGCCTGGGACTGAGACGTGTGGCTAACTCAACTTTCTGCAATGAGACTTTAAAACAATGACAACAGCGGAATGTTTACTCAGTGCGTGACCTTCTCTGGGGCCTCCGTTTCCTATTGCACGGGGGCGGGGGGGGGAGGCGGGGGGCGGTCGTACGGGTCAGTGTGGCTGAGTGTCTGCCCTGGCACTGCCCATTGCCCAAGGATGGAAGCCTGGGCATGGTCCTGAGAGGCACTGTTCTCCCTCGGGAGCCCACCTCTGGGAGAAGCTGGAGTAGAAGCTGGAGGTGGGGGGCACCTGAGAACCAGAGCAAGAACATCTGTGCCGCAGTGGGCTCCGGGCCCCATAAGTGAGCTCGGTCCTTTGGGTTTCTAGGAACAAGAAGATGAGGCATCATGGCGGCCATTTGTTAAGCACTCATTACGTGCCAAGCACCTACCAAATGCTTGATCACATCCATCAGTTGCCTCCCACTTGTGCCTTGACCAGGGATCGAATCCGCAACCTGGGCATGTGCCCTGACCAGGAATCGAACACGCCTCCTTGTGGTGTACGGGATAACCCTTCAAGCAACTGAGCCCCACCAGCCAGGGCCCCAGCGCTTTGTTTTCATCTCCCTTGCAAGGGGAGAATTACAGCCCCACTTTAGAGGGGACAAAACTTGCACTCAGCGTGCGACTGCCCCAAGATCTCAGCTCTGCCCATGGCTCCCACCAGCACCTCTCATCCCCACTCCCTGCCCCGCCGCCCAGCCCTTCTCCCCTCTGCAGCTGCCGTGAGCTTTTCAAAGCACCCGGCGACCAGTGACCTTCTTCTGCCTGTGACTGACCTTCTTCTGTGGGGTCTCCCCAGGGCCCTTGGGGAAGAGTCCACGGCCCTAAAGATGGCAAACTTGGGATCATGCCAACCCCCTCAGCTTCACTCACACCCCTCACCTCTTAGTTCTCAGCTCGAAGCTCTTGGTTTCCTCCTGCCTCGAGCTTTCCCTTCGCACAGCTTTCCCACTGCTGTTCACTACCTCACCTCTACGAATCCTTTCAAACTCAGCTTAGAGTCCCCTTCTCAAGGAAGCCTTCCAAGACAGGCCCTCCTCCCAGGTTCAGCCCCTCCGTCTTGTTCTGTGATACTTACATACCCATTGTCATTAGGGTGGGTCACAGGTAACTACCCATTGTTGACCATTTTGGCCCCTACACTTAATGCCAGTTTCCTGTTATCAACCTAGTAAGTATGTATTGCATTATGTCTTCAACGTTGGGCCCCTGACACTTAGGAGATGTTCACCATTGACACAAGGCTCACCCCTGTATCACCCCAGCACCGTACCTGGACACAGGCTAGAACGTCAGTACCTTCTGGTGAATGAATGATGAGGCTGCAAGTTGGGATTGAACCCGTATCTCTGGGAGAGTTTAGCCAACGTGGACCCCAGTCTACACTAGCGTGGGTGCCCCCCTGATTATTGCTTGGTGCCAATAATCCCTTGTTTTCCCAGACATAAGCCAAGGGAGCTGCCCAGGCCCTCCGGAGTGGACAGCACTGGTCCACAGTAGCTGGCTCCAGCTGCCACACAATCTGACCCCAATTTTCCAAGACCATGTCTGGTCTCACTGGGAAGTGGCCAAAATGGGCTCCTCTAGATGAAATGTTCCAAGTTTGGGGGGCAAGACCTAGGCAGTGTCCCTCCGAGCCTGGTCCCCCGGGCCAGGCATTCCTGGCATTCCCGCTTTGCAGCCTGTGCACTGTGCCCCTGCAGCCACACGGTGGCAGTGTTGGCACCAACTGGGCTCGGGAGGAGCAGAAGCCTCATCCTGGCTCCTGCAAGATGCCCTTAGAGGCCTTGGCTGCTGCATGTGCCCACTGTGTGCACAAAGGGGTGTGTATGCGGGATGGGCTGCAAGCGCGCACTTGTGTACACATGTGTCGGCATTTGTGTGTGGGAGGAAATGTCTCCATGGATAGGTACAAGGGTGTGTTAGCATTTCTGTGTATGGGTGTGTTTGTGTGTCCCTGTTTATCCATGCATCTTTGTGTCTCTCATTGTGTGTGTGTGTGTGTGTGTGTGTGTGTGTGTGTCTTTGTGCCTAGCAGGGTGTGTATCTGGCTTGTGTGATCTCTTTCTGCCTCTCGGCACTTCTGTTTTTTTTTAGTGTCTCTGCCTTTGCTTTGTGACTGTGTTGATCTAAGGGTGTGTTTCCCACTGGGCCTCTGGGGGCAGTTAGGAGAGAGCCAGTAGCTGAGGGGTGTGTGTCTGGGTGCTGGATATCCCAAGGTTAGGGACCTCTGAGACCCAGACTCCCTTCCGCTACCCCTATCCCCCTCAACTCCCCCCCCACCCCATCATCTGCATGGACAGCTGCTCTGATTCCAGCCCCTCAGCCCCTGGTTCTCCCGGTCGGGCACCCCTGTCCCTCCCTGCCTTACAGCTTTCTCTCTGATGGCCCTCCCCCTCGGGCTCAGATATTTGTCCAGATGCACCTGCAGGGCTCAAGTCCCCACTGACTGACCCCATGACCCTGATGGAACCAACCCCTCCCCAGCACTCTAGCAGCCTCCAGTCGGCCTGCAGCCAGAGGTCCTGCAGAGGGAGGCCCTGCACAGCTCCGTTCCCTGGGGAAGCTGCACCTCTTCTTGGGCCCCGGGTAGATCCTGAGCAAGCAGACTTCAGGGCACGGTGTGTCTCCGTCCTCAGACTGGAGGCGCTAGAAGATGGGGCTCTGCCTCCCCTCTGACCTCAGGGTGAAACCATGTCTCTGCTTCTATCGCCCCCGCGGAGAGAATGTGGCCCCTTGGTCGCCACCTCGTGCCCTGTGCAGGTATTTCACAACAGGGGTGCCACCTCCCACCCATCCCTCCCCTCCCCTCCCTTCCCCACCAGGCCAGGGCCCAGAGCTCCATGGCTGGCCACCCTTCCCCGTGGTTATTAATAATTGGGTATTAGTCGAGAGGCGACTATTGATTCCGGTGCAGGCGGCTGCGGGCTGGGGTAATTTATGGAAGCACTGGCGTCCCTGGTGATAAATAATGAGGTGATCGCAGAGACGGGTCACTAGTGAGTGGCCTCCAGCCCACTGCCCTGTCCACGAACACACAGGCTCATAAATGGAGGGAGCGAGGGAGAGCGACCCGGGCTGGCCGTGAAGACAAAGGACGCACCGGCAAGACAGGGGAAGTGGGGGCCATGTGGCGGGTCTGCTGGGCAAGGGGCAGGAGTTACAGAAAGGACAGAATGACAGACAAGCACAGGGACACGGCGAGAGATGGGGCAGGAAGAGAAGGCAGATGTGAGGACAGAGAGAGTGCAGTGGGAGGGGAAAGGCACAAAGCCAGAGACTGAGACACGGAGCGGGGCCTGCACCAGCGTCTGCTGGGAGGGTGCATGACCGCAGGTCCTGGCTCTCATCAGCTTCGTGCAATTCAGGGTGTCTAGTTCACCCGAACGAACCGGGGAGAGGAGAAGAGGTCTGACCGGGCAGCTGCAGGGACACTCCCTGCCAGAAGCAGAGCTGGATGTGGGCCTCGAGGCGGATTGGGAAGGACAGGCATTCCAGGGCGGGCTCGGTTATGGGCAACCTTCCGCAATTCCCAGCTTGGAGGGACCCCTGAAGGCCCAGTGCATCCACCAATACCTGGGTTCCCTCCATACCTCCCCATGATGTCCCCCGGCTTTAACTTGGCCACCTCCAGGGACGGGGAACTCATTACCATCCTTGGGGAACTCTGACTGGACAAGGTCCTTCCTCAAAATTGAACTGACATGCTGTCCCCCATTCTCCTTCCCGCCTCGGCCTGCCCATTCAGGCCTGTACCTGGGAGCTCTTCACAGCCCACCCCTCCCACTTCCTGACCATCAGGTGCAAACACTCTCAGCTGCTCCAAGCATTCCTCCCAGGCTGGCCAGCCAGGCCCCTCCCGGTGCTGGCTACTCCCTGGGCGGCTCCACCAGCCAGGCCTCCGAGGGCGGAACCAGGGATGTGCTTCGTGCTGAGCAGGGCAGATGGGCTAGACCAGTGGTCGGCAAACTCATTAGTCAACAGAGCCAAATATCAACAGCACAACGATTGAAATTTCTTTTGAGAGCCACATTTTTTAAACTTAAACTCCTTCTAACGCCACTTCTTCAAAATAGACTAACCCAGGCCGTGGTATTTTGTGGAAGAGCCACACTCAAGGGGCCAAAGAGCCACATGTGGCTCGCAAGCCGCAGTTTGCCGACCACCAGGCTAGACTGTCCTCTTTACCCTTAATGCACAGAGTTCAGAGTCCTCCCCGGGGCCCGGAGGCTTCTTGGCGAGGAGCCACGGAGTCCTCTCCCATTCATCTCTTCTGTGATTTGTTTCACGTAGTCAGGAGCATGACAAGCCCTGGTGTGCAGGCTGTTGAGGCTGCCACCCCAAGGGAGGCAGCTTCGGGCGGCAGGTGCTAACGCAGTGTGTCCCAGGTTGGGTCCTGGTCCTGCCACTCAATGACCAGGTGACCTTGCACAAGTCCTTGGAGCTGCTGGAGCCCCAGCTTCCTAATAGAGCCTGTGGGTATAAGGGGCTCACAGCAGAGGGAGCCCCATCAGTGGTCGCTGCTGTCATTCTCATCCTCCCCGCCACCACCTCTTCCCCCTGCACATGGGGTAGCTTGGGACTCTCTCCTTTAAGTCATTTCCCAGTATAAGAGGTCCCATGGGTCCCTGGTACATGTCTTGACGTGACTGCTCATCTCTCTTTGTCCTGGTTCGGAGCCAACATCTCTCTCTCTCTCTCTCTCTCTCTCTCTCTCTCCCTCCCTCCAGCCCCTTGGGACCAGCAAAGCTACCTCCGCCTTCATGCACCAGGAACTGAGACGACAGCTGTACGACTGAGCCCGGGCCCTCCACCAGAGCCCCCTGTGGACAGAGGCTGCCATATTGGTGGTTACTCACTGGCTCTTTGTCCAGCCCGCGTTTCCTGCCGCTTCTACAAGGGCGTCCCACCTTCCAGGAGCCTGGCTTCCTTCCCGCAGCCTCACGTCTCTGAGCTACTGGAGTGGCCGCCCTGTAGACAAGAACGCGGGCCACTCAGATGTGGCTTTTTCCTAACAAACCCATCACTCTCCTGGGCGCTCACAGAGCATCGCTTTACATTTCACTCTAGAATCTTAACTGAGATACTGCAACTCATACAATGATGCTGCTGTTACTGATCATAGCAGTGCATTGTTTTCTTTGCTTTCCCACTTTATAGATGAGGAAGCTCAGAAAGGTTAAATAGCTCATTCCAAGAAATGTAATTTGTTGGTCTATACTCTTTTATTTCCTTTTTTTTCTGCATTAAAAAAAACCCCACAAAACTTATATCCAAGGGACATAGCTCACAATGGGTGACTGGACCAGTGTGTGTGCGCATATGTGTGTGTGTATTGGGGGCATGGGTGTGGAGGGAACTACAGGGGCGGTAAAAGGAGGGTTACAGTTACTCATATGGAAAACAGTACAATAATTAATAACTAACAATACAAGAATAAACTCTGTGTTTCGCGTACTCGCCACTATAAACCTGCTTCTGCCCCCACGCTATATGTTTAGCGTACTGGGTGAGGACCAGCTGTTCGTGGGAAAGGTAGGTTCCTGAGCCTGAGTGTTATTGTGCGGGCAGGGCAGAGCCAGGGACGCCCACTGAGGTTAGACCTGAGTGGTTGCTGGGTTAATCTGACAGTGGGTGTAAGAAGAATGGGGTTGGGGGAAGAGTGGAAGCAGGGAGACCTGCGGAGGGTCTGGGGAAAGAAGGCAGGAAACAGGGAGGAGAGGCCAGTGCCGGGCAGTAGGAGAGGTGTGAGGACAGGAGAGGTTTGAGAGTCCTCTCAGAGGCAGGACTGGCTGGATTTCAGTTGACCAGATGGGGCTGGGGGGTGGGAGAACCCCATCCATGGAGGTGTGGTGCCGCCATTCATAAAGGGTAAAGGCTGCAGGGCAGGTGGGGGATTCAGTGTTGGCCTGTAGAGTCGGAAGGGCCTGGGAGACGTCACGTCCAGGGGACCTTGGAGACAGGGCCTGATGCCCAGGAGAATGGTCTGGGCTGGAAACAGAGACCTGGGGTTGGCAGAGCAGGGTTGGTGGTCGGATTCGCTGGAGGGAATGAGATGCCAGCAGGACCTGCACCCCTGGGAGGTGATGTGGGCTTTGGTGGCTGCCTCCCAGTGAGGCTGGGAAGGCTGGGAGCTCCTCAGGGCATACCTGTGTCCCCACCCAGCCCAGAGCCCCGCTGCTCAGCACAGGGCCTGACACCAGGCTGGCCCAGTCCCTGGAGAAGCACAGCAGGGACAGTGATAGAGCTGAGCAAGCCACAGACAGGGCTGGGGAGGGAGAGCTTGGCCAGTGGTGCCAGGGGATGGGATATCCTGGGTTTGGTACCCAGAGGCCATCCACCGGAGCCTCTGGGGGGGTGTCAGGGGAGGTGAGGAATGGAGGGGAATGGACCAAAAGACTGGTTGCAAGGGGGAGGTGATGGGAACAGACATTGATTAGGCACCACTGTGTGCTTTTAACGTCAAATCGTTCCTTCAACAACCCTGCAAGTTGTTCAAGACAATGTGAACACAGTCTCGGACTCTGCTTTTACTGATGAGGGACAGAGACAGGATTGGAGCCCAGATCTTTAAGGAAGACAATCCCTGGCTGAGAGGAAAGTAGGGACACTCTTGGATCCCCACCCTGGGCCTCAGGCTCCTGAGGGTCCCTGTCCTTTCGGCTCCAGGATGAGCCCCCTAGTTCTCCAGGGCCGCCCCGGCTCCCTGCACAGCAGCTCTCTGGATTGTCCCTTGTCCTCCCTAGGCCCTCGGACAGCAAGGAGACAGTCCCAAGGCCCCATGACTGGTGGCAGAAGCAGGGTCGACACCAGGTCGGCTCCCCACGCCTGCAGTGTGTCCCCTTGTCCTGAGGTTGGCAGCCAGGACTCAGCGACAAGGTTTGCCCTTCTGCAAAGCCTTCCACCTGCCTAGAGATGCTGTCCCTCCTCCGAGCAGCTCAGCCCTCTATGCCGTGCACTGCTCACTCCCAAGGACAAAGGTTTGTTTAGGGCTCTGTCTCCCCCTTTCCGTGCCCAGGAGCCCCTCACAGCAGAAACAGGGTCCTACCCATCTCCGTGTCCCCTGCACAGGGCCTGGCACTGACAAGGAACCCTGTCACGTGTGCTGAATGAATGAACAAATGATGGAGACCGATGGGTCCCCTCCAGGCCCTCTGGGAGGGGGCAGGCTGGGTGCCCGACACCCCAGTTGCCTCCAGCCCCCCAGTCCCTGCTGCAGGCCACCTGCCCAGTGTGTGTGAGTGTGTGTGTGTGTGTGTGTGTGTGTGTGTGTGTGTGTGTGTGTGTTGGGGGGGCTTTGTTCCTGACCTCCAACCACAGGGAGAAAAAAAGTTTGTGAAATATTAGTTTAATAAGACATGCGACTACTATTAAGGATCGGAGCAGTCCTTATTTATTATTCATGGGGCCGGTGATTTAGGGGCGAACCAGTCCTTGGAGGCTCCTGCTCGGCCGCCTCCAGCACGGCTTCCCCTCCCCGCCTCCCCCTCCCATGTACTCCCCCTCTCTCACCTAGCCTCCTTCCCTGCCTGCACTGTGCAGGCGCATCCTCACACCCCTTGCCAGGTGGGGGAGGGCTGTGCCCACCACCCGTGGGTGCCCTGTAACCCTCTCATTACTGTCGATTCTCCTTAACATAGGAGAATAGTTCAGGCTGCCCAAGCCTGGCCGGCAGAAGCCCCTCCCCAGCTTTGGGGAAGCTGTGTGGGGTTGGGGGGGGGTTCCTCTTTTACTCCATCCTTCTTTCTGTCTTTCTCCTCTCAGCTCTTTCCCCGGTGGGAGACCTCAGAAGGCCAGGCAAGTCAGAGGTGACCCAATTGGTGGACACACTGGGAGAGTTGTGGCGAGGGGGTTGGGGAGGAGACTGGGTTCCAGCATTTACTTGTGCCCCAACTTGCTGTGTGACCTTAGGCTAGTGCCTTGCCTTCTCTGGGTCTCAGGGATTGGGGTGAATCATCTGAAAGTTTCCCAGCTTTTGGTGGGAGGAAGGGACTGCATAGAGTGAAATGCACAGATCTTAGGTGTACAATCCTTGAATACGGACTGATGCATACGCCCATGAAATCTCATCCCAACCAAGGCACAGAACATTTGCCTTCTCCTGTGACATTTTGTCTTGCTCCCTGGCAGTCAACTCTCTCCCCACTAGTCCCACTGTTTGATTTCTTTTGCCACAAATTAAGTTAGTTGTTCTTGAACTTCATATCAATGAAATCAGATAGTATGCACTCTTGTGATTTGCATCAGCAAGTTGTGCATTTTTATTCCTGAATAATACACCATTGCATGACTACACAATAGTGTGCTGATTGATACATTTACCTGTTGAGAATCACTTGAGTTGTTTCCAATATGTAGTTATCATGAAAAATGGCTTCCATGAACATTTGTATACAAACATTTTTGTGGAAATATGTTTTATATCTCTTGGGTAAATATTTAGAAGGGAAATTGCTAAGTAGAGTAAGTGTCTGCTAACCTTTTTAAGTAATTTTTAAACTGTTTTCGAAAGGCTGTACTATTTTACACTCTCACCAGCAAAGTTAGTTTTCTGGTTGCTCCATGTCCTTGTCAACATTTGATATTGTCAACTTTTAAACTTTTTCTCCATTCCGTTATGTGTGATGGTTATTTCATTGTGGTTTTAATTTGCATTTCCTTATGACTAATGCTATTGATCAGCTTTTCATGTGATTACTGGCCATTTACATATTTTCTCTTGTGAAGTGTCTAAGTATTTTGCTAAATTGTATTTAGATTGCCTTTTGATTACTGATTTGTAGGACATTAGTTAAATGCTAAGAATACAAGTCTGGCCCTGGCTGGGTAGCCCGGTTGGTTAGAGCATTATCTAGAAACGTCAAGGTTGTGGGTTCAATCCCACATACCAAGAAGCTACCAATGCGTAAATAAGTGGAACAACAAATCAGTGTTTCTCTCTCTCTCTCCCTCCCTCCTTTCCTCTCTCTCTAAAATTAATAAGAAAAAATTTAAAAAGAATACAAGTCCTCTGCCAGATATATATGCTAATATTATTTCCTAATCTGCCTTACCCATTTATTTTCATAAGTGTCCCTTGATAAAAAGTTTTCAATGTTGACAATGTCCAATTTATCATCTTTTTCTTTTATAGTTCTTTTGTGTCCTCTCTAATAAATTTTTGCCTGTGCTAAAGTCTCTAATGTATTTCTCCTGCATTTCCTTTATACTTGTAGCTTTTATGATCTGTCTTGAAGTAATCTTTGTGTGTGGTGTGAGGTAGGGGTCAAGGGTTTTTTTGGTATTTTTTTTGTTGTTGTTCCCCTTAACTTTATCCAGCTGTTCCAGCATTATTTATTGAAAAGACTTTTCTTATTCACATTGAAAGAGATCAACCAAAGAACTTGTATGCATATATGCATAACCAATGGAGATAGACACTAGTGTGGTGAAGGTCTGGGGTGGGGGGGGGGTGATGGCTAGAAGGGGTCAAGGGGGGGGGGGGGGGAGGGGGAAGAAGACAAATGTAATACTTTCAACAATAAAGGTATTTTTAAAAACAAACAAAAAACCAACGCACTGTGTGTGGTATGATGGGATTTCATTGTGGTTTCTTGGCTCCATCTGGTTCTGTTGATCCATTGGATTTACCCTGATGCCAGATCTTGCTGTCTTCATTACTACACCTTTATAGTAAGTTTTAAAATTAGGTAGAGCCGTGGTCGGCAAACTGTGGCTCACGAGCCACATGAGGCTCTTTGGCCCCTTGAGTGTGGCTCTTGCAAAAAATACCACGGCCTGGGCGAGTCTATTTTGAAGAAGTGGCGTTAGAAGAAGTTTAAGTTTAAAGAATTTGGCTCTCAAAAGAAATTTCAGTCGTTGTACTGTTGATATTTGGCTCTGTTGACTAGTGAGTTGGCTGACCACTGAGGTAGAGTAATTCCTCCAATTTTATTTTCCTTTCATAAGGTTGGTCAGGCTATCACAGGTCTTTTGTTTTTCCATAAACATTTTAGAATCCAGTTGTCAATTTCTCCTGAAAGGCCTGCTGGGATTTTGAGGAGGCCCTGAGCTTTTCTGTAGGTCACTTTGGAAAGGGCCTCAGAAGGCTGCCTGGCCCCACCCCTGCGTCTGAGCCCACTCTGCCAGCGTGGCCCGAGCCCCGGGTGGCACTGAAAGTCCCCGTTTCCAAGCAGCCACCCTCAGCTACCCTCTTCGGCAACATCACTTCCTGAAAGATCAGCGTTCCACCCCAGACACTGTCCTTCCCTGCAAACCCAGCCCAGAGTGGGAAGGCTGGGGTGTCCAAGGAACCCCAAACCCAGCCCGGAGCCTGGACTCCGAGCCCAGTCAGGTCCTGGGAATGAAGAAGCAAGAAACTACCTGGCCCAGGGGGCAGCTCCGGGTGAAATGTAAACCCTGTATGTTGCTAAGGTATTTAAAGTTAAACTATTCTCATGTCTGGGATTGACTTCAAAATGACCGAGAAGAGTGAATGGCAATATAGATGAAACAAGACTGGTCATGAGTTGATAATAATTGGAAATGGTTGATGGGTACAGAGTGTTCATTATACTTTACAATTTAGAATGTTTGAATTCTTTCATGATAAAAAAATTTTTTTAAATACACCCTCCCCCGTGAAACACCCCCCTCCCCTATCAAGTTCCCTAAGCCCGAGCCTGGCCCCTGCTGCTCCCTGGTTAATGGCATCCCCTTTGCCATCTGCAGGGTCCCCAGTGGCTGCCCCATGCCCCCACGGCCTGTGCCTGGCGAGCAGACGCTGACCCGGTGGGAGCATGACCTGGCTGTGCAGTTGGCCGTGTCCGGGCATCTCCTGACGTGGCGTTGGCAGGTGGGTTTCCACACCACCTCAAATGAGTTTTAAGATGATTGAACTACAACAGCTGCCACCCACACCCAAAGCAGGGCCCCAGGCCAGCCCCGGGCAGGGACAGCCGGGGCGGGGTTGTCGGAGACAATGGCAGAGGAGTGGGCAGGGAGGGGTGTGCTGAGCTGATCTTGTAGGACGCTAGAGGCCATGGCAAGACTCTGGCTCTTACTGGATGTGAGGTGAGACCCCTGGAGGAGTGACAGGTTGGAAAGGATGCCTCTGGCTGCTGTGTGGAGGAGTGCCTGGAGGGACCTGGATGGAAGCAGACAGGTGAGGAGGCTCCTGCGCCATCCAGGTTAGAGCGGATGCGGGCTTGCACCAGGGTGGTGGAAGTGAGGGCTGTCAAAGGTGGTCTGGTTTGGGATGTATGTATGTGTGTGTGTATGTATGTATGTGTGTATGTATGTATCTATGTGTGTATTTTTAATCCAAGGATCACCCAAGGATATGTGGGGGTTTTCCCCCATTGATCTTTAAAGAGAGAGTGGAAGGGAGGAGGAAGGGAAGAGAAAGAGAAACAGCAATGTGAGAGAGACACATCAACTGGTTGCCTCCCACACTCACCCTAACCGGGGCCAGGAATCAAACCCGCCACTGAGGAATGTGCCTTGACTCGGAATCGAACTTGTGACCTTGTGGTCCACAGGCTGACGCTCTAACCACTGGAAAAACCTGCCAGGCCAACGATATGTTTATTGATTTTAGAAAGAGGAAGGGAGAGAGGAAGAGAGAGAAACATCGATGTGAGAGAAACATTGATTCGTTGTCTCCCGCACACGCCCCGACCAGGGATGGATCCCACAACACAGGTATGTGCCCTGACCAGGAATCAAACCACAGCCTTTCAGTGTAGGGGATGATGCTCCTACCAACTGAGCCACCTGGCCAGGGCTGGGGATATATTTTGAAAGTATGGCTCCTGACAGAGGTGAATGCAAGAGAGAATGTTGGACTCCTTGCCCACTCCCTCAGAAGTTATTGCCACCTTTTACCATGTTCCCCAGTCTGCTCCCTCCTCACCCATTCACTCACTCTCAAGGGCCCCTCTTGTCTCGTGTTAGTAGACAGAACAGAGCCAGGGGCCACAGCTCCCCTGCTTCCATCGGACAAACCCGCACATGCCCCACCCTGTCGCTCCTGCCTCAGAAGAACACAGGGCTGTCCACTTTCCTCTGGAGCATTCAAAGCTCCAACCAACTGAGCCACACCAGCCAGGGCTTAAATTTTTTCCTTGAGCATATTTTTCTTTCCATCAAAGCTCTCAATCCTTTCTCTGCCAGTTTCCTTAAAAGAGTCCACATAGATCCCCTCGTGGGCTCACCACTTGGTCCGAGCACATGAGGGAGGGAAGGCGGGGAGTGGGGGAGTGGGGCAGGTGAGCCCCCGAGCCCATTCTCCCAAAGTGGCACCTTCTCAGACATGAGATGCACAGAAAAGGTGACCCAGGGCAACGCCAGGCTTACAGGGTCTGTCCCTCCACTGTGGACCCTGACATTCTACCATGTCCTTCACCACTGCAGCCTGACTTGGTTTCCCATTTCTTCACTGAAGACGTCTAGGAAGATGCCTCTGAGCTGCCTCCTGCACCCCCTCGGGGAATGGCCAGGGGTAAAGGGGCTAGAGAAGACGGGAGGTGTTTACCCAGGAGGCTCCGACAGAGACCATAGGCCTTCGACAGTCCCAGCCAACCCCGCCCAGTCTGGCTGGGGTAGGTTGAAAAAGGCACAGGTCAAGGTTAGAGGTTCAAAAAGATGACTGTCAATGGAGCAAGGGCGGTGGAGGCCTCTGACAGGGTGCTGCCGCATGGACAGGGCTGCCGTCCAGGGTTAACTAAGACACTTGCAGGACTAACAGTTTGCACCAAAGAAGGGAAGCCGACTGTCATCGCCGGGGCCAGATTCAGGGATTCAGAAGCCGTGACCTGTCCCTTAGCCCCAGAATCCCCTTCCCAAATGTGCCGCGGAGGAATCAGCTGGAGTGGGAAGTCCAGGCCCTGGCCTCCATTGCCCCCACACACCACTTCGGGGGTCTCCTTCCCCTGCTCAGCCTCCTCCCGTTCCCTGGAAGAGGTGGGGGCTGCAAACATGATCACTGCACCACCGCCCCTCCCCAAGTCAGGAGAGGGGAGCTGAATATTCAGTGTCTGGGGAGACAATAAAAGTCCCAGGAAGAACCTGGCTAAGGCAATTACCTCTGCATAAATGCATATATTATTCATCCGTGGCTTTGAATATATAAATAATACTGATACAATTTGCATGCGTTAAAAGGAGATGTAATTACCCACGGATGCCTGTGAGCGCCTGGTTTCCACCGGCCACATCCTGGGCCTGCTGCCCCACCCCCAGCCGCCCACCTTTGCCCTTTCTGGAGGCAGAATACCTCACACACGGGTTTCTGCAGTTGGAAGGCAACCAATCTTCGATGTCCTTGAGGCTTGGTGGGCTTTTGCATGAACCTATGGCTGCTGTGGTTACCCAACTTTATTCTAAAAACTTCGGGCTACTTTAGTATGATTACTATAATTGCTACTTTTAAAATCACATTTTTATTTATTTTTTTTTTTTTGGTTACAAAAATAATGCACATTCATTGTATAAAATTTGGAAAATACACAAAAGTTTGAAAAATAAAACTCACCCACGGCCCGTATTTAGCTTATTTCTTGCCAGTCTTATTTTTTTTCTGTGCTCAGATAAACTGTTTTTTTACAAACATAGGATCACATCATGCATAATGTTTTGTAACCTGTTTTTATCTTTTACAATATGTCATGAACAGATGAAGAAATATAAAAGGCAAATAGCTATGAAAAGATGCTCAGCCTCACTAGTAATTAAGGGAAATACAAACTACAGTAACAGTGAGATAGATGTTCACCTATCGCATTGTTAACGATTTAAAATAATGATAATACCCACTGCTGGTGTAGGCACGCAGAAACAGGCTCCTCCCCCCCTCCCCCCCCCCCCGCCGCCCCCAAACAGTTGTTGCTGGGAGGACTATAAATTGGAATATTTTTTGAAACTGTAATTTAGCAACATGTATCAGAAGGCTTAAAAATACACATGCCTTTTGGCCTCTGAAAATCCACTCCTGAGAATTTAAATAATCATACAGATAGGAGGGGACACATTATAACAATGTGAATTATAGTATTTTATCATAACAAAAAATTAGAAACAACTTTAATAGTCCAGTGCTGGGAATTAGTGTAATAAGTTATAGTCTATCTACACAGCAGAGTCCCATGCAGCCAATTACAATGGAAACACACACACACACACACACACACACACACACACACACACGCACATGTGCACACGGACAAAGACCCTATACAATCAAGGGTAGAAAGGTGTCCCCCGCAATAGTATGTTGGGACTATACGGCTAAATGAGGTCGGCTGAAAAGTGTTTTTATTTTTGCTTCCTTCTGAAACCTCATTAAAGGAAAAGGCGCGAAACGGACATCAACCCACCAGCACAAAGTGAAGGTGAAAGGAGATGAGAGATGTCGGGACGCGCTGGGAAATGGAATGAGGATGAGGAGTGAGAAAAGCTGGAAGAGACACACATCGAGAGCCAGCCGAGGGGATGTCAACAATGAGCTCCCCGAAGCCCAGCCCAGCACCCAGAAAGGTGCAGAGAGTGGGGGCATCGGCTTTCAAGGAAGCAAGGGAGACGGGGCTGGAGCCGGAGGGTTAGTCCAGCCAAGGTCGGCTATGCTGGAGTGGGGCTTTCACGGAGCCTGCATTCTAGCTGGGGAGGTAGACTCTGAGTTGGTGAAACAGGGTATCAGGCGGCAGTAAGAGCTCAAGAGGAAAGTGAGGGACAGAAAAGATGGGCATGGGGAGGGGTGCAATTTTAGAGAGAGTGGCCAGGGAGGTCTCCCCCAGAAGGTTACATGCAGGTGAGTAGAGCCTTGTATGAGGAAAGGGAATGAGTGATTCAGGAAGCTGAGGAGGAAAGAGTATTCCACCAGAGGGAACAGGCAGCAGATGCTGAGGCCCAGAGGGTGGACTGCATCTGCAGGGTCTGAGGGAGGAAGCCAGGGTGGGGAAGGCTGGCAGAAGCCGAGATTGGCGGCCCCAGTGATGTACAGATAGTATTTAAAGCTGATGACATCACCAAGGGAATGAGTATGGGTAGACAAGAAGACCAAGGCCCGAGCTCTGGAGCGTGCCAACACCTAGAGGTGGGGGAGGGGGAGGCCTGGGCAAAGGGCCTGGGCAGGGCCGTCAAAGTGGTAGCAGGGAGGCCAGAAGGCTGTGGTGCCTGGAGTTCAAGGAAAGAGAGTGTCAGCTGTGGTCATGCTGTGGTTCGAGAATTGGGGGGGAGTGCCTGGCAGTTGTCAGTGACCCTTAAGAGAACCGTTTCAGTGGAACGGCCAGGGTGGAGCCCATTTCGGAGTGAGGTCAAGAGGGTACAAGAAGGGAGAAACTAGAGCATGTGTTCAGACCAGCCCTGCCCAAATACAAACAGAATGCAAGCCACATAGGAAGTTCTCAGTAGCCACATTTAGAAAAGCGGGGGCTGGGAGGGGGGGTGGAATGGGGGATCAATTTCAGTAATAGATTTTTCTCTAACCCAAGACATTATCATTTCCACATGGAATCAGCATAAAAATTATTATGAGGTATTTTGTGTTCTTTTTCATTCCCAGGCTTTGAAATCTGGTGTGTATTTCACCTTCACATCTCCGCTGGCTGCCCACGTGTGCTCAATAGCCACATGCAAATGGTGGCTACCATACTGGACAGAATACAATTCTTCCAGTGAGTTTTGGTATAAATGAAAGGAAGAGATGAGATCAGAAGCTGAGAAAGGAAGTGGAAGTGAGGTGTGTTTTTAATGAGGGAAATGGAAGGATGTTTGTATGTTGGTGGATTTGGTTGAGAATCTGCAGAAGGAACTGTCAGATCTCCTGCCCCTCCCTGGCCCATTTTTCCAACCAACACAGCAAGTGTTCCCCTCCTACCAGCAGGAGACTACATGTTTGTTCTATGGACAATTCAGAAAGGCTCGGACCCAGGCATCCTGATTCAAAGGAAGGTGAGAGGCCCCATGCCGAAAACAGGATGAAACCAAAGACTACATGCTAAATGGTGAGGCCCCCATCCCTCCTGACCCCGATACCCCACCCCACCCTCTGTTTCTTCTGCCATTTACCTTCTAAAGCTCTAACAGCCAGGAATCTATCCCCAAGAAGAAATGAGAGAATTTCTGAGTTTGTTTTTGGTTTAGTTTGTTCTTTTGTTTTTGAGAAATGCAAGTCCTGGAGAAGTTTCATGGATGCTAACATGTGGGAGTCCCGGTGAAATGAGCACAGCCCCACCTGGTCACTGCTGGTGAAGCCCACCAATTTGCAGGCTGCCCCCACCCTCCATGCACACAGGGCTTCCAAACTGATTTTCAAAGCCCATAATCTCAAATACCAAAAAAAATGTAAAAGGCTTGTCAAACATTGCCTTCCAGTATTCAATAGGGTGGACAGTCCTCCGCTGCTGGAATTTAAAACATGCTAACAGAAATGTTAAAATTAATAGAGAGGCTCAAAGATAAAATTGAAGAAATCTCCCACTTAGGTACTCCTCAGGCCAAAGCCAAAGGAGTAGAAATGAAAAAGAAGAAGAAGAAGAAGGAGAAGAAGAAGAAGAAGAAGAAGAAGAAGAAGAAGAAGAAGAAGAAGAAGAAGAAGAAGAAGAAGAAGAAGAAGAAGAAGAAGAAGAAGAAGAAGAAGGAGAAGGAGGAGAAAAGATTTAAAACTCAGAGGACCATTTGAGGATATCCAACATCTCAATAATAGGAGCTCCAACAAGGGAGAAAGGAGCTCACAATAAGGATGAAACTGAGGAAGAAACACTAGAAGACAAGTTCCCAGAACGTAAGGACATGAGTTTCCAAATAGGAAGGTCCACTGAAGATCCAGAGCAGTGAGTGAAAAAAATCCCACCATAAAGCCCATCATTGTGGAATTTCAGAGCATTAGGCCCAAAACCATCAATCCTAAAAGCTTCCATAGAAGGAAAGAGATAGATCACATGCACAGAATTCTCAACAGTTACCGTGAGACCAGAAGACAGTGGAGCAAACGTCTCGATAGTTCTGCGAGGAAGTGACTTTTAATCTGGAAGTCTATACACAGCCCAAAGAGTAACCAATTTGGAGCGGGGGAATAAAACATATTCAGAAAAGCGTCTTCCCATATGTCAAGGACGTATTGATGGATGGATCCTATGAAACAGGGGGAGTAAAGGAGGAAGCCTCAGGGTCTAGAACACAAGGGAGGTGAAGGGACCACCGCTGTACATGGGCCCAGAGAGCAGGCACAAAAAGTGGAGAACACCTGATTTGGGCCTAAGAAGGAGTATTCAGGTCTTACAATTATTTTCAATAGTCATAGTGACATAAAAATCTAAGTGAAAAAAAAAAAGCCAGCAGCTATCAACTCCAAGTTGCATAAGAATATAAATATAGTATGCTCAACAGTGGAAAAAAAAAACCCAAAAAAAACAACAACCACTGACAGTGAGTCCCTAAGCAGAGAACTCAACTGGACCCACCCAGACTTCTAACCTACAGAACTGTGAGCTAATACATGGGTGATGCTTTAAGCATCACTAAGTTCAAGGTGATTTGTTACACAAGAGAGAAGCAAAACAGCTCCCAACAAAAAGCATTTGCTCGGTTCGTGCGCTTCCAGATATGCTGGCTGGTTCTTCTAGTGTTAGCTGGGCTCACTTGATTGTCTCTGGTCAGCTGTGCATTGGGTAGGCAGCTCTGCAGATCCATGGGCTAATGGTGGATGGCCTCAGCTGGGATGACCCGGTTCTGCCTCTTGTGGGCCCTCAGCCTCTAGCCCATGTTTGCTCATATGCCAGCTGGGCCGGGTTCTGAGAAAGAGTTGAAAGCTGCTGGGCCTCTTGAGCTCCTGGCACACCATTGCTCCTGCTGCATTCTGTTGGCCAACGCAACTCAAGGTGCAGGGAATAGATGTGAGCTCTTGACAGAACTTTCTGCAAGGTCACATTGCAATGGGCATAGATACAGGAAGGCAGGAAAAATTGGGGCCACGATCAATCTCCTGCCCTCTCTTCTCCCTGAAAAACCCCTGCTTTGAATCTCAAGTCATCGCACCAATCACTCTGTCCCTGATTGTTGCTGCGATCGACTGATGCCATTTGCTCCTCATTGCTCACTGAGTTTAGCTCCTGGCTTACTGGTACTCCCTGCAACATTCCTATGTCTTATTCCTTATGGTTTCAAGATACCCCAAGATTATCCCTCTAACATTGTGGGCTTTCAGTCTCCAAGTTTTTTCTTCTTCTATCATCTCCTCCACTCCACCTCAACCACTCTACCCTGTGGTCATACTGTAGACTTTCTCATGCCAGTAGCATCTCCATAATTTCCATTTCATGCTCCACACTTTCTGAACATCATTTCTGCCTCTCCAGCTTATTCCTTCTATACCTCCACCCACAGAGACTTGCAGTCATTGGTGCCACCTTTCCACCTGCTTTCCTTCCTACTCAGCTTCAAATTCACGGCCAGCCATTAAAACCTCCCTTGTCTTCACCCTACCCTTCTCTCACATTAGGATACACACGTGGAAAAAACCCACAATCCAAGTTCAACCAAATTCCTCCCCTGCTTGCAGTCAGCTCAGTGTGACTAGGGAAAACCACACAACCATGACCACCGCTCTCACTTTAAAATGATGACCAGGCGTCTCAATGGGCCTTGACGTGGCCCAGCAATTGTACTGCATTTCCCCAGTCCAGACCTTCTTTCATCTCCTAGATCAGTGGTTATCAACCTTTCTAATGCTGTGACCCTTTAATACAGTTCCTCATGTTGTGGTGACCCCCAACCATAAAATTATTTTCGTTGCTACTTCATAACTATAATTTTGCTACTGTTATGAATCGTAATGTAAATATCTGTGTTTTCCGATGGTCTTAGGCGACCCTGCTAGCGGTTCTCAACCTTCTTTCCTCATCCATCAAACACCTCCTCTGCCATCCTTTTTGTCTCAGAACCCACCACCACATCTATCCACTCACCAGCATAGGCACCATCTACCCTCTGGCTTCTTTCCCATCACATTAAACCAACTCTCCATTAGAGCATTAGATTCTACCCTTATTTTTTAAAATATATTTGTATTGATTTATAGAGGGAGAGGGGGAGAGAAACATCGATGTGAGAGTGGAACATTGATAGGCTGCCAGGCTGCCTCCTGCACACACGACCCCCCTTCCCCCCTCTGCCACACACACGGGGGACTGAGCCTGAAACCAGGTATGTGCCCTGACTGGGAATCAAACCAGCAACCTTTTGGTGCATAGGATGGTGCCCAACCAACTGAGCCACTGGGCCACAGCAGATTCTACCCTTCTTGCTACTCAAGGGTGGACACGGCCCATTAATTCTGCAGCCTCTCTCCCACATCACCGAATTTCCCTCCCAATGAATCATTCCCCTGTCCAGTTCCTGACATTTCTCCCATCTTATAAAAAAACAATTTTGGATTCTGTCTTTCCCTCTATTGCTCTATCACTCAGTCCCTTTTGCAGCAAAATCCTCAGAAGCATCCTCTGTACCATCTGCTCCACTTTTCTTCCTTCCATTCTCCGATAAACCCACCACTCCTTGGAAATCACTCACACCCAAGCCACCAGTGACCTCCCTGCGGCTAACTGTGGGGGTCGGTTCCTGGTCTCCCTTCCTGTCGCCACGCAGCAGCACTCAGCACAGCTGTTCGCCCTCTTGAAAGCACGTCCTGCCCTTGGCCTCCCAGCTGTCTGCCCAGCTCACCGCTGTGCACCGTTACAGAGACATCCTCCTAACTGCTTTGTGCTTCCGGTCGTGTTCCCCTGCATCAATTCTACTCACACAACCAGAATGATCTTCCCAAGGCCTACATCTCATTTCTACAGATCCCAGTGAGAGCAGACCTTCTTAAACCAGTGGCTGGTGCCAATATTATCAGCTTATTTTTGTGCCATCATAGGAGAAAGTTTAGGAAGAACTGAGCTAGAATATTCCCTAAAGTATTTTTTCAGGATGACGTTCCAGGTCTTTTCTTCTCTGTAGAAGTAAATCAGCTGCTTTCACACTGGACAACACGGGCATAAAATTCTGATGCCACCAAAGCTTTCCCTCACCACTATACAGTTTGCTGCATTGTTGTTTTTAGTATTTTGAGTAAGTCTGGATGCTCTGAACCCTCTATAGTTCTTTCCTTACAGGGAATTATTCATTACCAGAATGCACCTCTCTTGTCCTGCTGTTCTTCTGGTTTTATTTCCTTAAGAGCCTCTCAACCCCACATGGGTGACACCCCGTAGCACTTCTCCACGGGGATGCATACTTCAGGGAGGCCTTGATTCAGGGATGGGAGAATGATGTGTGTAGTGGGGGTGGGGGTAGGACAGTTAGAGGGCATCCTTGCTCCTGGAAATCTTGCCCATGGGCTGGCAAATTTTTGAACCAAAGCTCTGGTCCCAAGTGCCATTGAAGTTTGCCATTTTGTGTGTGTCTGGTGTGTGTGTGTGTGTGTGTGTGTGTGTGTGTGTGTGTGTGTGTGTGTGTGTGAGGCTTGGGGTAGTAGGAGACCCTAAGGCACATTTAGAAAGTCCTTCGGCTTATTTTTTCAAACTGGCAGAGTTTCTATTATGTTCTAGATACTCTCAAATCCATCTCATCTTTTAATCCAGAGCAATATGTTAGGTAAGTGCTAATATTATCCCATCTTACAGATGAGGACAGAGGTTATAGTAAAAATGTTCCCAATGTTACCTGGCTAGTGAGTGACAGAGCTGATATTCAAGGGGAGATGCATACAGCTAAATACCCAATCTCCCCCTACCTCTCTTAATTTAAGTGAAAGCCACGTAACAGAAAATCAACCATTTGAAAGTATACAATTCCGTGGCATTTAGTACCTTCACAGTGTTGTGCAACCATTACCTCTATCTAGTTCCCAAACCTTTTCATGACCCCAAAAATAAAATCCCAAGCCCATTCAGCAGTCACTCCACATTCCTTCTCAGCCACGCTGGAAACTCCATCTTTACAGGTGGCCCTGCTGCCATCACATGAGCCCTGTCACCCCTGCCTGACTCCCTCTCCAGCAGCCCTGCCCCAGGCCAGGCCCCTCACCAGCAGGTGGAAGAAGCCCTGCCCCAGGCCAGGCCTGCTCCCTGCCCGATCCCTGCGGCCTGGTGCCCTCCCACTGTTCCCACGCGCCTGGAGCCCCTCCCGTGTCCTGTCCTAACCGTTGGCTGCCTGCCTCCGCTTCCTACCCAGGCCCAGGCGCTTTCACGCAGGTCAGGAGTCCTGCCTGGGTGGCGCCCAGGCTCTCTGCCCTTACTACCACGTCCCCGAGGCCATGCAGCTTGGAGCCCAGATGCCACTTGTCCCAGTCCTGGTCCCCCCATCCCGGCTCAGCATCTCCCCTCTCTTCCTGACCCGTGGGCCTCTGCTGTCTGGGGGGACAGTTCTCAGCCCTACCATACCCTCCCATTACCCAGAGTCCTCAGGGTCAGCGGCTCTGAGTGGTCCTTGAGCTTCTGCCCAGGCTCAGCACAACAAGCCACAGGAAATTCAGTTCAAGTCCATCTTCCTTGAACATGCACGCTTGGCAGAAATCCACGTGTCCCTTCAGGACCCTTGTCTCCACAGAGAGAGGCTTCTAGAGCCGGAACATCTTCAGTCTGACCTTGATGCAGCCAGGGAGAAGGCCTGTCTGCCCAGCCCCAGACAGGTCACCTGCTCGTGTCTGCGTCTAGTCCACATTAATGGCCACATGGCATCTGAAATTAATGATGAGGAGACCCGGGCACCTCTCCCATTAGCTGGCCCCCACGACGGCATGGCTGCCGGGGCCTCTCGGCCCGTCCCTTCCCGGATGACTGAGTCAGCCAGGTCTGGAGCCCTGCTTGTGAAGGGTCAGTCATAACCCATCAACAAGACCACAGGGATGGAGAGGAATGTCTACCCAGGATTTCTGACGCTTGGATCCCCGTGCCTGGCACGTGGGGAGCCCTCAAGATGCCCTAGCTGGTTTGGCTCAGTGGGTAGAGCATCACTGAGCAGCTCCTTAGGGCTGGGGGTCAGTCAGGAGAGGCACTGCCTTGGTCTAGCAAGGTCAGTGTGTGTGTGTCTCTGTGTGCCTGGGTCTCAGTGTGTGAGCGAATTGGTGCATGGCTGTGAGCACGTCTGTAGGGATGGCTCCACGGGTCTGTGTTTCTGTGTAGGAGTGTGGCCCTGTGTGCATTAGGCTGCATGAGCTGACATACAATTCCACAGACTGAGTGGCCTGAACAGAAGCCATTTGTTTTCTCCAAATTCTGGAGGCTAGAAGTCCATGGTCTAGACCAAGCATCCTCAAACTATGGCCTGCGGGCCACATGCAGGTGTTTTTGCCGTTTTATTTTTTTACTTCAAAATAATATATGTGCAGTGTGCATAGGAATTTGTTCATAATTTTTTAAAACTATAGTCTGGTCCTCCAACAGTCTGAGGGACAGTGAACTGGCCCCCTGTTTAAAAAGTTTGAGGACCCCTGGTCTAGACGTTGCAAATTTGGTTTCTGGGGAGAATCTCTTCTTGCCTTGCAGATGGCCACCTCCTCGCTGCGTCCCCACGTGGCCTTCCCTCTGCACACTCGGAGAGAGATGTACCTTTTCTTATAAAGGTTCCCATCCTATTAGATTAGGGCTCCACCCTCATGACCTCCTTTAACCTTAGTATCTCCCTAAAGGTCCTATCTATAAATCCAGTTGACCCTTGACCAACATGTTTGAATGCCATGAATCCACTTATACAAGGATTTTCTTCAATAAATACCTGGACTGTTTTTGATCCCCCTTGAGGATGTAGAGTCTGAGGATGTGGAGGCCCAACTGTATGATTGATCTACACCACTTTAGGTAGGGGAGTTGGGCACTCGTGAATGTTGGTATTTGCCAGGGGTCCTAGAACCAATCCCCATGGATACCAAGGGTAATGAAGTTGTGGGGGAGTCAAAAGTTATACACAGATTTTCAACTGTGCAGGTGTTTGGCGCCCCTAATCCTCTCATTGTTCAAGGTTCAACTGTATAGTCACATTGGGGGTTAGGATTTTACATATACATTTCAGGGGGAGATAGGGTATAATTCAGTCCATAGCATTGTGGGACTTATGAGTGCGCGCGCATGTGTGTGTGTGTGTGTGTTTGCTCATGCACATGCGAATGTACATGTGTCTGTCTGCACATGTGTTTGTGTGTCTCTTCCTGCAGCTGGGTTGGAGAGGGGAGGTGAGGAGCCACACCTGCCAATCACCCCCTCCCACCTGCGGCCGGGGCACCGACGGAATCCAGCGTGGGCTCCTCTCTGCTGATCAAGACCTATAAATAAAGTTGTCTCCCTGGCATGTTCCACACCACACACGACTCTTTAATAAAATTGGCTGAGATTTGTGGATAAGCCTGAAGCAAAGTCAATGCTCGGTGTCAATCCCACGCTAAGAGGGGCCTTCAGGGGTCAAGCTGCTTCCTGTATATGATTCCCCATCAAAGATATGTCAGCGGGTGCTAACCAGCTCCTGGAGGGCAGGGAGCCGCGAGCTCTGACCAGGTTCAGGCGGGTCCGCAGTGCCAGTGTGGTAAGTGGGAGGGGAGGCGGGGACGCAGCCAGTGCCACTTCCGGAGGGGACTCAGCGTCTCCTCAGAGGTTTGGGACCAGTTCCATCCTCCCTGTCTGAGCGGGAAGGAGGGCAGGTGGCAGCTCCTCCCCAGACACTTCCAAACCTCCATCTTTCCAGCCTGGAAAGGTGTGTTTAAGGGGTGCAGCCAGTGTCCTCCCAGGTCTCTGCTACTCCCCAAAGGCTGCAAAGAGCCTCTGCCCAAAGCCACGTGCACAGTCTTTGGAGGGTGTGGAAGGTCCCCTGGCTCCCCAAGCTCCCTCTGATGACTGGAAGCGTGGGGGCGCCCATCCTCTCCCAGTCACTCGGGAGGAAGAACGTCTAAAAGGCGTGCTGGCCACAGTCGGTGAGGCAGAAAGAGGGGAAATCAAAAGAAGTTTGGTTTAATTAAGTATCAGGAAGATTTATGCAACTTCCTCTCCTTGTCATAAATATTAATGAGGGCAGACAGCAGCCAGATCCGGAAGCAGCCACTGGCCCCCTAGCCGACTGGGGAGAGCTGAGGAGGACTGGGCTGGAGGTGAGGAGGGCAGCAGCTGCCCTCAAACACACACACACACACACACACACACACACACACACTCTCTCACACACACACACACACACACACACACTCACTCACACGCACACTCACACACACACTCACTCACTCACACACTCACTCACACGCACACTCACACGCACACTCACACGCACACGCACGCACACGCACATGCGCACGCACACGCACACTCACACGCACACTCACACGCACGCACACTCACACACACACTCACACGCATGCACGGCTCCTACCCGGGGCAGACGGTGGGCTGAGTCCTCTGCCAAGCACTTAACCAGGAGTGTGTGTTAAGGAGAGGGCGTGGCCCCTTCTCATGCCCTGTCAGGCTGGGGTTTGGGGCAGGGCTTCCCCTACCCAGCCGTGTGGTATGGCTGATCCACTGTGGCCAGAGCGGCAGTATAAGAGTCACAGTGAGTGACAGGGAAGGAATGTTTGGGGGGACTATGGACCAGCACTCCATAGTCGGGGGCCTGGGTGTGGAGTCAGGGGTAGTGTGTGTGAGTGTGAAAGAAGGTGAAATGAGGATCCCCATGAATGAGCTGCACTGGGATGGAAAATGGGCGGGGGGGGGGGGCGGGAAACCATGGAGCCAGAAGAGGGGGGCCAAGTCCCACAGAGAGCAACTGTGAGTCAGAGAAACAGAACAACAGAGAGTGATTACAAGGAATGGGCCCCACAATTATGGAGGCTGATAAGTCCAAGATCTTCAGTAGACAAGCTGGAGGCCTGGAAAGGCCGAGGGTGTGGGTCCAGCCCAAAACGCAGCAGGCTGAGGAGCCGATGCTTCAATCTAAGTCCCCAGCTCATCCAAAACACCCCCTCAGACACACCCAGAACAATGTTTGACCAACTATCTGGGCACCTGTGGCCTCGTCAAATTGACACAGAAAATGAACCCTCACAACAACCTTGGCTCCATCGAGCAGGGGAGCTCTGGAGGCAGCTAGCTCACTCCTGGCATCCTGGTCAGAGCAAGACCACGGAGCACTTACCCCAATCGCAGCACCCCGCCGTTTGGTTAAGGTGCTTGGGACTCTGTGCACAAAGCTGGGGCGGCCGTGGAGAACAGATGCTCTGGGAGGGCAGAGGGGCCCAAGGGGATGGGAGGGTGCAGCAGGTCTGCTCCGTGTGGCCCTGGCCCTGGGTGGGGCACAGGGTGGCTTGGAGGGATGGAGAGTGAGGTCGAGAGGAGCACCAATGACAGCTCCCTTTCACTCATTCAACAGATGCTGACAAAGCACCTGCTGCCAGCAAGACCTGAATTCTCCTGAGACCCCTTCCTGCCGTGCCCTGGCGGGCACCCTGGAAGCACAGCCTCGGGAACCCCGGCAACTCGCAGGCAGAACTACAGTTGTCACTGGTACAGAAGCAGAGGGGCTTCCACGCCTGAGTGGGGGGCCGGGACTCGAACCCACGTCTGCCTGGCTCCACAGCCCGCTGTCCTGGGCTTGGGCTGCACCCAGCAATGGGAGCAGCCCCTTGGCTGAGGACCTGTTTCTGGGGAACTCTGTCTAGCACACATCTCCCTGGTTATGTTGGCAGAAACAGGAGAAACCCAGTTTCCAGACCCCATCCCCTGACTGTGGGGAGCTGGGCTGGAAGATGGGGTTTAAGACACAGCCACCAATCCACTGACTCCCCCACCCTGGCCAGACCCACCTCTCCCCTCCTGTCCCTCCCACGGCCAGTCAAGCCCAGACCGAAACATCCCCCATGGATGCCCAAGTCACGGAGACTAATAATAATCACTCCCAAATTTTTGAGGGCTCCCTAAACACCAACACCCTAAATGCATCCTTTCACTTCATTTCAGAGCAAGCCTGGGAAGGGAGGTGATAATCACGCCCACTTATGGATGAGAAGGTCAAGGCCAGCGACATCATGTGGCTTTCCCAGGGTCACACAGACGTCACTAGTGGATCACATGAGAACTCTGGGGTCTGTGATGCCAGACTTCTACATTCAAGCCCGAGATTAAAGGGCGGTCCCAGGCCAGCATCAGCAGCCTCTGGGAACACGTTAGAAATGGAAATCCTCAGGTCCCTCCCCAGACCT
The DNA here is from genome assembly GCA_025583905.1 of Ia io. Lineage (NCBI taxonomy): Eukaryota > Metazoa > Chordata > Mammalia > Chiroptera > Vespertilionidae > Ia > Ia io. The sequence goes on from JAJQQW010000017.1 coordinate 7,408,649, forward strand.
CCTGCATCAGAACTCAGGGACCTGAGTCTCAAATACAGGGAGTCCCAGCCCCCAGAGCAGTGAAACCACCGCAGGAACCAGGGCCGGGGAGGAAAACCTGAACTGTAATTGGCAAAGTGAGGGAGGCTCCGTGTGGACAAGACCAAGACTTAAAAACTCCAGGGGGACCCAGTCATGGGTTCCCCCATACTTTTGTCAACTCCAGGAGAAGAAAAAAAAACAAACTCTCATGCTTCAGGCAGGGGAAGGAGAAAAGGAACCATTCTGAAATAGACCAGCGTACCCTGATCTTAGCAAGGCTTGCCCCGGCTGGGGGGGGGGGGGGGGGTGGGACTGAGTTAACAGAGCCTGACTGGTGGGGGGAAGGGGAAATAGCCCACTCCAGCCACTCTAGCCATCCTGTCCGACCTAAGAGGGGACGTGGCGGGGGAGGAGGGGGGGATTGAGAAATGTTGTGAAGTTCACAGCCAGAGGCAAAGGCTCACTAAAAAAAAAAAAAAAAAAAGACTGAGATCTAATCACAGGACTACAGACTACTTCCCCTCCCCCACACCTCACCACCACACGACCAAAGGCCTCTTTACAGCAGTTTCTTTTACCTCATGTCTGGCTATCAAGAAAAAAAGGACAAAGTAAAAGACAAAAAAACACCATTTGGAGAGACAGAACAAGCATCAGAATCAGACAAGGCAGGAATGCTGGGATGATCAGACCAGGAATTTGAAACGCGTATGATCCTTATGCTAAAAGCTCTACGGACAAAATCAGCATCCATGCAACAGCAGATGGACAATGTAAGCAGAGAAACGCACGTCCTCAGAGAGAACAAAAAGGGAATGCTAGCGACCAGGTGCACTGTAACAGAAACGAGGAATGCTTATCAGATAACACTGTAACAGAAATGAAGAATGCTTTGATGGGCTTATTAGGGGACAAGACCCAGCTGAGGATTCTCTAAGCTCGAGGATCTATCCACAGACATCTTCAAAACTAAAAATCAAAGAGAACAAAGATTGAAGAAAACAAGAGACTATCCATGGAATGCGAGACAACTACAAAAGATATAACATACACATGATGGGAATACCAGAAGGAAAGGAGAGAGAGAAGCAGGAAACACTACTTCAAACAATGATGATACTTCTCCCAAATTAATGTCAGATACCAAACCACAGATCCAAGCAGCTCAGAGAACACCAACCATGATAAATGCCAATATATATATATACATATATATATATATACACACACACACATACACACCTCGGCATATCATTTTCAAACTACAGAAAATCAAAGATAAAAAAAGATATCCTGAAAGAAGCCAGAGGAATAAAACACCCTACCTAGAGAGGAACAAAGATAAGAATTACATCCAACTTCTCCTCAGAAACCATGCCAGCAAGAAGATAATGCAGTGGAATATTTAATGTATTAACAGAAAGAAAATCACCAGCATAGAATTACATACCCTCTGAAATGATCGTTTCAGAGTGAAGGAGAAACAGAGTTTCTCTGACAACCAAAAATGGATGGAATTTGTTGCCAGTGACCTGCCTTGCAAGAAATGTTAAAAGAAGTCCTTTAGAGAAAAGGAAAATAGTATATGCCGGAAAAGGTGGGGAAGTTACCTAGTGCAGTGGTTGGCAAACTCATTAGTCAACAGAGCCAAATATCAACAGTACAACGATTGAAATTTCTTTTGAGAGCCAAATTTTTTAAACTTAAACTTCTTCTAACGCCACTTCTTCAAAATAGACTCGCCCAGGCCGTGGTATTTTATGGAAGAGTCACACTCAAGGGGCCAAAGAGCCGCATGTGGCTCGCAGTTTGCCGACGACTGACCTAGTGTATCAGTCAGCTATTGCCACAAAAATGCTACCTAACAAGCCACCTCCCAACTACAATCATTCATTCTTGCTTACCCATCTGGATGTCACCTGGGCATTGGCTGACCTCATCTTGCCTTATCTGGACTCGAGTCCAGACTGTAGGGCCCAGGTGTGTCCTATGTGTCTCCCAGTTTGGGGGCCAGTAAACTAGCTGGGGGGTGTGTGTTTTCACGGTGATGGCAGAATGGCAAGCACATTTCGGGCTCTTAAAACGTTTACTCTCATTCCATCGGCCAAAGTAATTCACACGGATGAACCCAATGCCAAGGGGCAGGACACACTCTGCACAATATGAAGAGACGAAGGTGTGGATGTCTACTTGTACTACTTGTACTATAGATTTCGGTCCATCATTCAACCTGATTTCATTACCTTCCCTGTTTCATTCTATGGGCCTGGTGGAACCTAAAGCCAGCACCGAAGAGAGTTACCACAAAAACTATGTTACAGATGAACCTATTTTATGAGCTTAGATGTGAAAATCCTTTAAAATTAGGAAATTAAAATAAATAATGATAGCCCTAAAATCATACTTCACAACCAAGTATGATTTACCCCACAATTTTAAGGATTAGTTAAATGTAAGAAACCCAATAACATAGTACATACTACTAGAAGGACCAATAAAAAAAAAAAGAGAGAATATCAATTGATGCAGAAAAGAGATAGAATAAAACTTGACACTCATTACTAATTTTAACTCTTCAAACACTGGGGCTGGGAGACTTCATTAAAATAATGAAGAATACTTACGTTAAAACAACCATAGAACTGCACTTATGGGGACACATTAGGCACAGTCCCTGTAAGCTCAAAAGCAAATATGCATGCCTACTTTGATCTTTATTTAACATTTTCCTGCTCAATGCAATAAAATATATAAGCAGAGATAATAGTTTAACTACTAGAAAGGCGACTAGGAGATCATCATTGTTTACAGATGATACAATTATATGCCTAGAAAACAGAAAAGCATCAACTGAAAAATGCTTAGGATAAATAAACAGTCAAATACAAAATAAATATTTGAAAATCAATAACTTTACTATATGCTAGCAATAACCAGTTATAAGATATAAGAGAAAATAGGGTCTATTTATAGTAGCAATAAAAGCACACAATTTAGCAGTTACCATAACAAGATTTGTGCAGAAATTGTATGTGAAAGATGCTGCCAACCTTTATTCAGAGATAGAGAGGACTGGAACAGACAGAAAGGCACAGACATACCAGGCTCAAGGATGGGAAGATGAATGTGGTTAAGATGTGGATTCTTCCTAAATGACTTTATAGGTTTAATGCAGCTCCAGTCAAAAGACAGAATGGGCTGGACCAACTCCATCAAGTAATTCTAGAGTTTATCAGGAAGAATAAAGTTTCGAGTACAGGTGAGATATTTTGTTTAAAAAGGAGGCAGTGAGGGAGGACTACCCCTATCCAAATACGAACCTGATTGGGCACTAGTGTGTGATTTAAAAAGAGTGTCATGGTGCCCCAGCTGGTTTGGCTCAGTGGATAGAGCGTCAGCCTGTGGACTGAGGGTCCCAGGTTCGATTCCGGTCAAGGGCACATACCTCGGTTGCAGGCTCCCGGCCCTGGTCAGGGGCATGTGGGAGGCAACCAATTGAGGTGTCTCTCTCACATCAGTGTTTCTCTCTGTCTCTCCCTCTCCTTTCCACTCTCTCTAAAAATCAATGGAAAAAATATCCTCGGGTGAGGATTAAAAAAAAATAGGAAGGTGAGTACCAGAGTGTCGTGGTTTCAGTATTTGACAGACACCTCATCCGAACATGATAAGCCACTTGAAAATAGACTTTAGTGATAAGAACTTACATGTACGATGTTGCAATCGCATATAAGTTCCATTGACATGTAAGATAAGTTGCATTTGGTTGCATATAACAGGCACCTGACTCCTGGTGTTTAACCACTGCCTGAGAGCAGGGCCCCTCTCGTGAAGTGAGCTGGACAGAGGTGGACAGTTCCAGATGACACAGCTACTTCAGGAGTAGTGCTTCTTCCTTCCCCCTCCACCATGGCTCAGTGTGTGTCCTTCTCTCTCTCTCTCTCTCTCTCCCTCCATATATATATATGTATATATATATGTATATATATATGTATATATATATGTATATATATAAGTATATATGTATATATATATGTATATATGTATATATATATATGTATATATGTATATATATATATACATATACACACACACACACACACACACACACACACACACACACACACACACTGGGAACCGAACCCAGGACTCTTCGGTCCGCAGGCCAGTACTCTATCCACTGAGCCAAACCAGCCAGGGCTCGGTGTGGTATGTCTTTCATCCTGAGTTTGAAAAATGGCTGCTCTGTCTTGAGACATCCCACCCACATTACTAGTAGAGACGTAATGAAGGAAGCAGAAAGGAGGGCGGGAGGAAAGGGGAGAGCAAGGGCAGGGAGAAGGAGGGAGGAGAGGAACAAGGAAGGACCAGTATCCACACTGAGAAGCAGGACTCTCCCGAGAAGTCCCCAGCAGACAACCACTTGTATCTCATTGGCCAGAACGGAGTCCCACTGCCACCCCAGCTGTAAGGGAATCTGGGAGAAATGCTTTCTTTTAGTTATTTCATTCTTCAATCACAGTGTGTGCTAAACACTATGTGGCATCAGTTTCAGGTGTACAGCACCAGGGATAGACAGGCATGTAGGCTGCCGAGTGTTCCCTCCGGTAATCCAGCGCCCACCTGGCGCCATAGGCCACGGTTGCAATAGCGTTGACTGTATTCCCTGTGCTTCCCCTTACATCCCTGGGCCTATTTCGTAACTACCCATCAGTGCTTCTCAATCCCATCACCTTTTCCCACCCGACCCCTACCATCCCTCCCCTGTGGCTTCCACCAGTCTGCGCTCTGCATCTGTGAGTCTGTTTCTATTGTGTTTGTTTTGTAGAACACATGCCAATCCTTGTGAGGGGGGAGGGTTGGAAGGAGCAATGATTTGACAAAGGAGGTTAGAGAAAACATCTGTTTTCATAAAACAAAAGACAAACTCAAGTTACATTTTTATCATATCAATTACCAATATAATCTCCATAGGATTTACAGGATTAAGAGTAAAACAGGCCTTTGGACGGTGTGCTCAATGGTTAGAGCACCAGCCTGAGCACTGAAGGTCTCGGGTTTAATTCCAGGTTAAGAGCATGTACCTGGGCTGCAGGTTTGGTCCCAGCCCCAGTCCCTAGTTGAGGTGTTTGTGGGAGGCAACCAATTGATAGTGTCTCTCTCTGTCTGTCTCTCCCTCCCTCCCTTCCACTCTATCTAAAATCAATGGAAAAAATATCCTCGGGTGAGGATTAAAAACAACAACAAAAGGTAAAATAGGAAAAACCTAGAAGAATACACATGCAATAAAGACTATATTTTACTTGATTGAAAGGAAATGGACTTTGCAGGCTTATACCCTAAGGAATCACTATCAAAGGAACATATTGATAAATTTCAGTGGAATCAAATAATTCAACTCTACATGTTAAAAATCCCATGGACAAAATTAAAAGGCAAACAACTAACTAAGGAAAGACTCATAAAGGGTTACCATCCTTATTATATACTAGAGGCCCGGTGCACAAAAATCGTGCACTCGGGGGTGTCCCTTAGCCCAGCCTGTGCCCTCTCGCAGTCCAGGAGCCCTCGGGGGATGTCTGACTGATGGCTTAGGCCCGCGCGCTCCCTCCCCACATCCCACTCCCCTGCAGTTGGACATCCTTAGCGCTGCTGTGGAGGCATGGAAGTGGGAGAGGCTCCAGCTGCCACCGCTGCACTAGCCAGCCAAGAGCCCAGCTTCTGGCTAAGAGCACTCCCCCTGTGGGAGCTCACTGACCACTAGAGGGCAGCTCCTGCATTGAGTGTCTGCCCCTGGTGGTCAGTGCATGTCATAGCGACTGGTCGGTCCACTGTTCAGTTGATTTGCATATTAGCCTTTTATTGTATAGGATGATATGTATCAGAAGGGGCAAATGAAACCCCAATAAAAACAATGTTGGCCAAGGACCTGAGCCAGTAATTCATGAAAGACAGGGCACTTTGTGAAATCATAGGACACAATGTGCTATTTTGAATAAATTTTCTACAATATTTTTTAAGAAAAAAATCTAAATCAGATTTGTAGAAAACTCAGAAAACACAGACCAGCATGAAGATGAAAACAAAAATCACGATTTCAACAGCCGAGAGATGATAGCTTTTCGATATGAGTCATTGCACTCTGGTTTTTCCCCCTCAAAAATGCATTTTAATGAGTTCATTTTTCTCTTTGTCTTTTCTTTTGTTTATCATCCTTTCCGTGACTGCCTCACACTTCATTGTGCTTTTGTTGATTATTCCCCTAGCGGGGCACATTGCTGCTCCCCTCAAAACTAGCCTTCTACTGGGAACCACAAGCGGAAGGCTGGGCATTGGGTAAGCAACTAGCAGTGCTTCCACAGGAAGCTGATGTGTTCTCACCTCACGTAGAGGAGGCCGTGAAAGGTAGAGGAGCACGTGACGTTTGTTAGGCACTTACTACCAAGACCACACAACTCCAATGAAACCTAGCATTTTACGGTTCCACTTTTATAGTTTTCATTCATTATGAACGGCAAATAATAGCAAAGGTAAAACCCTGGAGAGTTTTATTCCTACTGCACTTATCCACACACAGGCGATAATTATAAATTTTGTGCAAAATACAAAAATCAACCACCCAACAGCACTCGAAGGTGAATAGGTTCCACTTTTTTTTTTTTTTTCCAAATGGGTAGGAGTAGGCCTTCCTTCCCCCCACTGCCAGCACCGACTTCCCTCCAGCACCCGGGACCTGGGCTGGCTTCCCTCCGACCCCGGCTTCATCAGGAAGGATGTCAGGAAGGATGTCCGGAATGACGTCAGAAAGGACGTCTGGTCTAATTAGCATATTACTCTTTTATTATTATAGATGTTTACTTAGATATACACATATGTTCACCATTTTCTTTGCACATCATTCCTATCTACATTTTGAACTTTCCTTTTAGGGCCATTTTTCTTCTTTTTTAGAAGGTCCTTTAGTAAAAGATGGAATATAAAGTCTCTGTGTTTTGTTTGCTGTAAAATGTCTTTATTGGATAATATCTCCTCACACATTCTCTCTCCTCCATGCTCGCTCTTATCTCCTTCTGGTGCTTTGGATCAATGACCTTTTAGATTTCATTGGTGATGTTCAGATTAATCCGAGTTCAGGTGTTGTCAGCTGGGTCACACATTCACAAGTGCCCATCCGCTTTGATTTCAATCGTTGGCTGGTTTTGTTTGAGGTCCATCTCAGAGGTTTCATGTTCCGTCTGCTGGCTCTCACATCCACTCCTCGGCCCTCCTCTGCTCAGGTCTGGGTCAGGGTAGGGGATGAGGACTGATCCAGATGGGCTACATTTCCCACCTCCTGTATCAGCGGGATGCCAGCTGGATAAGTCCCCTGGGAGGCGCCGGCAGGATCTTGGAGGGCTGCGAGGGGTTGGCGCTCCTCCCTCTCCTTCAGATGTGCATCCATCATCAGCTTTGCATTTTCCCTGACTCTAGCTGGACCACTGTGCCTCTGGCTCCAGCCTCCTCCTGGCGGCCTCGGCCTTTGGTCTCCGGCATCAGCTCTCGTCCCTGTGTCCATCTCATGGTGGCAACTTCTTGCTACTGCCCATACCTGGGTGGCCTCATTGCCCGCCATCGGGCTCTTGGACTCTTCTATCATGGCCACCAATCCCCATGTTAAATCCCCTCTGGCTGACACACCCAGAGTGTGTTTTTTGTTGTTGTTGTTTTGTTTTTTAATTCCTGGACCTCATGAGCATTAACTGAGGCTTTGAAAAAAAATTTTTTTTTCTTTCTCTGTGCTCCAGAAGAATGTTAGAGCATTGCTATTATCTTTCTTAGGTTTGAATGAAGTCACCTTTGAAATTGTCTGGACCTCACACTCTTTGAAGTGGGAAACTGGAAGAATTTCTCAGTTTCTCACACGATCATCGAAGCAGAAAACATAGGTTACGTATCAGATCATCCTTGAAAAGCTATACGACACAGATACTATCTTTTTAAGGTAGACAATAAAAAATAGAGTGGTTTTTGTTTTGTTTTGCACAGATTTGCCCGCCTCCCGATTTGGCTGAAGCTCAAAGTCTCTTTCAGAGTGACTAGAGGAACTGTCTCAGGACGAAAAACTGGCATGAAAGATTCGTGAGACAACCAGGAGCTGGCTGAACTGAGTTTCCACCGTCTGTGGGATTCAGGATGTGAGCTGTGTTGGCATCGAGACAGAGTTAACAGGAGAAAGTTCTCTTAACGTGCAAGGACCTTGGCCTCTTCCCTCCAGCTGCTAACCGCGCTTCTGCAATTCCAGGAATAACCGTTAAGAGAATCATTCCTACTTCTTGCTTCACATTTTTTTATCCATAAACCACCACGATCACTTTGACCAGTACACAACCTCCTTTCAGGTCACTAATTTATTCATGAGCTCATTAAACATGGACTGAGCAAAGGCAGTGCCAGGCAATGTTCAAATGCCGGGGCTGCAGTGGCAACCTCCCAGACCCTGTCCCTGCCCTCCTGGAATTTACGGCCTCGCAGTCAATGTCCGGGGGGGTGGGGCCAAGGAAGGCTGCTTAAGAAAGTGACATTTATGTAACTTAGGGATGAGCAGGAGCTGACCTGGCTGTGTTATATATATGAAGGTTGTTTCAAGGGGAAAAAAGAATTTGGGGGGAGGGGGGGAGGTGTTTAATGGGAAACCCTGTTTTTCTCTCTGCATGCCCTCCTTATTAAACACATTTTTTAAATGAAAAGCATCTTCAGTGAAAGGACCAGGAAGCAAGGGAAGGAGGGAAGAAGGGCTAAAGAAAGACAGGGAAGGAAGGAAGGAAAGAAGGGAGGGAGGGAGGGAGGGAGGGAGGAAGGAAGGAAGGAAGGAAGGAAGGAAGGAAGGAAGGAAGGAAGGAAGGAAGGAAGGAAGGGAGGGAGGAAGGAGGGACAAGAGCAAGAGAGAGAGACAGAGAGAAGAGCACAGACCACCTCCCTTCTATAGCAGACACAGGTCTTGCCATCAGCTGTAACTGCCTTTGGCCAGGTGACCAGACTTCTCTGAGCCTCGATTTCCTCCTCATGTAAGAGGTTCATGCCCACACCTTGCGGGGCTATCCTGAGCATGGAACCAGGGCAAGTTTGTGGACCTGCCTGATAGCTGAGACTGGATCCCTCACCTCCATGCACAGGAATAGATATTTTTATGGCTCTTTACATTTGTTAACCTGGTTTCCATGAGAAACTACTTGGGAACCATAGCCAGAGAGTTAGTGATCTAAGACTCCCCGAGGCAAGAAATCCAAGGACCTGGGCCCAAGGTAGGGCCCTCGGCCCAGGCCTCTGTGTCTGCCCCAGCCCAGCCCAGCGCGGGCATTCAGGAGCTCTCCCCACTCCTGTGTACGAATGAGGTGATCTTTCAGCTGCCCTTTGTCTTGGAAAAAAATTAATTCTCATTTGCATTACCTCGTCTAAATGTCACCCACCGATATTTTGTTAGACATTAGCGGTGCTGGCAGGGAGGGCCGCGGGGTGATTGTGTTCTGCCTGGTGCTAGGATTTACATAATTTCAGACAGCAATTAAAGAATCCTGGGGAATTTTTTTCTCTCTCTCTTCCAACCTCTCCTACAAAGAAAGTGTTCGTTTACATTAAGCGCTCAGCTCCTCGCTGTTCATTTGCATAAAATTAAAGGTTTTTGTGTTCCCGAACAGCAGGGTAACATTTAAAATTCCGTTTTAAAAAGCTCACCTTACAATAATAAAATGTTAATATCATTTCATAGGCAGTTCAAGGTTGCCAGATGCCTTTCACTTCCAACTTGTATCCAGTGCTAACTGTTTTCCCCTTCTCCCTCTCCTCCATCTCCCTTCCCTCCTCACTCAGTCTTTGTCCCTCTCCATCCTTCCCCAAGTCTCCTCCTCTGCCTCACCCTGCCTCCCTCTCTCCTTGATCTTCCCCCCTTTTTCTTTTTCTAAATGGAATCCAAATGTCCTCAACCCTCACCAGCCTGAGGCCATGGAGCAAAGTGAAGTTTTCACATTATTCAAGGGACCATCCCATGAATAATGAGTGAAGCGTGGCTGCCGGGTTCCCGGGAGCTCCTGTTTCCGCACTGATCCCCAAGTCACCGCTCATCCCACCCCACGTCCCCTATGTCCTGAGCTCCCCGAAACCAGAGTCAATCCTAGTTACTCTCGCCTCCCCCCCTCCCCCCGCCTGGAGCCCAGGCGCTGCCCTAGTCACCATGGATGTCCATGGCGCCTCATGACGGTCACATGCCACCCAATGGTGCCCCTGATGCTTCTTTCTTCTGAGCATCCAGGACACTGGGCCAACATTGCTCGCCTTCGCCTCATTCACCAGTGGTCTAATCCCAGCTGGCACTGGTCCCCAGGTAGAGACATACAGCATAGACAAGGGGCCTTGGCCACGAAGATGAAGGGGGGACCGATTTTCTCACACAGAGAAGAGATTATTAACTGGAGGGAAGAGGGAAAAGAGAGGGACAGAGATCTGCGGGGCCAGAGTAGGAGGGGTTGGGCCTCACCAGGATGAAGAGACAAAGGGGCCCAGAGGGAGCCTGCTGTGTGGGATAAGGCGAGGTTTCCCACACTCCATGCCTCATCCCAAAGGAGGCAAGGATGGGAGTATAAACCGTGGAAGGATGACATTTTTCCCTCTCCCGCCATAGCCCATGGATTGAGAACTCAGGATGAGAAATGATGCTGAGACATGGAAAAATGGACAGTTTGGTTTACTGCATACCACAGTGTTAGAACTGATATTCATACCCACACCAAAGAGAGAATTCTTTAAGGTGATAGAAGCTTTTAAGGGGTTAGGAGGCATTAATGAAGCAGGCGGGTGGGGGGGGGGCGGGCGCTGCAGTCATTCCAGCTAAGGCGTCGGTGTGCGGAAGGCTCTGAGGAGGGGGGATGTGTAGCTTGTGAGGACCTGAGAGGCATGAGCATGTGGAGCACAGGAAGCCAGGAAAGGGGCAGGCAAAGAAACAAGCAGGCATGGCCCAGACACAGGGGAAACACAACTAATAAACTGCCCCTCTGGACACCCAGACATTGCACTTACCCAATTTGCTGTCTTTGGTGAGACCAAAGAGCTCAAGGAGACCACGTCCGAAGAACTAAAATGAAACGATGAGAATGACGTCTTGCCAAATAGAGAATACCAGTCAAGGCTTAGAAGTTATAAAAAGGAACCAGATAGAAAATCTGGAGTTACAAAGTACAATCCCTAAAATTTTAAAAATTCACCCAGAGGGGATCAATAGCAGATTTGATCAGGCAAAAGAAAGAATCAGCAAATTTGAAAACAGGTCAATTGAGATGATTCTGTGTGAGGAACAGAATGAAAAAAAGAATGAAGATACATGAGCAAAGCCTAAGAGACCTGTGGGGTATCATCCCGCCCATCAACAACACATACTGGAAATCCAGACGGAGAGGAGAGAGCGAGAAAGGAGCAGAAAGAATGTTTGACGAAATAATAGCCAAAAACACCCCAAATTTGATTTTGAAAAATCATGAATCTACACACCCAAGAAGCTAAAAGAACCTCCATTTGGACAAGCCCAAAGATACCCACACAGACATGCATTGTAATCAAACAGCAGAAATACAAAGACAAAAAGAGAATCCTGAAAGCAACCGGAGAGAAGTGACTAGTTACACACACAAGGACTTCTCAATAATATGAACAGCCAATTTCTCACAGGAACCATGAAGTTGGGGAGAAAAAAATTGTCATTGAAGAATTCTAAATTTAGCAAAACTATGCTATGAAAAAAAAAAAAAAAGGAGAAATCAAGAATACCAAAGCCATTCAACGGAGGAAAGAAGAGTCCCTTCAACAAATGGTACTTGAACAACTGCAGAAGAATGAAATTGGACCCCAATGTCACACTAAATATGAAAATTAATTCAAAATAGATTAAAGACCTAAATGTAACAGCTAAAACTATAAAACTCTTGGAAGAAAACATAGACATAAATGTAAACCTTCATGACAATGAATTAGGCAGTGATTTCTTAATACCAAAAGCACAAGAAACTACATAATGTCAAAACTGAAAATTTTGTGCATCAAATGATATTATTAAGAACATGAAAAAAATCCCCACAGAACTGAAGAAAATGTTTGCAAAAAGTTTACTATGCAGACTATATAAAGAACTCTCACAACTCTACGACAAAAAGATAAATAATCCAATTTAAAATGGGCAAAGGACTTGAATAAATGTTTCTTTAAAGAAGATAAACAAATGGCCAATAAGCTCAGGAAAAAGATACTCCACATCATTAGTCATTAGGGAAATGAAAACCATAACCACATGAGATACCACTTCACACTCGCTGGGATGGCTAGAATAATAATCGTTTAATGGAAAATAACACGTGTTGGCAAGGATGTGGAGTAATTAGAACGCTAGTATATTGCCAGTGGGAATGTTTAACAGTACCGCTGCTGTGAAAAACAGTTTGGAAGTTCCTCAAAAACCATAGTTACCATATGACCCCGCAATTTCACTTTTAGGTACCTACTAAAGAGAATTAACAACATGTTCACACACAAACTTGTACGAATGTCCATAGTAGCGAAAATTCCTAAGAGCTAAACAGTGGAAACAACCCAAATATCCATTAACTGATAAATGGATGAACAAATTGTGGTATATCCATACAATAGGATGTTGTTATTCAGTCATAAAAAGGAATGAAGTCCTGACACATGCTACAACGTGGAGGAACCTCCAAAACATTATCCTACCTTATAATAGAGAAACATGCAAATTGACCGCATCTCCGCTAGCCCACGATTGGGCCGGCAGGAGGCTGGGGGCGGGACTCCGGGTGGCTTATCCAGCCGTTGAGAAGATCAAGATGGCGGCGCCCAGTCCTCTTAGTTCCAGGGGTCGCTGGGAAGATCTACGCCTGGGGAAGTGAGGCCGGGCTGCCCAGCCGCTCCCAGGGGTCCCTGGGGTGATGTCAACCTGGGGGGGCGTGGCCACCCCGCCCAGCCTCTCCCAGGGGTCCCTGGGGTGATGTCAACCTGGGGGAGCGTGGCCACCCTGCCCAGCCTCTCCTGGGGGTCCCTGGGGAGATCAGCAACCCCAGGGGCGTGGCCAGCCCGCTCAGCCAGCTCCCAGAGATTGGCAACCGGGGGTGTGTGGCCGGACCCGCCCACCCGCTCCCGGGGTCCCTGGGAACATTGCAGGCATGTGGTTGCTGAGACCCAGACCAGGCCTCTGGCCACAGATTCATAGCTTTGCGGAGACCTAGGGCAGGGATCTGCCTCATCTGCAGAGAGACAGAGGTTCTGCAGTGCCCCCAAGACGTGGGTGGGCCCAGCCAGGGATCAAGGGGCATGGAAGGACTCCTGGCAGAGGGGCAAGGACCCTCACCCCTAAGGCGGGGGTTGAGGGGTGGTGCCACCTCAGTGGAGGGGTGCTGCACTGCAGGGTACTGGACTGACTGATGTGATTCAGAGAAGCTCCCAGTGCTAACCAGCCTCGCTCAGGCGGCCTTCACACTTCAGAGGCAGTGACTCCTGCTCCTACCTTGACCCAAAAGCAAGCTCGCGACACCCTGCCCCATGGCAGAGCATGCCTAGGCAGTGAGTGGGAAGCCTTCCACCTGCTTCGGAGAAGGGGGGGCAGTAAAGAATGGGGGGAGAGGAAAGAATGCGGAGCATCCGCAATGAAGAGGTGCTTGAGAAAGAGGCTCGGAAGCCTGACTGGAAGGTTTGTTTTGTTTGCTGGGCGGCTGCCCCTTAGGAAGCACAAAGAGCATGGCTCTGAGGGCTTCCTGTGTGCTGAGTCAAGTTCCACAGCCAACTGGAATTGGCCTCAGTTTCCTGGTCTGTAAAATGGATTAAGCGTGTCCCAGTGCCTTCACTGAGCTTTGATGGCCAATTGAGATACTATATAAAGAAAATGAGGGAAGAAGTGAAAAAGAAAAGGAAGGACGAGCAACACAAAAGAAAGACTGAAAGGAACCTGTAAACCCATTGTCACTTAAATAGGGAATATAGTCAATAGTGTTGTAATGATGGTATGATGCCAGGTGGGTACTAGAAATATTGGGGAACACTTTGTAAAGTATATGATTGTCTAACCACTATTCTGTAACTAATATAAAACCTGAAACCAATACAAAATAATGTTGAATGTAAAGAAATGAAAATTGGAGTGAAATTTTTATAAATTTCAAAGTTTAAATAAAAGCTGTAAAGGAAGGAAGGGGAGAATAAAAAGTGTTTTTCATTTTACCACTTCATTAAAAAGACAGTTGTCTTTATATGGTGCTTTTATACTTTTCTACGTCATTATCTCATTTTAATTTCCGGGCAACTTAAAGACAACATAAGTATTCCCTCCACTATTCAAAGAAAGGAAATCTTGGTGTCTGGTCCTAATGATTCAATCGTCAAGCCCTTATTGTAAAGCAGGGTTAGTAAAATTTTCTGTGCAGGGTCATATCTATACTAATAAAAGCCTTGGGGGTGACCAGGCCAGCAGAGGAGGGTATTTGGGGGCAATCAGGCTCGCAGAGGAGCAGTTAGGGGGCAATCAGGCCAGCAAGGGAGCAGTTAGGGGGCAATCAGGCAGGTAGGTGAGTGGTTAGGAGTCAGCGGTCCCGGATTGTGAGAGGGATGTCCAACTGCAGGTTTAGGCCCGATTCCACAGGGATCAGGCCTAAACCTGCAGTTGGACATCCCCCAAGGGGTCCCATATTAGAGAGGGTACAAGCTGGGCTGAGGGACACCCTCCCCAGTGCACGAACTTCGTGCACCGGGCCTCTAGTGCTAAGTATAAGAACCCAGAACCAAAAAGCTACATATTTTATTATTCTATTTGTATGAAACTAGAGGCCTGGTGCATGACATTCATGCACTGGGGGCGGGGGGAGGTGTCCCTCAGCCTGGCCTGCGCCCTCTAACAGTCTGGGACCCCTCGGGGGATGTCCGCCTGCTGGCTTAGGACATCCCCCGAGGGGTCCTTAGTGCTGCTGCAGAGGCAGGAGAGGCTCCTGCCACCACCACTGCACCAGCCGTGAGCCTGGCTTCTGGTTGAGCAGCGCTCCCCCTGTGGGAGTGCACTGACCACCAGGGAGCAGCTCCTGCATTGAACATCTGCCCCCTGGTGGTCAGTGTGCGTCATAGCGATCGGTTGTTCTGCTGTTAGGTCTATTGCATACTAGCCTTTTATTATACAGGATGTCCAGAATAAACAAATCTATAGAGACAGAAAATAGAATACTGGTTGCTAGGATCTGGGGGAAAGGAGCATGGGGAGTAACTGCTTAAAGGATACAGGCTTTCTTTTTAGGGTGATGGAAATGTTCTGGAATTAGCTAGTGGCGATGGTTGTACAACATTGTGAATATACAAAAAAAAATCTCACTTATACACTTTAAAATTACTCATACCATTTAGAGAGAGAGAGTGCAATGATATAATAAAGTAAATGAGGCAAAATAAAAATAAATCAGAGTAAAGGGTATATAGCTATTTTTGTACTGTTCTCGCAATTTTCTGTACTTGTGAAATTATGTTTTAAAATACCGGTTTAAAATGATACATAAATGTACAACTCAAGAAATAAAGTGACCATCAGAAGGAGCTTGGGTCCTGGGAGAAACATGTGTCTCTATTTATCTGGACAGAAAAAAAATCGAAGTGAAACAACAAGAGAGAAAAAGGGATGAGTGAGGTGAGAGGAGCTGTGTGGGCCCAGCCTATGTATGCCTCTGTGCAATGCGCACAATAATACATACACCCTGGAGTTTGTGGGGGGGCTCAGGGAGATACAGCAGGTACAATGCTAGGCCCAGTAGCTGGCATGTGGTCACGACCTCAATAAATAATTATAGTTATTACTAGAGGCCCGTTGCATGACATTTGTGCAAGAGTAGGCCTTCCTTCCTTCCCCTGGCTGCCTGCACTGGCTTCCCTCTGGCACCTAGGACATGAGCTTCCCTCCAGCCACCAGCCAGCACCCAGAACCCGGACTTCCCTCACAGCCCCGGCTTCATCCGGAAGGTTGTCCGGTTTAATTAACGTATTATGCTTTTATTATTATAGATTATTATAGACTAGAGGCCCAGTGCACGAAATTCATGCATGGGGGGCGGGCAGGGGTGGGGGTTATCCCTCAGGCCAGCCTGCACCCTCTCCAATCTGGGACCCCTCGAGGGATGTCCGACTGCCCGTTTAGGCCCAATCCTGGTGGGATCGGGCCTAAACGGGCAGTCGGACATGCCTCTCACAATCCAGGACTGCTGGCTCCCAACTGCTCACCTGCCTGCCTTCCTGATTGCCCCTAACCGCTTCTGCCTGCCAGCCTGATCACCCCCTAACCACTCCCCTGCCAGCCTGATTGATGCCTAACTGCTCCCCTGCTGGCCTAATCGCCCACAACTGCCCTCCCCTTTAGGCCTGGTCACCCCTAACTGCCCTTCCCTGCAGGCCTGGTCCCCCCCAACTGCTCTCCCCTGCAGGCCTGGGTCCCACCCAACTGCCCTTCCCTGCAGGCCCGGTCACCCCCAACTTACCTCCTCTGCTGGCCTGGTCACCCCTAACTGCCCTCCCCTGCAGGCTTGATTGCCCCCAACTGCCCTCCCTTGCAGGCCTGGTCCCTCCCAACTGCCCTCCCCTGCTGGCCTGATCGCCCACAACTGCCCTCCCCTGCTGGCCATCTTGTGGTGGCCATCTTGTGTCCACATGGGGGCAGGATTTTTGACCACATGGGGGCAGCCATATTGTGTATTGGAGTGATGGTCAATCTGCATATTACTCTTTTATTAGATAGGATAGAGGCCTGGTGCACAGGTGGGGGCCAGCTGGTTTGCCCTGAAGGGTATCCCAGATCAGGGTGGGGGTTCCCTTGGGGTGTGGGGCAGCCTGGGTGAAGGGCCTGTGGTGGTTTGCAGGCCGGCCACGCCCCCTGGCGACCCAAGCAGAGGCCCTGGTATCTGGAATTTATTTACCTTCTACAATTGAAACTTTGTAGCCTGGAGCAGAGCCAAGCCTCCTGCTTGCCGGCAGCTATTTCTTTTGGGGTTTGTGTTCTTCTATAATTGAAACTTTGTAGCCTGGAGTGGAGGCCTAGGCCAGCCAGGGCTGCAGAAGCTTTGCTTCCTCCATTGCTGGGGGAAACCCAAGCCTCCTGCTCTTTCCAGCTCATTGGCTGCCGCCATTTCTGTTTGGATTTGTTTACCTTCTATAATTGAAACTTTGTAGCCTTGAGTGGAGGCTCAGGCCTGCATGGCACGCGGAAAGCTTGGCTTCCTTTGTTACCGGGGAAACCCAAGCCCCGCTCCTGCTCTCTGTGGCTGTAGCCATCTTGGTTGGGTTTATTTGCATATTTGCTCCTGATTGGCTTGTGGGTGTGGCTTGTGGGCGTAGCAGAGTTAGGGTCGATTTGCATATTACTCTTTTATTAGGTAGGACTAGAGGCCTAGTGCATGAAATTTGTGCACAGGGAGGGCGGGGTTTCCCTCAGCCTAGCCTGCACCCTCTCCAATCTGGGACCCCTCGAGGGATGTTCAACTGCCCATTTACAGAGATCGGGCTATGGGGGTGTGGCCAGCCTGGGTGAGGGGCTGAGGGCTGTTTTCAGGCTGGCCACACCCCCCAGTGATCCAAGCTCCCAGCCCCTCCTTTTTTTCTTTTTCTTTTTTTCAGCGCCTCCTTGAGCACAGGGCCAGGGCCGGCTGGAAGCAGGTCTCTGGGATTTATTTATCTTCTATAATTGAACCTTTGTATCCTTGAGCAGAGGCCACAGCCGGCCAGGGTGGGCGGGAAGCTTGGCTTCCTCCATCACTGGGGGCAGCCCAAGCCTCCTGCTCACTCCAGCTCCATGGCCGCTGCTTCTTTGTTAGGTTAATTTGCATACTTGCTCCTGATTGGCTGGTGGGTGTAGCGGAGTGATGGTCAATTTGCATGTTTCTCTTTTGTAGATTATTATAGATGACAGTTATATAATGCTTAAGTCCTCACTTAACATCATCAATAGGTTCTGAAACTTTAAGCAAAACAATGTATAATAAACTTAAGTTTATCATAAGCTAATTTATATAAACAAGAGTTATGCTCCACCCTGGCTGAGTGGCTCAGTTGGTTGCATCTTGTCTGTACACCAAAAAAGAAAAAAAGATGCAGGTTCAACTCCTGGTCAGGGTACATACCTAGGTTGCGGGTTCAATCCCCAGTTGGGGGGGTGTACAGAAGGCAACCAATTAATGTTTCTCTCTCACATCGATGTTCCTCTCTTTCTCAAGTCAATAAAAACATGTCCTCGGGTGAGGATAAAAGAAAAGAGTTATGTTCCCATAGCATCTCATCAACATAACAAAATGATGGTATTTGAGGACCTGCTATACAGCTTTCAGACACATGCAGCACTACCGTAAGCATTTTACAAGTAGTAGTTTATTGAATCCTCACCAAAAAAACCTAATGAGGAAGGAACGACTATTATCAACATGCCCATTTTATGATGAGGAAACTGAGGCACAGAGAGGTTAGCAACTTGCCCAAGGTCACAGAGCTCGTAAATGTTGGAGCCAGGATTTGCACCAAGGTGGTGTGACGACTAAAGGTAACTTGGGATTCTCGAACAGGAAAAGGACATTGTGTACAGACCAAAGAAATCTGAGCATAGCACAGAGTTTAGGTCATAATTATGGGTCAATATTGGTTCATTAACTGTGACAAATGTACCATAGGAATGTCATACGCAAATAACAGGGAAAACTGGCCATGGAATATATGGGAACTCTCTGGACTCCCTCAATTTTTCTGTGAACCTAACGCTATTCTAAAACGACGCATTTATTAAACACCTGATTGGCTCCCAGGTCCCCTGTGAGCTGGCTCCTCTCTGCTCCACTGCGTACCCCTGCTCCCAGCTGCACTGACGTGCTCCCATGAACTCGCCTCCAAAACCCGCCTCGCCAGCTCGTGGGCCCCTCTGCTCATCTTCCCTGACCTTCTGGGTTTGGCTCTGCTCCCAGCTCATGCCTTCCTGACTCCCCTCCTCCCTGATTCAGCCATTCCCGGGGCGCTCCTGGTTCTCCCGCTACTGCTCTGGTCATCACGCCTGTGCATCCTCTTCTGGCCTCCACGCCATGGCCACCCCAAGTCCTTCAGGGCTCCTCCTGGTCCCTCTTGTCCCACATGCTCCCTGTGAGACATGGGCTGGGTCTAGGTGGGCCTCTCCAGCACAGATGGCTTCGTGTGACTCAGAGCCGAGCACCCGTCTTGTTCTGGAGCATCTTTGTGTGGAGGTCGGCTGTGCATCTCATCGGGTCCAAAACCAGCCAGTTAATCTTCCTTTTAGCCAGTGCTCCCCCCTCTGCCCTCCATCTCAGTGAGTGGCATCACCACTCCCCCCCTCTCCCGGGGATCTGAGGCTGAGTCCTGCCTGTGGTTCTGGGCTCTTTCCACCATTCACCTGGGACATCCCATCTGCTCCTGTATCCTCAAAAGCTAGCTCCTTAATGCTGGCTCAGATGCTTTATCCAGCGCCGTGTCACTAACTGGCTACTGCCATCACCGGCCTGGATGCCCACTCCAGGCACCCCCATTTAATTCATTCTCTACGCAGCAGCCAGGGTGGTGATTGTAAACTGCCCGCCTGACCCTGTGGCCATCTGCCTGCAATGCCTCAACTTGGCACCCACAGCCCTTCACTCCTTTGTCTCATCTTCACCTGCTGCCTCCACCTTAACACCATCTCCACCCCCACACGATTGGCCACTGGTCCCTTGCCCATGCTGTCCCTCAAACCAGAATGCTCTTCCCTCCCTTGTTCTCTAATACCTGATGGTCCCTCAGGACTGAGGGGAGGGAACACTCAGGAACTGTCTCTTACCTGCTGGCTGGCACTGTGCCTGCTCTGTCCCCAGAACACCAGATACGTCCCCTGCAGGAGGGCCCACGCCAGAGAGCTGACATCACCGCGCACAGCCAGTGTCCACCTCTCCCTGGTCTCCTCACAGCCCTGGTCTCCTCACTGCATCCCACGCGTCCCTGTCCCTCCAGGGCTCACAGCTTAGTAAAAGCTGTGATCATGACAAACATTTACTGAGCACCTACTCTGTGCCAGCCACAATGCCAAGCATGTTACAGGTCTTTCCTCATGCTTATCATTCACCATAAAAATAAAAAAAATGAAGGCAGGCACTTTTATTATTGCTGTTTTACCAAAGAGGAAACTGAGGCACAGACAACTTAAGCAACTTGCTTAAGGTCACACAGCAGAAGCCCTAGAGCTGAAACAGGAGCCCAAGTTCTGACTCCATCACTTGTTCTTTTAACCACATTTAAATTCTGTTCCCTCTTCCCTTTTCGGCCTAGCAATTTAGTGACCCATGCCAATAGATACCATCCGTAACATCGCCTCATGGGTCCGTAGCATTCCATCATAATGACGCAGCATAATTTGCTTAACCAATCCTGTTATTAGTATACTAGAGGCCTGGTACATGAAATTCATGCACAGGGTGGGGCGTCCCCTCAGCCCAGCCTGCACCCTCTCCAATCCAGGACCCCTCAAGGGATGTCCGACTGCCGGTTTAGGCCTTAGCCCTGGGATCGGGCCTAAACCGGCAGTCAGACATCCCTCTCACAATCCGGGACCACTGGCTCCTAACTGCTCACCTGCCTTCCTGCCTGATCACCCCTAACTGCCCCTCCCTGCCAGCCTGATCACCCCTAACTGCCTCTGCCTACTGGCCTGGTTGCCCCTAACTGTCCCCCCTGCCAGCCTGGTTGCCCCCAACTGCCCCCCCCTGCTGGACTGGTCGCCCCTCACTGCCCCCCTCTGCCAGCCTTGTCACCCCTCACTGCACCCCCCTGCCAGCCTGGTCGCCCCCAACTGCCCCCCCCACTGGCCTGGTCGCCCCCAACTGCTCCCTTGCCAGTCTGGTCACCCCTCACAGCCCCCCATGCCAACCTGGTCTCCCCCAACTGCCCCCCCTACCCCCCGCTGGCCTGGTCCCCCTCACTGCCCCCTCTGCTGGCCTGATCACCCCTCACTGCCCCCTTGTGCTGACCTGGTCGCCCCACACAGCCTGCTGTTCGGTCGTTTCTGTGAGGGCGTCCTGACCAATTGGCATATTACCCTTTTATTAGTATAGATGTCCAATTGTCTGACTTTATTTTTTCAAATGGTTCACCAATTATTCATGTTTTTTCCTACTGATTTGAAATGCCACCTTTATCATATACTAGTTATATATACTTGAGTTATTTTCTTATATTGGCTCATTTGTTTAATTGGACTAATTCATACTATTTTGAGTCATTATACCTTCACAAGGCATTTCATTCATTCATTCATCCACTCACTCACTCACTCACTCACTCACTTAACAGATATGTACTGAACACGTCTGTGGGCCAGGTGTTATTCGGCAAACTGTGAATCAGCGGTGGACAATGGAGCAGCCAGCAACATCCCCCTCCCAGTACGTGAATTTTAATACCTGACCTTGGAAGTGGCTCCCACCTTAATCAATTTTATTTATTAAGATGTTCTTAGGCGTTCTTGCCTATTTATAACTCCCAATGAACTGATGTTGGCAAGTAAGAAAATACATTTGGGATTTAATTGGCACTGAATTAAATGTATGGATTAATCTTAATGGAATTGATGATTTTTAATCTTCTTTTCCGTGAACACGGCAGGCGTTTCCACACAGTCAATTCTTATTTTTATGTTAAGTTTAGTCTCATGCATTTATTGCTAAGTTCATTGCTAAGTATTTTATATTTTTGTTGCCATTGTGGATATCATCTTTTTTCTATCATATATTCCAGATGATTAATGCTGGTACATGGGAAAGGTATTGATTTTTGACTACTTCTTTGAAGTCAGCATCTTACTGAATTCCCTGATTAATTGTAATAGTTTCTAGTTGTGCTTTCAGATTTCCTAGGTAAATAAGCATATAATATGTGAAAAACAGTTCTGTCCCTTCTCTCCTGTAGTTTTACTACATATTTGTTTTTCTTTTATTTTGTGTTGCATTGACCAGTGCAAGATTTCCATGGTGTGTTGGTAAACATTTAACAACCAGCTCTCTAGAGAAAATAACCCAGATTTGTAGCATTTGCCAATTTCCATGGTGTAAGTACTGACACTATGGCCAATTTCAAGTTACAACATGATGTCACTGGGCTCACTGGGAAGAGATGCAAACCTTTGCTCCAACGAGCCAGCTCTAGCTCACCACTGAACGTAACACTAGACCCAGGAGATGGTCTGTGAGGGGCAGAAATGCTGTGGTCAAAAATAAAAATTGGGAGTGCTGCATGTATAAATATATATCCACTTCTACCAGGTTACCACGTACATCAGCCTACTAAAGACTCTGAGAAATCCTGTAACATATTTTCCCATTTATTTGACCAATACAAGTTTTTTGGAAGGAAGAACAGCTAAATCCTAGTTTGTTGCACTTGGCAGTTTCCATGGTGTAAATACTCCCACCACGGCCAATTTCAAGGTCCCAGCGCAAAGTCACTCACTGGACGCGTGGGGAAGAGAGGTGCACCTCTCTGGATGCCTTGATACATTCATGGCCCCAGCTCAGGTGGTTGCCTAGCAATTCTTCTTTTGTTTCCCGGGTCGGCTCTCTCTCCTATTCTCTTCTCTTGCCAACTTTCTCAGCTCTCCTCAAACCACCTGCATCCTCCCCTTCTCCAAGCTGGTGATGTGGCTGCTTCCTCCCATAGGATCGACTTGCTTATCTCTACCAGCATCCATCATTGCCTCCTTCCCTCCTGGATGACGGAGGGGACGTGGCTTCCTCCCAGAGAAATTCATCCCAGGCCAGTGCCAATGCTCTGGCCCCTTCCATGTCTGGGCGTCCACGCCCTCCCATTACCCCCGTTCTTTCCCTCTCTGTTGGGAGTTTTCTCATTCACATTTCAACACTCAAGTCGCTCCAATCCCAAAAATAAGCAAACAAGAACAACTCCTCACCTTCAGCCCCTCCCTGTGTTGCTACTGGACCTCACAAACAGTATTTCCCAGGAACTGTCTGCTCTGCTCTATCTTCTCCCACTGCAATCGGCTTCTTTCCCTCAGCTCTTTACGGAAACTCTCATCAAGATCTCCAGTGATGCCCTGGCGTTGTTGCTCAATGGTTAGAGAGTCAACACAGGCACTGAAGGGTCATGGGTTCCATTCTGGTCAAGAGCACATACCTGGGTTGCAGGTTTGAGCCCCAGCCCCAGTCAGGGTGCATGCGGGAGGCAGCCGATCGAGCTCCCTCTCACATGGATGTTTTTCTAAGATCTCCAGTGATACTGCTGCTGCTAAATCCAGGAGATGCACCCTTGCCTCCTCTGCGAACCTGCTTATGTTAGCTAACCTCTTGGGAGCTCCATTTTCCTAACCTGTGAAATGGGAATTCTACGCTTAGTCCCTGCAGGTTGCTATCAGGGGTCGGTGATATCGTGGGGAGAGGGGCTCCCTGAACAGGACCTGACGGGCTGAAAGAACTCAGAACTCAGTACACGGCAGCAGCGGGTTCTCACCAGCAGCCCCCAGGCAAGGGGCCCAGGACGTGACAGACAGAAGAGCCTGCGCATGCCTGCAGGCTTGTGGGCCCAATTCCGGCTGCCCCTCCTCTATGACTTGGGGAGGGCAGTCCCCCTACCCCCGTGTGGGAACTTATGCCCCCTCCCCTGTCGCCGAGGCCTATATTAAGAACTTTAAATGTCACTGCAGACGCTCTCTCCGCTAATGTGCGGGTGAAAGGCAGGTGGATGCAGGTGTGTTGGAGGGAAGAGAAGTCAGGAGGTAGATAAAAGCGAGGAGGAGGCAGAGAGAGTGGGGGAGAGAGAGAAGCAATGTTCAGTTAACTAGGATTTGCAGCAGGAGGAAGCCGGGAGCGGGAGGAATGTGAGGACCAGTCGGGACATTCCTGAGCAGCCCGGGAGGGCTGAGGGTCTGGGGCAGCCTGACTCCCGGGGTCAGGAAGAGGCTGCTTCTGGCCTTGACTTCCATGCCCCGCAAAGAGCTCTGCACAAGGTGCACGGGGTTGGGGAAGGAGCCCCGAAAGCAGACTGTCTGTGAAGGCGGCTGTCAAAGCAAGGCCCTGTTGCTAAGGGAACCGCCTGGGAAGAGACTTGTGAATATGAAGTCACCCCACCTCCGCAGCCATGGGGGTTGGGGGGCCCGGTGCTTCACCAGGTCTGCTCTGCTGTCTACCAGCCAGGCACTGGTCCCTGGAGGGCAGGACCCCGCCTCCTCTGTGCCCTGGTCGGGCTACTCGTTAGCAAGACGGGGCCACGTGGGTGACTGTTACAAAGAGCGACAGCCAAAGGAGATGTGGGTAAAGCCTCCTGGAGCAAAGGAGCTCGGGAAGGGACAGTGACAGGTGCCTGTCCAAGGGCCCTCCGGTGCCGAAGGAGTTCCAGAACCCGACAGGAAGATTTGTGGGTCTGCATGAGGGTCACTGTGACTCCTAAAGGGCTTTCCATTGAATTGGAATGAGCAGTTCAATGGGGGGCGGGGTGACAGTCAAGGGTGCACAGACTCTATGAAGCCGAGGCGTGGAGCTAGCACAGCGTCTCTTCCATCGGTGTCTGCTGCCAAAGCAAGTCGCAGGCCAGCCAGATCGGGGCGGGGGCGGGGGGGAGGGGGCGTGGGAGCTGGACCCTGCTCTGGGGCACAGGGAGAGGTGAAGCGCCCTGGCCATTTCTGTAACCAGGCCACCACAGAGGGGCTTACGAACAGGGGTTGGATTCAAATTCCGATTCACAAACCACTTGCTGGGTGATCTTGGGTAAGTTACTTCCCTTCTCCGAGGCTCCGATTCCTCATTTAAAACGTGGTCAAAGCAATTCCTCCTCCCCCAAGAGTTCTGTGACAATTCAGAGAAGTTGTGCATTGGAAGCGCCTGGCATGGTGCCTGGGACCTAGTGGGTGCCAGCAAATGTGGCTCCCTCCCTCCCTCCCTCTACCCCAGGAGACTGGTATCCTGGGGGTGAGGATCTCGCTGGCACCTACTGTGCAGAAAAGGCTGGTGGCCCAGCTGGGGGTCTGTTTTGCCCCCACCTCTCCCTGCCCTTCATCTCGCCCCCTCTGGAGCCCCCCCTGCTGTGAACTCACGGCACCCTGGGTCTTAAGGATAGTTAAGTAGCAAACTATGTGTTCATAATAAAATTTGCCTGCTTCTCACAGGCATCCAATTTGCTTACCATCCAAAGAGAAGAACTGGGTGCCTGCTTCCGAAATTGTTTTAATCTCTGCCACAGAATGCTTCTGGCAGGGTTTCTCAACTGGAAAATGGGAAATGAGTTAGAAACAATGGAGGAACGTGAATAATCTCACTTAAGATGTTTGATCTTGAGATGAGATGAAGTTGAAATTGATTTCCCGGTTCACAGTCAGACAGCAGTGGGCGGGAGGGTGGTGGGTTGTCTAAGCCTGACCCGGCCCCAGATCTGGCCAGGGAACTCCCCCTGTTCCCTATAAAACTCTGGCAAACTACATTATTGGATGGGAGGCAACCCCAGCCCCATCGCCCCAAAGGGAGATACCAAGTCCTTTGGTGTCTCCATATACCCATCTCTTACGTTAATGGTTGACAACATGAACCCATGCCTCTACTTAACAGATGTTGTGGTGGACCTACTATGTGTCGTGGCTGTCCTAGTCAATGGACCTCCAGACTTAAATGCAACACATTCCCTATCCTCAAGGAACTCGGGAGAGTCAGCTGGGACCAGGATGGAGAGTCAGGAGCTGTTTATGGAAGGACTACTCCGAGCCGGCACTGGCTAAAGGTGCTACATTCATACACCTACTGCATTTTTGTGGAACCTGGAGTTGGGAATTCTTGTGTCCTCTTTTCAGATGGAAAGTTGGCCTCAGACATGAGTATCTGACTCTTCCAAGGATGGGATCCAGATTTCACTGCAGCCTGTGCCCTTTGCCTGGGATGATATTCTGCCCAGGCAGGTGGCAGGGGAAGGGCAGGACGGTGCAAAAGGAGGAGCTCAGGGCATGAAAAGACACGGGCAGCCAGGGCCTTGGGAAGGCAGATCTGGGCAGCAGGGAGGACCTGTTGCACCTGCCCTAGGTCAATGTGGAGAAGTTGCCTAGCTTAGGTCTGGGAAGGAACACACGCTCAAAGCCAAGCGAGGCTGGATGTGGGGGTGCTACACCCTGATCTTCACATGGATGGTACTCATCACCCAAACCTGTAGACCTAGACAGACACACACATTTATGAGTACATGTACATAACATGCACCACCAGAAATGTGTGTCTAGATGTGTCACATGCTCACACCCATGCTCACAGGTGGCCTCCGACTGAAAACTCCTTGGAGCAGGAACCTCGTCGATCTGGCTCACCACTCTGTTCCCAGCACAGTTCCTGGCTCAGAGTGAGGTCTTATACATAATGATGAAGTTGAATTCAATTCCCTCGTGTGTGCGCATACACAGACAGACACGTGATCCGTGCGCATGGCAGCTGGTGCTGGGGGGAGGGGCGGGGGTAAGTCTCTGCACCCCCAGCAGGGTTGGACCTCTGCAGGGGGCACCTGGAGGGTGGGCTGGGTCCTGGGGGGCTCACGGCTGTCACTGCTCCTCTAGCCAGGCAAGGCTAGGGCCCAGCCCACCCAAAGGACTCTCTGTCCAACATTGCCGCCCTCAAGGCTCCATGGGGTGACCCCCAACCCCCCAATAACAGCATCCACCAGAGGTTGGCTTCTTGGGGTCCCGGGTGAGGGTTAATGCATTATTGATTTCCCCAGGAAGGTAAAGTGCTGCCGCCCTGGGTCCAGGTAGCTTATTTTTTGCGTCGATGACATTCAGGTACTAGTGAAAAATTATACCAATTATTAAATCAGCCATTATTACTTCAAAGTGCAATCAGTTGTCACAGCGGAGAGAGCTTGCACGGCGCGTTATTAGTCGGGCTATGTGCACAGGGAAAGTGCTGAGAAGGGAGACTTTAACCAAAGGGCAAATGCATGAAATTTACTTAGAAATAGCGATTTATCACCCCTGGGTTTCCTACTGCTCCAATCGGGGCAGACACTTCACTGGCAGGAGACAGGCTCCACGCCGCCCCTGCCTCCTGCAGCTCCCACCCTGACAGGAAATGAAAAATTGAGAAGTCGTTGTAACAGCTTAAAGATGCATTATCCTTTTTGATGTGCAATTTGAGCTTCAAATCCAAAGGCAGATGAAATCACAGGCACCCACGCCAGGCGCCAGGCGGAGCGGACAGAGCCACCTTCCTGTGTTCGGGAAGGAGGTGGGGTGAGGGCACCTGAACCTGACACAGCCTGGCCCGACCTGGCCTCGTCTGCCTCTCCAACTGGAGGACACCCTGGGGGCCAGGAAAGAGAGCTCTCAGGTTGGGGTGGGAGGGGCAGAAGGAAGAGAGACGCGGAGGGAGAGAGACATAAAGAGATAGACACAGCCGAAACCGGTTTGG
Source organism: Ia io (assembly GCA_025583905.1). NCBI lineage: Eukaryota > Metazoa > Chordata > Mammalia > Chiroptera > Vespertilionidae > Ia > Ia io. The sequence goes on from JAJQQW010000017.1 coordinate 7,436,119, forward strand.
CTCAGTGGATAGAGCGTCGGCCTGCGGACTCAAGGGTCCCGGGTTCGATTCCGGTCAAGGGCATGTACCTTGGTTGCGGGCACATCCCCAGTAGGGGGTGTGCAAGAGGCAGCTGATCGATGTTTCTCTCTCATCGATGTTTCTAACGGTCTATCCCTCTCTCTTCCTCTCTGTAAAAAATCAATAAAATATATTAAAAAAAAAAAGAGAGAGATAGACACAGAGAGAGAAAAAGACACAAGAGAGAGTAAAAGGGAAAGACGGAGAAATAAAAATAAATAAAAATGAGGCAAGGTGAGAGACGAATACAGAGAGAGAGGGAAGAACAATGGAGAGACAGACAGAAAACATCCAACAGAAACCAATGGCCGCTCACCCCAGGGACAGTGTGACCCCAGATCAAGAGTCACCAGAGCTGAGGGCAGAGTGAAGCCCTCACCTAGCCTTCCAGCAGAGACTCCGCCTCCACTGCTGTGTGACCTGAGCAAGTGACTGCCTCTCTCTGAGCCTCATTCCTTAATTGGCAGATGGGCTCACAGAGTTGTGGGGAGAGCTGGGGTCAGTGGGCAGGAAGAATAGGCCTGGCCTGGCCACCCGGAGCTCCAGCCAACCTCAGAGGCCTGGTCACGGGTGGCCACAGCCCACAGGGGCCCCAAGATAGACCCCTGTGCTTCGTTCACCAGGCACCTGCAGTTGGAGACATTAGCCCCAGGCACCTAACAGGCTGCTCCGTGGCCTAAAATCAAGCCTGCAGTTTGAGGACGTGGGATGCAGGGCTCATAGGAGAGCATCAGCGGATGACACATCTGAGCCTCCACTTCCCATGCTTACACAGATGGAGGTGATACGGAATTTTTGGACTGGAACCCGGATTCTTTGTCCACCAGAGTTGAAGAATGAATCCACGGACAGAGGGTAGTATAGCAATGGTGGAGATTTATTGGAGAACAAGTACAGACTCCACGTGGGGAACGGGAAAAAGACCCACAGAATGGACTCCCGCATGGGGAGGGGGAAAGGATCCCACCGACTTCCTGTTTCCATGGTTTATAAAGGCTGTAGTTCCTGTGTCCTGACATCCCTCTGATTGGTCAATATTCCCTTTCAAATTGGTTACCATAGTGACTCCTGAGGCCCTCCTCCCTCATTGTTCTCCTATTCCTTCTGGGCTTTCTTCCTTCTTCATTTTGTAAATATAGGCCTTTTTTTTTTTTTTTTTTTTTTTTTGCTACTTCCAGTTCCCTTGTCTTATGGAGATGCAACTGCTGCTGCTCCCTTGTCTTATGGGAATGTAGCTGCACCTGGCTTCCTTGTGTTATGGAAATGTTCCTTCTCCCCGTCTGTAGCCCTATGTTTTTTTCCATGGACCCCGATTCTAAAAATTCCCTAAACCTGCCCATGTTCCCCTAAAATTCCTATTTCAGAGAGGGCTGTCCCAGGGAGATGGGGCGCAGGGCAGAGAGCACCAGGTCTGGGTCTGACAGAACCACCTGAATGCAAACTCCCCGAGGTCAGAGATTTTTATACATCTTACCCGTCACTCAAATATGTGTCAAATGAATAAATCATTCGCCACTCTCGAGCTGAGTGACCTTGGACAAGGTTCTTCCCCTCTCCACCCTTCGCTTTATCGGAGGCAAGAGAGTTCCAGTTTCATGGACCATTGTGCGTGCAGACCAGATAAGCAGGTGCAGTCATCCGACCAGCAAGAAAGAAATGAGGGTGGCTATTTCTATCACCCATAGGAGGAAAAAGGAAGAAGGATACAGGTTAAGGGTGGGGAGTGATGGGATTAAGAAAGATTTTCAATTTCTTTTTATTCTTTTCTGTATTTGTCAAGTCTAATGTGGCTTTATAACCAGAAAAAAGTAATACATTTGTTTTAAAATAAATAAGAAATCACATCATAAAGTTCTGAGAGTGAGTGTGTGGCCACTGAGCCCGGGGCTGAGTTTGTGTCCCAGGGGCACAGGGCTGTCCTTAAGTCCAGGGATACATGTGGGACCCCCAGAGTCCCTGGCCCCGTTTCCTCCAGCAGGGAGGGGAGGGGACCCTGGCACGGGTGCCAAGCAGCTCACAAAGCCTCCGAAGCCGAGTTGAGGCTCTTTCTAGGAACGCTGACATCAACGTGGGGCAGGATGTCGCGGGTCCCTTCGCTGCCTTCCCAGGAGACGGGGAGCTCATTGCCAAAAACAGACATGCCTCGCCCAAGGCCACCTTGCCTTTGCTGTGCCCACCTCCCTGGTTCTTCCAATCCCCAGGAACTCTTACAGCAAACCCATGGGGTGGTAGATTACTCCCATTTTAGAGATGAGCAAGCTGAGACCTGGAGGGAGGATGCAATTTGCTCCCAGCGTGTCAGTGGTGAGGCAGGATGCTCTCCAGCCTTCGGATCCTGGCCTGTGCCCTTTCCATGACACCATCGTGCTGCTAACAGAAGGCAGAGAGAAGACAGAACTAATCAACTCCCTATTGATTCCACCTCTCCATCCAGGAGATTGATCTCCCATTGGCAAGGGGCAGGTGAGAGGCGGTTGGAGGCTCAGCTCAGTGGCACAGCGAGCACTGCCCCGTCGGAGCTCAGGTCTCCTGATCCAGACAAGAGTGGCCAAGGCCCTCAACCAACAGACTGTGTGGCACCTCAGAGGTGACTGGCCAGGGACAAAGGAGGGCTCTGAAATTCACTACAGCCATGGCGGGCCACCGCTCTCTGGCCTTGGCCTGTAGTTCATCTGTCAGTTCTCCCATCTGTCTACCCTTCCTCCCATCCTTCCACCCCTTCAGTCATCTAACTTTTTATGACTTCCTCCTCTGTGCCATGCACCGTGCAAGATGCTAGGGCTCCCGAGGGGACTTCAGCACACCCACAGGCCCGTTGGGGAGCAGGGGATGGGGGACAGGTTGCAGTTTATCCTGTTTCAAGTTTTTATAAGTGAGCTGGACATCCTGCAAGGGACTGGCAGGTCACTGAGCTGGTGAGCTGAGCCCCAGGCCACAAAATAATCCAGATTTAAAAGCCTCCTAGAAGTTGGTCCCTCTCCTGTCAGAAGACTCATTCACCTTTATTACTTTTCCTCCGTTAGAATGGAAGCTTGATGAGGGCAAGAACCCTGAGCTGTATTTCTCACCACTGTTCCTCCAGCACTTGACATGGAACCTTGCACATGGCTGGGGCTCAATAATTATTTATTGGATGGATGGATGGATGATGGATGGGTGGGTAGATGAGTGGATAAAGGTGAATGGAGGAAGATGGCTGGCTGGCTGAAGTGTTTGTAGCTCAGAGAGGCTCCTAGCCTCACATCTGGAAGAGTTTAAAAGCTTATTCCTTCCATACAGTTGTCTCTGCAGCATGGCTATCCCCTTTTGAGTCACTGCCCTCAGGTGAAGGGAGCTCATTCCTTAGCCAGGCAGCCTACTCCATGGCTGGATGGCTCTTGGGGAGCTGCCTCCCACCATTAAGTTTAATCCTTCATGAAACAAGTTAAACCACAAAGCGAAAGGCAGCGCCTCCTCTCACCCATGGACAAAGCATCCCTCTAGCCTTCATCTGTTCTTATTACATAGAGTACTTATGCATCTGGGTGGTTCTGAGCTCTCAGAATTGCCAAGATTATTATTTTTTGACACACTCACCCTGAGGAGGGAACACTGGGTAAATTCCCACTCAGTCAGAAATGATCAGGATTATCACCTCCTTTGTTTTAGACTCTACATATCTATTGATATAGCCTGAGATCAGAAGTCAAATGACCTAACATACGTGGAAGTGCTTTGTACTGTGTCTGGCACGGTGTTATGTAAGATTGTGCTGGAAGTTTCAAGAACCACCGAGACATATTCAGAGCCAAACAAGATTCAAAGCCAAAACAAGCACGGAGGAGATGGGTGGGTGAAGGATAAATTCATGCTGCTGAAACAACCATTGATAAAGTAAGAGAGATCAAATGAGGTGACGATGTAGGGATGCCCAGCAGTGCCGCACGAATTAGGGGTGGGACAGCATCCTTTCAGGGTCTGTCACACTTTAGGCCCAGACTGGATCTGAGTTCCTCTTAAACACCTAGATCTTCATCCCATGAACCAGATCAGAGACTCACCCCCATGCTATCCTGCTGAGGTTGTTCATGGAGGACTTCAATTCAAATGGCCCTCCCATTTGTGGAGCACCTACTGCATGCTCAGAGTCTAGCTTGGTGCCTTACCAACATCATATCTTGCTAAATTTCATCTCAGTGGTTGGGAGCAATTCTTTTTCTTTTATTCGCCAGTGTTTATTGCGCACCTACTGTGTGCCAGGTTATGCAAAAGACAAGGAGGGCTGCTTCGACCTCACAGAGCCCACAGCTGAAGGTGGCAGGGGAGGAGAGAGCCGCCTTTGCTGGTCTGTGTACGGGGAAGTCCATCTCCCACAGAGATGGGAGGGGCTCGGGGCAGGGTCCCAAGTAGGGTGAGGAGAGTGGGGCAGCTAAGGTAAAGAGGGGCTCATCCTCAGGGGCATGCCAGTGGGCGATCAGCACCGAAGAGTGAGTGTCTCCTTCAATTTGGCACCGGTAGCACCTCACTGGCCTCGCTCTAGTCCCAGTCCTGGGCTGGGAGTTCTGCACATGGAGGGGGGAAGCGGCCCCCCTGGGGACAGCCCAGCAGGAGATGCGGGTGGGGTGCCCATCTGGCTACAGGGCTGGAGAGGCAGTGCGGTGGGAAAGGGGGTGATCACTTACACACTAAACAGTCGCTCAGCCGTTCAGCAGCAAAAACTCCCTTTGCTCATAACAACAAAGGACTCATGTGCCTCACCAGGAGGGGAGATTTCCATGGGCTCCTAGCACCGGGTCTTGAGATCCTCCCCCTGCCTCCCTGCCCTTCCCCCGTCCTGCCAGTGGCAGCAGAGGAAGGCTCAGCGTGGGCCCTGCCGGGAGGTGGGAGAGAGAAGGGCAGGCTGGCTCCAGGCAGAGGGGATGCCCCAGAAGGCGGCTGGGGTCGGGGAGAGGGCTCCCGATTACAGCCTCCATCAGGCCCTGGAAGGCCACGTGTGGAAAATGAGAGCCGGAGCAAGCGATTGCCTCTGGCACATGGAAAACTCCAGATCTATAACTTCCCGGAACTTAATTAGCTGCTAACTTCAAAGATGCATTGGGGTTTGTGTAATAGTCCCCAGGCCGCTCAAGAACTGCAAAACCTGGGAGGAAAAATGGGGCCATCTGGCGTGGAAATGGAATGAGACAAAAGGCTTTCAACTCAGGGCTTCCTTCACCTGAGACCTGAGAGGAATAATCCTAATTGTGATAACTCCCTTTTATGGGGTGTCTGCTGGGTGCCAAGTGCTCCGCCGAGGGCTTCACATTCGCCCTCCCCTCAAGTTCAGATATCTCCAGGATGCGGGCATGATCGTCAGAAATGACAAGTGACGGTCCAGAGGTCACAGACACGCATACCTGCCTGACTTCAGAGTCCCAAGTCCTCCCCACTGTCCCTGTCCCCACATCGCTCACACCTCCCTGGGAGAGGGTGGGTCCGAGAATCAATGCTTGACAACCACCTCCTCCCTCCTCCCCTGGACACTTAGCCAGCCTGTTCTGATGGGGGTGGCAGCCAGACAGACACTGAAAGCAGAGAAAGGATGGAACCTGGTCACTCCTGGGGCCTCGTCACAGGGCACATATTAGCTAAGGCGAGTTCTACTCGCTGCTGTAACAAATCAACTTCCAAACCTCAGCAGCTTCACACAATAGAGGTTTCCTTCCCACCAGGGCAAAGGAGTCAAGTCCACGGGCATGGGGAGGGCTGTGTCCTGCTCCACACAGTCATTCAGTGGCCCGGGCACCTTGCATCTGTGGCTCCGATGTCCCCCGAGGGCCTCTGAGTTCTCTGTGGGATCCTCTACACCTGGCGCAGAGGGAGGAGGAACACAGAAGGCCGCACAGATCAGCTTTGGAAGTTCCTCCTGTCCAGGTGCACCTCACTTACATCCAGAGGTAATTCACATCCAGGTGCATCTCACTTAAAGGTATACTTCATCTCCAGGTGTCTCTCACTTCCAGGTGTCCCTCACACCCAGGTGTATGTATCTCACTAGAGGTATTCCTCACATCTGGGTGATCTTTACATCCAGCCATGTTCTATTGGCCAGACCCAGTCACATGGCTATGTCCTTGCAAGAGAGACAAGGGAGATAGGATGAAAGGAAAATGACACTAAAGAGCTAGTGAGTTCTCCAGTCGGCTGGGCACTCTGCGGTTTTTAGGTAGAGCAGTGCGCAAAAGGAGCCATGACCTTGTCCCTGTAGAGTGTGAGCCCAGCGGGAAAGAGAAGCATGAAATCACAGCAATGCCGTCCATGTATTCTTACAAAAATGTAGTAAGTGCTGCCAAACAGGGAACTGGACCTGAGCACCACTGAGGAATCCAGGGGGGGCTTCCCGGAAGAAGTGACTTTTACGGTGACTCTTGAGGATGAGGTCTAGAGAGCTCTTGCCCCTAGAAGCAGCCCAGAACCGAGAAGAGAGTCAAAAAGGCATCAATCCCCACGCTCGCCTGCCCTTCGGTTGGGACAGCTCTGAGGCGGGTTCTCCCGTGTCTCTGGCGGCTCCTGGCAGAATGTTCTCGCTGCCTGAGATGCAACCTGCAGGCAACTCACCATTTCTCAGCTCCCTTCCCTTCCCTCTCCTTCCCTCTCTTACTGCTGTGCCACGGGGACTACCTGCTCGCAGATCCTCCGCCCAGGCTCTGCTTGTGGGGGACCCAACCCCAGGTGACAGGCTGACTCCTGGCAGGTGGTATGACTGGTGAGCTGTCTTCTCCGTGGTTCTCTGATTGGAGGATGGCCTGGGCCCGTGGTTAACACCCACCAGGCAAGGTGAGCCTTCCAGGTCCCCCGCAAATCAACACGACAGTGTGCACTGGTGTGAAGGCACAGACCTGCCCCATCTCCGCTTACCTACTTCCCTCTCTGGGCCCAGATCTGGGTCGGGACCTTTCTCCCAAGGAACAAACATGCTGTGCAGAGCCGCCGAGCCGCTCCCACCCCACCACCCGCCGAGAAGCGGTTCTAAGCCAGCTTCTTCACAATCGCTTCTCAGAAGGAAGAAAAGCAGCTGTCGCTGAAGCCACATCAATCTGAGCGGTAAAAGGTTTGGGCAAAAACATATTTTATTGTTCTCGCTGTCAGAAACACAACGATTTAAGGGGCATGTGACTTGGTAATTGCCGTGGACTTTTTTTCCCCTTGACAATAAACATAAAACTTAAAACTGTATTAAAATCATTTGACAATTTTTATGCTCAAAGAGCCCAGAATGAATAATGGTGGGGGTTTTTTCTGCATCTAAAATGCACTCTCTTGTCAACCTATAAAACTGTCAGAAATAAATTCATCAGAAGCAGATTATATAATTAAAAGTTGCTATTTGTGTCGCTGCCTGGTTGGGATTGGAGTTGTTGTTTCTCTCTCTCTCTCTCTCTCTCTCTCTCTCTCTCTCTCTCTCTCTCTCTCTCTCTGTCTCTCTCTCTGCTCTCCTCTCCTCTCCTCCCCTTTTTACATTTTTTAAGTTGTAGACAAGCAAACTCAAGCTGGGCTGCTTTGTCCCAGGGAGATGATAAAATGGGGTTTCCACTGAACCACCTGAGATTTTCTGCTCCAGCCACCACCTCCCGCAGGTGACATGAGCCTACCCACGCAGGGACTCTTTGGGGTGAGCATGAGGGGGACACACCCACACTGGCACGCGCTCCTTTCCCGGACACCGGGCTGGAAGGGTGCGGCAGGGACTTCCAGCCACACCCACCTCCCGGTTCTCCTTTTGCGCATGCACACCGGAGACTCACCGGGCCCAGCCCCCTGCGGTTAGGTGGGTCTATCGCGCTTCTTTCGCCCAGCGGGCTGTGAGCATCCTCCAGAACTTCCTGAGCCTCCCTCCACCTTGACTGCGGAGGGAAGGCTGTTCCCAAGGGTGCAGCCACAGGAGCGGGGAGCCTCCAGCGGCCTGGATCGCTGAGTCCCCAAGGAGGACATTGACCTGGAAAGGTCACTGACCAACAACAAGCCACTGAAACCTGGAGGTCAGTTTGCTACCGCAGCATAACTGAGCCGATCCTGGCTGTTTTAAAACGTAGGTTTTATTGTTATTCAGAGAAGGGGAGGCCAATAGGTCCGAAGATAGCCACTGAAAAGGCAGTTTGCTATAGTCACAGATCCCAAGAGGAGGGGGCAAGCCACCCACGAGGGGCCACACCACCAGGGGCCACACGGGGAAGCACCAGGGTGGGTCAGGAAGCAGAGGGAGTGAGGGCAGATGTACACAAGAGTCCTCACTGATTGTGGCTTCCTGAGAAGGAATGGCGGAGGCGGGATAAGCTGGTTTAGGAATGGCTGGTTTGAATAATCTCTGTAGGCGCTCGGGCATGGGGACTGCCCCTAGCCCAGTGGTCGGCAAACTCATTAGTCAACAGAGCCAAATATCAACAGTACAACGATTGAAATTTCTTTTGAGAGCCGAAAACCGACTTCTGCGCACGGGCCACGAAGTTTCAATCGCACTGTACGTGCGTGCCCGCACGTGGTATTTTGTGGAAGAGCCACACTCAAGGGGCCAAAGAGCCGCATGTGGCTCGCGAGCCGCAGTTTGCTGACCACGGCTCTAGCCATCTGGCACCTGCCCTCGGGAGATTAGGGCAGGTGGATAGTAGCCCAGAGTGTCAGAGCCCAGAATGGAGGTGTTTGGGGTGTGGGCTCTCTATTGGTTGATTTGTATGTGAAAGGTGCACTCCCAGGTGAGTCATGGACTATCTCCAGGAACCCGCTAACCCTGGGAGGGGCAGTGCCTCCCGTGGCAGCAGCTCCCAAGACGTCAAAGCATCAGGATGCAGAAGAGAAAAGGCGTGGCAGATACACTGACTAACACGGGGTTACTGAGCTATTGTAGCGGGGAGAGGACTAGATGCTCACTGATGGGCCAAGGACTACTGGGTGAGCAAAAGAAGGGGGAACAGTGTGGACGGAGGTGTGGGTGCAGATGCATAAGGAGAGTGTGGGGGTGATAAAGAATGGTGAAGCTCAGGGGCCCCGTGGAAGAGAAGGCTGGGCGCAGCCAGCAGAGAGCAGGGGGCCTGGGAGCCCAGCTCCGGCTTTGGTCTTCCTCTGAGAAGCTCCGGGCCGTGATCCAGACTCTGCCCCGAGGCAGGAACCCAGGAGGAAGGAGAAATTAGCGGGAGGCTGTCTTCCCAGCGGAGCACAGAGTTCTCTTCTCCAAGCTGGTGTCCACTCCCCCTGGGGACTCCCTGGTTAGGCCAGAGCGCAGACACCTCCCGCAGGGGGACCAGTTGTCCAGATGGACCTCATGACCTCCCGGGCTCCTGCCCTCAGAGTGGGAACCCTTGGGGAGAGGCCCCAGGCCAGCCCCCAGTCAGGCCCCATGCAGCTACCTTCCTGTCCTTGGGTGCTAACTCTGGGGTCTCCCAAATGCCCCTACTCAGTGAGCCTTATTTGGGGTAAGGAGACCTAGCAGGCCAGGCCTAGGGGTTATGAAGGTATGAAAAAGGAGAGGAGATGAGAAGAAAGAGCTGAAGGTGAGATGGGGAAGGAGGGAGATTCTCTATACTCCATGGAATAGAGAATCTTAGCCCCATTTTACATACGAGAAAACTGAGGCTCAAAGACACGCAGCAGCTTGTCCAACATGACACAGCCATTCTAGTCATCTGGGTCCAAAGTGTGTGCTTGGAAAGCAAAATATCCAGGGCTTCTCAGGGTGAGTAGAAGACTTTGCTTCAACGAAGTCAGAGATGTGGGGACATGGCACTTGCTCTCAATTTCGGGCAGAAGAAACGGGCAACTGGAGGGGACCCTCTCTCCCTTCAGAAGGTCCCCAGGCTGTGGTTCCTTCCCCGTCAAGGATGAGAGGTTTCTGTAAGCCTCTCTGGTCATGCTAAAGAAGGATCCTTCTATTTTTATGTTTCTAAGAGAGGTTTTTCTATGAAATGGATGCTGAATGTTATCAAATGCCTTTTTATCATCCCTGGTTTTTCCCTTTTGGCCTATTAATATGATGAATTATATTAATAGAGTTCCTAAAATAGAACTGTCCTTGCTTTCCAATAATATCCCCTACCTGGTCATTGTGGAATGTTCATTTAATCCATTGCTAGATGCAATTTGCTAATATTTTATTTAAGATGCCTGCATCTATATTTGTAAATGAGGTTAGCCTGCAGCCTTCTTTGTGCTGCTATCTCTTGTCAGGTTTATTTTGCTTTGTAAACGACCTGGCAGAGTTTGTGGTTCTGGAACTGCTGTGGACCGGATATCCCCAACATCTTCCTGCTACAAACACCTAGAAAGGCTCACTACCACGTGACAAATGAGCTTACAGAAACATAGAGGAAATTTCCAGGAGCAGGAGACAGAGTGGGAGCTGAAAACCGGATAGGTGAGCAGGTGAGCTGCCAGGGTGGGTGGCTGGGGACAGGGAGGGAGGAGAGAGATGCTCACACGGGGACAGGAGGCCCGGCTTTGGGTCTGAGCTGGGAGGGAGGCCGGACGTGACATCCCCAGGAGCAATGCTCTCAGGGAAGGTGGACTTGACGAAAATCCCCACTCTGGTTCAGGCAGGGAAGAGAGGAAATAAGGAGAACGAGAGAAATGGCACTGCTGGAGAGAAGGATTGAGAACTATCCAGCACTGATTTTAAATATTCAAAACTCACCAAAATGTACTCACCATCATTGATCAGTAGGGAAATGCATATCAAAATTACAATGAGATACCAACTCACACCCATTAATATGGCTTCAAGCAAATAATAATAATAATAATAAATAACAGCCACTGGCAAGGATGTGAAGAAACTGGAACTTTGTGTCCTGCTGGTGGGAATGGAAAATAGTGCAGCCAGTTAGCCAGAGACGGGTAAGATTCCTCAGGGAAGGAACAACCTAAGACAGGCACAGTCGCGTAGGGGCCATCAGGAGAGAACTTGGGGGTCAACAGAGGTGGGGCACAGACCTTCACCCCCCCAAGTTTGCAGAGGCCTGAACCCTCACCCCTGCTGAAGGAGATCTCCTGCCCCCATGGCTGCTCAGCTTCACATGCCCAGCTCACATTGGGACCCAGGTAACAGAGACTTGGCCGACAGCAGATGCCCTCTCACTGCAACAAGATTTGATGGAGATGTCTTGCACCCATGATCCGGGGAACTGGGGTCTATGATATCTAAATCCAGCCTAGCACCAAGAATGCTCAGGGCCTACTCAAGAAGGCAAATAATCCTCTCCACTAATAATTACAGGGTAAAACAAGATGGTTGTTAGAGTATTAAATTTGACAGTAAAATAGTAGTCAAGTTTTCAGACTAATTTAAATTGGCCAATCAAAATAAGCAAATACTCTAGAAAAATCAATTGTACTGGACAAAAAAGCTGTTACTAAGTGTTAACTATAATTTTTATTGGTAGTTCATCTCATGGTAAAAGTGCGTAACATATAATGAACCTAAAGCAGTCACATTTTAGTGCAAAAAAGTAAAATTTAAAAGCTATCAAGATTACAGCATAAAATTTCCAAAGGCCTCCCAATATTTAAACCAAAAAAGGGGGGATAGTAGAGCAATATCATGTAAGGAAAAATATCCTGCAAATAAATTACATCTAGAAAATTTTTACTTTAGAAAATTAACTTTCATTTGTAATGCTAACAGCAAGTCACCCAGGTAAAACCTACATGGTGTCAAAACAAGCCAAAGGAAAATTGTTTGGGCGAAAAAATGAAAAAGGATCGCAAGTCAAATTTATAGAAAATATTCCTTTATTAACTTTTGGTCGAGAATATGTTTGTATATTTTCAGAAAACAACTCCGAGACATGTGGATTCCTGCAACAGAGAGGAATTGACAGGAGTGCTCCAGCCATGAAGTCAGAAGAGAAACAGTCCAGAGATGGAAGACACTGACGATGCCTTGCCATACTAGCAGTCAGCAGATATGCGTCACTGCAGATTGCCCAGGACCAAACCAGAGAGGGTCAGACCTGCATTACCACCATTTGTCCACCATCCAGAACTGAAATATCATTGCTGTTATGAACACATAAACAACTGTTGGACATAGAAACCGGGACTCAAAAGAACTGTTGGCCCAGGAAGAAACTCACTATAGACTTATTCATTTGCCTCTCAGCATAACTATTATTGCTTGTCTCATTTTCGGTTCCTATAAGTGTATTCCTAGTATCATATGAGCTCACTCATCTAGGGGAAAAGATGAACATCATAGACTGAAGAACAAGAACAGCATTGATCAGACTGTCAGACCTCAGAGGGAAGGTAGGGGAGGGTGGGGACAAGGGAGATAGATCAACCAAAGGACTTGTGTGCTTGCATATGAGCCTAACCAGTGATCACGGACAACAGGGGGAGGGGGGCATGCATGTGGGGGGGTTTGGGAAGGGAACGGGGGGAGGGGCGTTGATGACAAATATGTGATACCTTAATCAATAAAGTAATTAAAGAAAAAAAGAAAACTTAAAAAAAATAGTGCAGCCATTATGAAAAACAGTAGGCAGTGCCTCAAAAAATTAAAAACGGGATTACCATATGATCCAGCAATTGCTTCTGGGTATATACCCAAAGGAACAGGAAATGGGAACTCAGAGATATCTGCACACCATGTTCACCGCAGCATTATTTACAACAGCTAAGAGATGGAAGCAACCCAGGTGCCCATTGACAGGTGAGATGGATGAACAAAAAGTGTATCCATACAATGGACTACTACTCTGCCTTAAAAAGGAAGAAAATTCTGACACCTGCTACAACATAGACAACCATAAGGACATTATGTTCAGTGAAACAAGCCAGTCACACAAAAGACAAATACTGTATGAGTCCACTTATATGAGGAACCTAGAGCAGCGGAATTCATAGAGACACATGCATCATGGTGGTTGTCAGGGGCCAGGGATGGGGAATGGGTTCCGGGTGTCAGTCCTGCAGGATGAGAAGAGATCTGTGGATGGATGGTGGTGACAGGTGTACAACAATATGAATGTACTTAATGCCACTGGGATGCACACTTGAAAATGCTTAAGATGGTAAATTTTATGCTATTTGTAATTTACCACAATTAAAAAAAATAACTTTAAATATTTGCAACTCAAGAAGTCTAATATATCCTGAGAAGGATAATTAAAAATGAATTCATATCCTGACAGACCAGGATGAAATTGTAGGACACTGAAGCCAAAGAAAAGAACTTTCAAAATAATCAGAGAGGAAAGAGGATCACCAATAGAGGATGAAAATTAGACTGAAAGCAGATTTCTGGCAACAATAAAAGCCAAAGGCAATGGAATAAGATTTTCGAAGTGATGAGGGGGAAATAACAGTCAACTTAGAATCCGATACATAACTAAATGATTACTTGAGAATAAGGGAGAAGTAACTGTAATTCTCAGGCTGCTTCTAAAAGAGCGACTAGAGGATGTATTTCAAGTAAAGTGAACTTGAACCTAGAAGGAAAGGGTAAGATGCAAGAGCAATGGTGAGCAAAGACATGTTTAAACATGGGTAAATATGAGCAAGCTTTAGGCTGGGCAGACCAATAATAATGATGAATTAGGAGGTTTAAAAATAAGACAGAACTGAAATACTGTACAAGTATAACATGCCATCCTAGAGGGTATATTAAGAGTTAAGATGTATAAGGTTTTGAAAGAGGAGGGTCATTGTTATTGATGAGCCTTAATATCTGTGAAGTCAAGTATTAAGGTTAATAAGTTAGAGGTAAGTTTCTGCTGCATACCATTTCCAATGAAAAGAATGAGGACATCTTGGAGATGGCAGATTCTAGGAATGGGGGGAGGGAATATACCAAATGAACCTGGACTGCCTTATAGTGCCAGAAAGTAAGAAAGTGCTCACACACACACACATGTGCACATGCACACACAAAGATAGCAATATTTCAGAGGTAGACAGGAGCCCATTGAGTGAGTTCCCAAAGGCCAAAGTTGAAAATTATACCCAAAATATAAAATAAATCTCTAATATAAAATACATCTCTATGAGTATACATTTATGTAAATAAATTATTGAATTAATAAATAAATGGGAGAAAATAGACAAATCTTCCATGCAGTAGAATTCCAAATAATTTATGTGGCTACTCTGCCTTCAGAAAGGTGGAGGGTAACCTCCCCCAAAACTGCGACTGCACAGAGTGAATTCTTTCACACGTGAATCTCTTCCAAAGAGTAGACAGAGCTTGGAAAGGGGGGAAATGAGCACCATTAGAGGAGAAACTGGACAAACACAACCTCAAGGTCACTATCAACGGGGGTAAGTCATGCTGATACTCTAATCTGGTATGTGAAAACAGCACTTTAACTCTGTAATTTTCCTCTGCACAATTCATAACCTCACACCAATCATTGAAAACCACCAGGCAAATCCCCGTTGGAGAATATTCTACAAAATACCTGACCAGTGTTCCTCAAAACTATCATCCAAAACAAGGAAACTGAGAAACTATCACAGCCAAGAGGAGTCCAAGGAGCCTCCATGGAATGTGGTAACTCAGATGGGATCCTGGGATAGAAAAAGAACATTTGGGAAAATCTAAGGAAATGTGAATAAAATATATACTGTAGGTAATATTAATGGGTCAGTGCTGGTTCATTCACTGTTGAACCATAGTAATGTAAGATGTTAATCACAGAGAGAACAGAGGGTGGAGTATATGAGAACCTCTGTGTGTTTTTTTCCTCACAATTTTGTCATAAATCTAAAGCTATTCTAAAATTTAAATTAATGTTTAAAAGGTTAAAGGTAACCACTATAAGGCTAAAATTAGAATGGAGAGGGGGGAAAAGGGGGTATAAATTCAACCAGTCCAAAAGAAGAGAGGAAAATAAGCAAATAAAAAGTATGGTGGCCCAGCCAGTGTGGCTCAATGGTTGAGCATTGACGTTTGAACCAGGAGGTCATGGTTCAATTCCCGGTCAGGGCACATGCCTGGGTTGCAGGCTCGATCTTCAATGGAGGGTGTGCAGGAGACAGCCGATCAATGATTCTTTCTGGACAACCGGTCCCACTGCGGGAGGTGTCACATTCGAGCTCCTCTAATGTTCATTAGTGTTTCTATCTCTCTCTCCCTCTCCCTTCCTCTCTGAAATCAATAAAAACACATTTTATAGAAAGTATGGTAAAAAGTACAAAATGATATAATTGAATTAAATATAGATCTATTGACAGCTTAAAATAAATGCAGATAGATTAAACATTATCCAATTAAAGATCAGATTTCAGAATGAATTTTAAAAATCAAAATCTAGTTATTTGTATGCAAGAAAAATAGAAACCAAAGAGATAAAAATTATACCAAGCAAATATTAACCAAATAAAAGTTGGGGTGGCTATATTAACATCAGAGAAAAAAACAGACTACAAAAACCATGATTAGGGCAAGAGAATATCAACAGTACTTAATGACAAAAGGAACACCTCACCTGTAATATATAATAATTACGACATATTATTATGCATGTTCCTAATACCATAACTTCACTAAATATATAAAGCAAAAACATAAAAAATTGTTTTTACAATTGACAAATCCACTATCATAGTGGAAATTTTTTTTAAATCAGTAATTTATAGATAAAGCAGGCAAAAATTTTGTAAGGTGAGACACATTTGAACAAGACAATTAATGTGTTTGATATGATGAATAAACATAGAACTGTGCAACAAACAATTATAGAAAATCTATTCGTTTCAAGCACATAAGAAGTGTTTGCAAAAATGACCGATACCAGACCATGAAGCAAATCTCAACAAATTCCAAAGAGTTGCTAGCATACAAATCACCTTGTTTTTACCACAATGCAAAAAAATTAGAATTAATAAAGAGATAAGGAATGATATTCCATGTTACAGCATAGTTGTAAATAACAAAAAAAGAATAATTACGGATTGTTCAGATAGTACATGTCCAAACTTGTAGGTGTAGCTAAACCTTGGAGGGCAAGGCTTAGATTTATATTAGACAACAAGAGAGAAAATTAATAAGCTAAGCACCCAACTCTAGAATTAGGAGGAAAAAAAACAGAGTGACCAAAAAATAAAACAACAAAAAAAAACACACAAAGGAAATAATGAAGAGCAGAAACAAATAAATTTAAAACCAAAGAATGATAAAATCAATAAACCCAAAGCTAGTTAAGAAAAAGAGAAGGCACAAATAAATGACATTAGGAATTAACAAAGAAGAGAAAACAGTGATTTTTTTAAATCACAAAAGAATGTTTTAAACAACTTTAGACCAATAAAATTAAAAACCTAATCCGAAACAACCAATTTCCTGGAAATGTAACACACCAAAACTGTCTCAAGAAGATATAGAAACTCTAAAGAGACCTATAATCATTAAAAAATTGGATCATTAATGTAAAATTTAACCCCTACACCAATCGTAAGTGGTCAGGTGACCTCATTTCCATAAGCCCACTAGGACCAACATTCAATGAACTGATAATCACAGTTGTATTGGGACTCACCAGAGAAACAGAACCGTAGGAGAGACACATATATGTTATAAATATAAAACTAAATAAATAAAGACTAGGAGACATTGACTCACAGATTATGAAGGCTGACAACACCGGGAGCTGCAATCTGCAAGCTGGAGATCCAGGACAGCAGACAGTGTAATTCCATTCCAAGCGCTGGCAGGCGTGAGACCTGGAAAGAGCCAATGTTTCCGTTACCAAAGGCAGGAAAAACCAAAGTTCCAGTTCCAGCTCCAGGCAGTCAGGTAGGAGGAGTTCCCACTTCCTCGGGGAGGAGTCAGACTTTCTATTCTATTCAGGCCTTCCCCTGGTTGGACGAGGCCCACCCACAGTAGGGAGGGCAATCTGCTTTACTGAGTCCACCAATCCAAACGTTAGTCGAATCCAAAACACCCCCACAGGCACGCCGAGAATCACGTTTGACCAATTACTGGGGCACCCCGTGGCCCAGTCAAGTTGACACAGAAAATTAACCATCATACCAGTCTATGTTAAGGAGTAGAAGAGGAGGTACTGTTTCCCAACTCTTTCTAGGTGAGTAGTATTTTAATTTTTTTTAAAAAAAAAAAATAAGGTAACAGTATGAAAAAGAAAAATAAGATTTTATTTCATGAACATGGAGGCAAAAATCCTGAATGAAATATTCACAGACAAAATCTATCATTGTACAAAAAAAATGGTAGAGAAGTCAAGTGAGGTTTGATGCGGGGCCACATGAAGACTGAAGGGATGCAGCCAGGAGCCCTGAGAACTGGGGGGGGGGCATATGTTCCTCTTTGTTTAGGCCAGTCTGCAGTCCCCTGAGCAGAAGCCTCAGGAAATTGACCCCTCCTTGCCCCTCCTTTTGGGGCTTGGACCAGGTTCTGGGAAAAGCTGAGCCCTGTTCTCCAGCAGGGGAGACACCCCTAGGACTCTCACTGCAGGGAGCGTCATCCGTGTGTCTGTGCCTCAGCCCTGTTTCCCGCTACCCCAGGGGCTCCTCCACGGGGACAATGCAGTGGTCACACCAGGGCAGGCTCCTTGGTGGGAAGTGCAGGTCACAAGGCTCAGGGACTCCTCGCCACCTTGCCAAGCACCCAGCTTCAGGATGACGCAGCATATGACCCAGCCCCACCCTTAACTCCCAGGCCTTATCCCTAATAAATCCAGCCTGGGCCTCCACTTCCCGGAGCACCTGGGTGCCCATACGCTCTAAAAGCCAAAACGGATGCTCAGAGAGAGGGAGCAGCGGGCCCTACCCCCAGCCCATCTCCCCCTCAACTCAGCCCAGCTCACAGGCTGCTCCCCCAGCTGGCAAGGGGGTGGGGCCACGTGATCAAGAGGAAGTGGGCTAGTGAACAAGGGGGTGGGGCCACGTGATCAAGAGGAAGTGGGCTAGTGAACAAGGGGGTGGGGCCATGCAAAAATCCTAAACAAGTCAAGTGAGTACTGATGAGGGGCCACGTGAATATTGGAAGGATGAGGCCAGGCGCCCCCAGAAGATAAAAAAGCAGGATGGAACCTCTGCAGGACCCCTTCTAGAGAGAGCACAGCTCCAGAACGTAATTTCAGATTCTGATGCAAGAACTGGGAGAGCATATGTTGGTGGTTGTTTAGCCCAGTCTGTAGTTATCTGAGCGGCAGCCTCAAGAAATGGACCCCTCCTTTTGAGGCTTGGGCCGGGTTCTGGGAACAGCTGAACACTGTTCTCCCGCAGGGAGACACACTAGACCTCTCCCTGGAGGGGCTCACAGGGAGATTCACCCCTGTGCCTGCTTCCACCCTGCAGGATGAAGCAGGGTACTCCCCAGCAAGGCCCTTACCTCCCAGGCCTCACACCTAATGGGTCCAGCCTGGGCCTCCTCCCCTTCTTGGAGCACCTGGGTTGGGGTACCCACACTCCAAATGAGAAAATTGAGGCTCAGAGAAGGGGTGGAGAGGTCCCAATCCCCAGCAGACCTCGAAATCAACTCAGCCTCACTCACAGGCAGCTCCCCCAGCTGCCACGGGGGCAGATATAGGTGATCAACAAATGGGAAAAACAAGGGGGTGGGGCCACATGATGAACCGGAAGCTGGGCACCTCATCAAGGGGGCAGGGCCCCGCGGTGGCCTGAGAGTGGCCACTTGAAGGAGGGGACAGGGCCACCTGATCAGGCGGATGCTGGCTGGGGAACAAGTGGGCGGGGCCCCGACCCTGGGGGCCAGGGGACTTGAGGACTGAGGATGGGCTTGCTAAAGATGGAAGGGACGCAGCCAGAAGCCCTCAGAGAGGAAGACATGGGCAGGACCCTGCCCTGGGACCCCTTCCAGGGAGCACAGCCCCAGACACCCAGATTTGAGGTTCTGGCCCCAGATCCAGGAGAGCACACGTTCTTGTTGGTTTAGGCCAATATGTAGTCCTCTGAGCAGAAGCCTCAGGAAATGGACCCCTCCTTGTCGTCCTTGTGGGGCTCTGACCCGGTTCTGGGGACAGCTGAGCCATCTTCCCCAGTGGGAGAGACCCCCTACACTTCTCACTCCAGGTGCTCACAGGGAGCTCCATCCCTGTGTCTGTGCCTCAGCCCTGCCTCCCACTACTCTGGGGGCTCCTCCGCAGTGACATTGCTGTGGTCACCCCAGGGCAGGCTCCTTAGGGGGAAGTTCAGGCTCCGTGTCTCAGGGACTCTTCACAGCCTTGCGATGTCCCCAGCACCCTGTCAATCCCGGGTACACCCAAGCCCTGCCCTTACCTCCCAGGCCTTACCCCTAATAAGTCCAGCCTGGGCTCCTGCTTCCTGGAGCACCTGGGTTGTGGTGCCCATATTCTAAATGCCAAAACTGAGTCTTGGAGAGGGGGAGAAGAGGTCCCTACCCCCAGTCCACCTACCCCTCGACTCAGCCCAGCCCACAGGGGCTCTCCCAGCTGCCACGGAGTAAGGCCACTTGATCAAGAGGAAGTGGGCAAGAGAACAATTTGCGGGGGGAGGGGGGGAGACACGTGATCAAGCAGATGTGGTCTCATGAACCAGGGGCTGGGCACGTGATCCATTGTAAGCAGGCATGTGACCAAGGGGTTGGGGCCACATAAACAGGGTGAGAAGTGACTTGAGGACTGAGGACGTAAAGAATGCAGGGATCCAGCCAGGAGGCCTCAGAAGATGAAGAGGCAGGATGGACCCTCCTCTGGACCCCTTCCAGGGAGCACAGCCCCAGACACCCTGATTTCAGATTGTTTCCCCAGAACAAGGACAGCACTAGTTCCTGTTTGTTTAGGCCAGTCTGTAGTCATGTGCAGAAGCCTCAGGAAAATGACCCCTCCTTGCCCCTTGTTTTGGGGCCTTGACCGGGTTCTGGGTGGGGGGGAGAAAAAAAAAAGAGGCAAGTTTGGATTTAAACTCATAATGTATTATGAGGAAATCCATGCAATTCATTACCTTAAAAAATTAACAGAGAATCACCATCAGGTTACTTGAAAGAAATCATTTGAAAAAGTTTAATACCCATTCATGAAGGTTTCCTTTGCTCTTTCTGGGTTTCTTGGTCTGAGGGCAGTAAGGAGGGTGCGATGCTATGGCACAAGGTCTTGGGACATCAATGCTCTGCAGGGAGCGCAGTCCCAAAGCTGGGGTTGCAGCTCCCTGATGATTGGGGTGCACCAGGGCCCAGCCAGCCTCCTCGGAGAGCTGCAAGCTAGCACCTTGGGGCCGTGTCAAGTGCTCCCAGAATCTGCTCCCACCTCCCGCCGCCTGCCCAGCTCATCGTCAGGCTCTGCCTCCCTGTGCTCAGCTGGGTCATGGGTTTCTGATCAGTCCCTTACACTTACAGAGGCCACCTGGCCTGGTAGTTCAGAACATGGACTCTGGAGTCAGATGGGCCTGGTTTCAAGTTTCAGTTCTGCCACTTATTAGCTATGTAATCTTGGGTAAAGGTCAGGCTCTCTGGGCCTTCGCTTCCTCTTGTGCAAAATGGGGTCAGCAATAGCACCTCATCCCTGTGTGTGAGGAGGGTGCACTAGGAGACGCATGGGACTTTCTTGGCCCAGGTCTGGCACACAGTAGGTGCACCATCACTGGAGGTTCCAATGACTCCGGGGATGGCTCCTCCTCCCCACTATCGGTCCCACCAAGGGCCAGCCCTGCCCCAGGCAGGTGCCCCCAGGATCGCTAGAAATCCCTCCCATTTCTAATGCATTGGGGTCCCTCTCCCCTGCATTCCTGGTGGCCCATGTCCTCTGCACCCCCCTGTTTCCCTATAACTGGGGTCCTTTCAAAGCAAACGGTAGGAGGGGAGGAAGCATTAAAACAAAAAGGCTCAGATCACCTTCTTGCTCTCCAGCATGAGTGTCCGCGCCCCCATTCGGCTTGCTCAGGCCAATCTACCCATCCACCCCAAGTACTGTGGATTCCCCTGTTTGAGACCACACAGTTTAGGGGAGAGAGAGACCCCCTGGTGCAGCCCTACCCCTACAGTAGCCCACCAGCCCTCCTTGGGGACTCCCTGCCCTCCTCCCTCCCATCCCAGCCAAGCCCAGCGACTGGGGAGGATGCAGTCGGTCATTAGGACTTTGCTTCCCAGACCGGGAAGATGCTCTGAAGAGAAGCTAGCAAAGAGCTGATGGGCAAAGATTCATCCACCATCCTCCTTGGGTAGAAAGAGCTTGAAGATGAGAGATAGAGGGGCGGAGATTGGACCCGGAGAAAGTCACCCAGACGAAAACCCACCCAGAACCAACCAACCATCAGTATTTGCTGAGCGCACACCGTGGGCAAAGCACATGAACTCCATCCATTTATCCTCAGACTAATCCAATGAGGTAGGACGTTTATTATACCCATTTTACAGATGAAAGACCCGAGACTCAGAGAAGAGATGTGCCTTGTAGGGGCCACAAAGCCAGCATGCATGTCAGTTGGATTCCTGAGCCCACGCGACTCCTACTCCAGACGGACTCCCATTCTACCCACAAAACCTTGGCCAGATCTGCTTCTCACATTTGTTCAACCACCTGTGGAGCATTGAGAGGCCCAGGCCCCCAGAGAGAAGGTGGGTGCCCTTCCCCTTCCAGCCCATTGCTAGCACCTCTAGTCCCTCCCTCCCTCCCTCCAAAGCCAACGCTGTGATTGAGGGGCTGGCCAGCCCGGGATCACGGCACCCTCTTCCAGCTACTTCTGCGGCAGCCACCGTTGCAAGGGTGGCTGCAGCAAAAATAGCTCCATTTCGTGGAGCTGGAGTGTACACCAAGGGGGTGCAGAGGGACAGTATCTGACTGGCTTTTAATTATTAGGAAGTGGTTGTTGATTTACACAGCAATGTTTATTCAGCAGATTGCTAATTAATGCACTGAAAAATGCCAAGTGGTATCAAATATTTGCTTTTATTTGCAGTACCAAAATATTTTTATTTTCGGTGAGTAGCAGCATCGATGAGAAGGTACTCCAGTGTTTAAACAGGGTATGTAAAGTTTAAGCTGAATATTAAACAGGGAGGAAGCCTGGGCTTTGTGGCTGGATCCTGGGGGAGGGTCAGAAGTAGGCTGAGAGCAGTGCACCCCAAATTTCTTCCCAAAAGCTGCAGCTCTTGGGATGCAAAGGGCACCAGCTAGCCAGAGACAGGGACATGAGTGACCAGGGTCATCCTCACTCTGTCCCTCTGGACCCCCCGTCATCATCGTCACCTCCGTCACCTCCCCTCCCTGCCACCGCCACTCTCCCCTTCACTACATTTGATATATATTGAATGTACTCTGTGTGATGGACATTATTTTAATGCTGAGGAGATTAGGTCCCTTTGCTCATCAAGTTTGCCCTGACTTCAACAAGAAAATAAATGAATGACTAAGAACATTTCAGAAGGTGGTAAGTGCAAAGAAGAAAACAAATCTCTGCCCACAGGGTCTGCTGCTGCCCTGCCTCCCTGCCCCATCTCCCACCTCTCTCCCTTCTTCTGTGCCCAGAGCCTGCCAAGCGTTAAGTCCAGGACCTCGCCTGGAACTTTCTTCTCTGCCCACCCCATCTTGCCCCTCTGCGTCTTCTCCCGGCCAGCTCCCACCCCTCCTCCAGATCTCCGTTAACGCTGTCCCTCGTGGGTGCCTATCCCACCACAGAAACCAGCGCGGCACAGCCCCCTTCTCTGTGGCACTCCTTGGCACTTGTAGTTACCCACTCCTCTGTGTTGGGTTACAATATTCATCATCCCTGGGAGGGGTGGGAAGGTTCACGGCTGCCACCATTCCCTTCTTTGCAAAGACGTTTCCTTCTTCTGTTAACCGAACATCCCTCGTGAACTCTGCACCAGTTACAGTCCCCCAAAATCAGGCCCTGGGCCAAGGGGGAAGAATGTGGGCATTTTGAAGTCGGAGCTTTGGTCTGGTGGGTGCCAGATGTCTGGTGAGGCCTGGATGCTGAAGTTTGTTAAACACATAACAAGGGGCCTCCCAAGACAAGGGACAGAGGTAAGAGGTCATAAGGTCTCCTGACGATGGGTTCTCTTCCCCTCTTCCTTGGTCTGAAGGACGTGAAAAGCCCCTGGCTTTGGAGGGTATAAGATTGCAATACAAGCCTCTCTCCATTACCCCATGCCCTTGGGCCAGTAGAATGGTTGAAATGCAATATAGTCATACAATGGAATAGTACGCAGCCATGAAAAATGAACTACCAATACACACTGCCTGATGGATCAAGCTCACAGACATAGAGCAACGCCATAGGAGCCAGACACAGAAGAGGATGGGCTGTGTGGTTCCCTTTATGTCACTTTTGAGAAAGGGGAGGCTAATTTGTGTGAAAACCAGGAATGGGGTGCGGCACTGGCCAGAGGGAACGCCTGGGTGCTGAGATAATCTGCATCTTTATGAGTGGTGACGTAGGTATTCACTGAGCCATACACTGAAGATCATGTACTTTCTACAAGTTTTACCTCAATAAAAATTTTACTTTAGGGTGAGTTCTGGACTCCAGTCTGAGGAAAGTCTAATTGAAGCAAAGCAGGAATTCAAAGAACTAATGAGTTCGTGGGAACATTTATCAGCAGCTCCTCATAAAAGATCATACCTTAGGAGAGTATATTGTCTTAAGTGTTTTTCTAACCCTTTCTATTAAAAACAGAGGAGCAACAGTAGGTAAAGGGGTTATGCTAATACATATTTGAGATTTTACAACATTTAATCATCTAAAAGCAACCAAAAAAAGGGTTCACTCTTGATTCTATTTACTGAAAAGATAGTATTAAAACAAAAAGAAAAATAGCTCCCTGAACATGTATCCTCACAGCTCTTGCCCCACGCAAACATTTTACTTAGTCAGCATATCTCTACATAGCGTTTATTGTATATGCACGGTTTACATTTTATATAATTTGGCATGTTATCTCTTTACAATGAGGATTCTTGAAAATCTAATAAATACCCCTATCCATTCTCTACTAAATTTTCCAGTATTTGGTCCTTTTGTGAACGGAATTTTCCATGCAGCTGGAGTGGTTCTGATGTGAAGTATAAGGTGTATCTAAATTACAAATTATTGTTTCAAGTTGCTGATCAGTTTCTTCAATAGATTCAACTAAATAATTCACCACTCAACTCATTGTTTTAGGGTGGCTTCTTCGTCACATTTAATGTTTACATGCGACCTCATCTATTTCTAGGCATTCTGTTCTAATCCATTACAATCTATTTCTTTTTTTCCATCAATATTCTCACTGTTGTAATTATTGCTACTTTCTCTGTTTTAATGTTCAGTGAGGCTATCTGTTGATGCTCTCCCTTGATATTCTGACCAGTGTTTTTTTGTGTGTGTTTTTCCAGATAAATTTCAGAAACGTTTTATCAAGTTTCTTTTGCAGGATTGTTTGTTATTGCATTCAATCTGCAAATTAGCATGGAGGTGGCCTGACATTTTTACGGTACCCGGGCCTCCCATGCAGAAACATGGTATGCCTCTCCATTTATTCTGCTCTTCTTTTATCTCACCAATAAAATTTTGTAGTTGTCTTTATATAGGTCACACGCATTTCTCATTAAGTTTATCCCTAAGTATTTTTCCATGGCTTCTGGGAATGGCGTCTCTCTTTTCACGACGCCTTCTGTGGCTAGAACACAGGCGAGCTCTGACTGGGGCAAAGAGGTCTTGTCTCTGGCCACTTTACAAAGCGATGATTTGTTTGTACACATCTAAGTTGCTTCCTTGGGATTTTTGCTCCCAAGTCGCATGGACAGTGAATACTGTTTGTCGTGTTGGCATTAGATGGGGCTCCAAGCCTGGCATCTGATAGACTTGGGGGAGCCTGTCACAGCCTTTCCACTGAGCCACCGCCTGCCCCCGGCTGGCACTGCCCTGACCCCCGAGCCCCTGTCCAAGGCCCTCTAATTAGCAGAGTCCTGCCCTGGCTCTCCTGGCCACTGGCAGAGGCCACCCCTCCACTCTGATGGATGCCCCATGGACCCAACGTACTGCCACCATATTAATCAAGGTCATGGTTACCAGGAAACCATGACGTGTTTGGCCCCTTTGCCAAGCCTTTTACGTAATCTTTAACTTTGAATCTCTAAAGGGAATATGTGATTCACCAGAGATGTTAGGGACTTTCTGAAGTCCCACAGCTGGGAAGGGGCAGATCTGGGACTCAAACCTGTGCTCCTTCTCCTCTGCCACGTTGCTTCCCTCTCAGTGCCCAGGACTCCCAGAGACTCCTGACCACCACCCACCAGATGGGCCCCAGAGTATGGATGCCTGGACTCCCCGGAGTTCACCATACCCCCACCCCTGGGCACTGTAGTGTGACTGCCAGGAGCCCAGCCATCTCTGTCACCTCAACCCAGACCTGCCTGCTCCAGAATTAGGCCCAGTACGCCTTGCACCCGAGTCCCTTGTGTTAGGAGGGTTTGGTGACCACACAGCCACCTTCCTTATTAAAGAATGTAATCGTTATACCCCCCCAAGTCTCAGTCTCCTTTGAGCAAATGCTCTACCTGAATAGTTATTATAGCAAAGGGCAGTTTTAGCATTAATATTAGTTACAACTACAGCAGCTAACACATTTACTTAGTTCTTACCACAGCCCAGACGCTGTGTTTAAGTACATACGTGATCTCATTTATCGTCACCACAACAATAGTACCCATTTTACAGATGAGGAAACTGAGGCTTAGAGAGCTAAAGTTATTTATCCAAGGACATTCAGCTTTTAAGTGGAAGGGTCAAAATTTGAAACTTGGAATATTACTCAGAAGCCTGTTAACTTTGTTCTAAAGATTTATTCCTGCACCTGGGACTTCCTGTATCGTTCAGACAAATGGTGTTGTACAGCGAAGGTGCCACAAACCACTGTGTCTTCAGCATGAGGAGAGGGGCTCTGTGCAATGCAGAGGCCCAGGCCCGGCACACTGAGGAGTCAGGCATCCCAGAGCCTGTGTTTCTAGCGAGTCCCTCCCTGGGTCTGGTCACCAGCCAGGTTTGAGAAGGACCATTCCAAAGAAGAGTTCCTTTGCCATCGAATGACGAGGACGTTGGTTTATGTTGCAATGAATCCCGCCACTGACAAATGTTTTCACAAAAGACGCAGATAGCAAGTGGGGAGGAATTTCTAAACAAAGATGCCAAACATACTCCCTGTTCAGAAAGCAGTATCTGTAACATACAGGGTCGGAACACACTGATTAGAAAAACATCGCCTCCTCAGAGATTTGCTGACGAACATGCCCACGACCAAGAAGCTGAAGAGGTCCCTCACCCAGAAGGCAAAACCCTTAGTAAGTCAGAGTGTGGGGAAATATTCAACTTCATCCATGATGCTTTCCAGATAAAATAATGAGATGCCTTTTCAAGTCTGCCCAACTGTAAAATAAACATTTGAAACATCACTAACTAGCAAACAGCTCAGGCCTTTGGAATCAGCTCTACTTGGGTTTGAGAGGCGACCTCCCCCACCCCAGCTGTGTGGCCTTGCGCAAACACGTGACCTTCAGAGTCCCAGTCTCCTCATCTGAAAGGCATCCCAAAGGCGGTGACCTGACAGGGCCGTTGTAGTAACCGGGACAGCGAATGAGACGTGTACAGCACAGGCACCGGGAACTTGAGCCGTGTCAACTGCCGCCACATGGTGCTAAATTGTGGTGAATCTTACATGCATAGACCACCTGCCTTTTGCTAGAAATCTATGTAACCACCAGACGAAGGAGTCACACTCAGAACCCAGGGCCCAGGGCCCCCACAATTTCACATCAGGCCAGTGTCAGTTACTCGGGGTCCTTTCCCCTCCAGCCCTCACCCCTCCAACCTGTGGCTGCCTCGCCCTGGTTCCCGTGCCTGGCCCTAGGTACAGCCTCCAAAGCAGGGCTCCTAAACCTGAACAGGAGTGCAGCCTCCCCTCTAACTGAAATCCAGCCTTGCCTTCCGTGAGGAAAGAGTATCAGCAATACCCGTGACTTTGTCACCGGCAGGAATCACAGATGTTTTCACATCATGACAGCTGCTGCGTATTTCTCAGAATATTCTTTATGCTTCTCACCACCTTGAAATCATGCTGATTATTAGACCTGCCACAAGATCTTGCTGCTTGATGTGTGAATAAAGCAGCACACGTGTTACTATATCATAAAGTTTTATATTTTGTTAATTACATTTTAATAAATTGGTTTCCTTTGCAATCATGCATATATCATCTTATGCACTTAGAAATCATTGTTCTGGGAAGGAACCTGTAGGCTTCTCCAGACGATATGCCAAAGGGGTCTACAGCATATAAAGGGTGAAGAACCCCTGCCTTAGAGCCTCTGCAGTGGGTCCCATCGTTCTTCCCATTTGGCAGATGAGAAAACTGAGCTCAGAGAAGTCAAGTCACTTGCCCAAAGGTACCCATCTAATGAACGATGAAGCATCGGTTTGACCTTGGCACTTCCTGCTCCCAGTGCCTGACCCCTGCTCCACCTGCTTCCCCTGCAGCCTTGTGCTGGGGGCTAAGAACATAGATATGGCTCTGACATGGCCCCTGCCCCAGGAGAGCCCAGAGCTATGGGGAGACAGATCCCTCTGTTGCCCTAACACAGGACCATAAGCCTCTTTCCTTATAGGCTGCAGCAGATGCCCTGGGCTGATTCCTCTTCAGGGAGTGGGGTACCCCAAGGCTGGGGTCAGGTGGACTCAGGGGCTCAGGTGGGGTGTACTGACTTCAGTGGCTGACAGAAGGCGGATACGGGGATGAGTCCCTGAAAGCAGGCCCAAGAGAGGGTCCCAAGGGTCCAGGCAGAAAAGTCAAGGCTGTGTCCAAGCCGAGGGGCTGAGGGGCCAGGGACAGAATGGGGGTCACAAGCCCCTAACCCAATGCCTGCCAGCATTTCACCTGGAGTTAGGGGTCAATAAATGTTAGTCAGATGAATGAATGAGTGAATGAGTGAATGAGTGAATGAGTGACTGAATGAATGAGTGAACAAGTAGGCTCAGCCTGAACCAAGCAAAGGCTGGATTGGCCAGGGGTGTCCTGTGGGAGCAGAGTGATGACCACCCCCAGCCAATCAGGAAGTCTTTTTTGTGGGCCTCCTGGCAGGGCCCGCCCAGCTCAGGCCTGTCTTCACTCCTGCAAACAAAGTTGCTTCTCTTGCCCTCAGAAAGCCTGACCCTTGGAGACTCCCTGGGGTGGTGGGAAACCAGAGTAGGGGGAGCTAAGCCCCTCAGGTTGGGGTGACCCCCCTAGAATCCCAAGAGCTGACTTGCCCCGCCCCCCTCACCCCCAGCACAACATTCCTCCTGCGTCCACCGTGACTGAGCTCGGCTCACCCCAAGTCCCCATCATCAATGCGTCCATCCCACAGAAGTCCCAGCACAGGGACACGGAGTGAACGACCCCCTCGTCTCCTGGCTGGGGGTCTGGGCCGCAGGGTGGGAGCAGGCAGTCAAGTCAGGTGACCAAGTAAATGGAGAAAAGAGCCTTTTAGTTGGCGGTTAGTTATGAGGGGCCAGTTCACTCAGGGTGGGGAGACAGGGTGACCCCCACACCACCGATTGCCTCTCTGTTACAAGGCACACGGTCCTGCAGAACATTTAAATCATACCTGAGGCCGCTCCTCCCCAAGTCTGAGGAGATGAATCGCATTAGATTCATCACCTTTGGCTAATGTGGACGACCATTCTCTAAACCAATAATCTCAGCTGAGAAGGAACTCCAACTCTAACCAGGTCAGATCCAAAAAAGGAAAGACCTTGAATTGCACTGTTCTTAAAAGCACTTAAAAGGAATTGAATTAGAACCTAGACAAAAAAAAAAAAAAAAAGCCCCTGAATTCAACTCCCGCTGACACCAAGTTAGAAAAATAGCTGAAGGAAAAGGATGTAGCCCGTCAGTCAAGATAGGATCATTTTTTTAAAAAAAAGAGAGAAGTCTTTTGTTTTAGGGGAGCAGACTGGTAATTTGGAGGCGCGGAGGCAGCGTCAGCGCGAGGAGCTTTCATTTTTCCAGACAGAGGGGTTGGCGGCTGGGAGAGAAGTTGCGGGTGGCACAATGAGCTCCCCCTCTGTTGAGGTTCCCTTTCCCACGGAGGAGAGCGTTTCTAGGCCTCTGGCTGATGGATAGGAATCCAGGTAGGGCGCGCCGAACCCGGGGATGTACAATCTCCCCTTTGTTGCTAATCAAAGTCAGCCGAACGAGACCCCATCTTTCCTTTCCGATTCCTATGTACCAATTTGAGGCGCTCAGATGAAATGTGTTACATTACACCAGCACCAATAAGTCACACTATCTGTGTTGTGACACCCTGAATATTACTAATTGTCAATCACAAACCACAAGTCTTGTCAAGACGCTCCCTTCTCGGCGGGCTGGTTCAAACCTGAAGTGATTTTTAATCAAGTGTTAATAATACAGCATCTGTCAGTGGACGGTGGGTATCAGGCAATCAGAGAAAGGGAACGTATGACATGGCAAATTTTAATGTTTTCATTTTCCGCTCTTCCCAATTATCGGTGGGATTTCTGTCAGCCTGCAAAGTGCACTGACATTACTGCAGGTGAACTTCACCGCGGAGAAGGGGGAAGGAGGCTGTCAGGGCTCCCGCGGCAAGGGTGCCCCACCCTGCTCTGCCAGAGCGGTCTCCCCACCCGCCTGGAACCCCAGGGGGAAAGGGAAGCTTTGGGTCTGGGGCAGGGGAGCCCCCAACCACTCGAAGCACACCTGGGCATTAGGAGAGGTGGTGCTTGTGCTGGGGAGGTGGGGGGTGGGGAGTAGTGTACTGGAACTCCTCATGTACCCCCCCCCCCCACGGAGCATATACACGCCACCACCTCCCTGGGGAGCCACAAACCCCAGTGCCCAGCACGAACTGGATCATGGGGCTCCGACACGAACAAGAATTGGCCAGAACTCCGATTTGCTTTGCCCTTTCCCACGTTTTCCACACCTCAGCTTGGGGCTCAGGGTGGAAAGAGTCCCTGCCTCTTGCTACCTCCCTCTGGTCCATGTGCTACCCAGATGGCCAGAGTCCTTTTTCCCAACCCCAGCTCAACCCCCTTCCAGGGTGCCCTGGTGCCTGTAGGATAGAATTCAAACTCCCAGGGCCTGGGCCTCATCGAAACCGTGAGGAGAGGAGCAGCCATCTCCTGGGCTGAGAGGGGAGGGATACGGGCACCTGGAGGGTACTGGCAGTCACTGCGTTTCTTCCTTGACCCCCCCAGAGGGACATCTTTCCGTGAAGAGAACGCATTCCTGTCCCTGTCTTGCCGATCAATGGTAAGACCTTGTCACTTCCATGTGCCCTGACCCAGCCCAAGCCCACTCTCAAGATCTCCTCCCACACCTTCTTGAACAGAACAGGGTGACCCTCGTGCCTCACCCTGTGGCATTTCTGGTACAGAGAGAAGCCATCGTTTTGACTTTTGCCTCCCTTCCCCAGTCTTACCACTCTGCACTTGGAGGCCGATCCAACCCCTCCAGCCTCATTTTATTAAAAACAAAGAAACCAGGAAATTAGTTATCTAATCCTGTATAACAAGAGACTTCAAAAGCTAGTGACGTAGGCAATAAACAGTTGTCGTCTCTCAGTTCCTGGGGGTCAGGAATCCGGGCTGGGCTCAGCTGGGGGGTTCTGGCTCGGGGTCAGGCTGTCAGCTGGGGCTGCCGTCAGCCAGAGGCCCGACTGAGGCAGAGGGCGCTCAGCCCTGTGGCTGTTGGTCCCAGGTCCTCGGCCCTGGGTCTCTCTGTAAGCTGCCTAAAGGTCCTTGGGACATGGCAGCTGACTTCCCCCGGACGGAGTGATAAGAGAGAGGAAAACCAAGATGGAAGCCATGATGTTTCATAACTTCATCTTGGACGTGACAAACCATCACTTGTACCATGTTCTGTTAGAGGACTGGCCCTTGGGAGGCACTTCACTGGGGAGCAAATGCCACGGGGTGGAGCGCACTGGGGGCATCTTGGAGGCTGGCTACCATATCCGGCTTGATCCCCAGATCTTCTTCCGAGGAACCCCGATATTTGCAAAATCCAGAAACGTGCAGCCTCAAAAGGAAGGCATCTGTACCATTTGGAAAATGAGGCCAAAGGAGGGAGAAGCTGTCAGAACAGAACAGGGAGGCCAGAAGTCCAGGTCTACCCCGTGAGAATGCCTCTGACTCAGTGCACAGCCTGGGACAAGTCCCAGCCCTGCCAGGCCTCAGTGGCCCCATTTGGACAATGAGGGTCAACTAGATCCGTGGTCACCGATTGGTGGGCCACGAAACACTGGTGGTCCGTGAGGTCCGAAAGGTTGGCGGCGGCTGAACTAGCTGATGCTGAGGCCTGAGGGACACTGTGGCCCAATGAGTCTCAGCTCTAAGGTGGTGCTTCCCAAGGCCCTGGAGGTTCTCTGGGTGACGGCAACCTCATTAGAAGACCAGCTTCCTCCCCCACCCAGGGGACCACTTCGCTGGGATCGATGGGCGCTGCTCAGTCTGGCCCGGTGGCCACCTTCCATCACTTTGCTCTGGAGCTCCACAGCTACAGTTTTCACAGCACATGCCCCACTGAGCAGGGGCCAGAGAGGTGAACGAAGGATCCTGGGAGTTGGGGAGGAGAGCAGAAAGTCATTTCCTCTTGTCTGCCCAAACCCTTTCCCTGAGGGTCTGCCTCTCTGAGCCCTGGTCTGAATAGGGCAGGGGTCCCCAGAAGGAGGTCTGGAGAAAACATTGCAATCACAGCCACTGCCTGCTTGTCTCTCGGGTCACAGCATGACCGGACTACCCACCTTGGCTGCCCAACTGCCTCTGCCTGGGCCCTCCCCCCACTCCAAGTGCCAGAAGAGAGGCGGACAGACAGAGATTGAGAATCCCATGCAGGGGGAGCCCATCATGCCTCATAGGCCCTGGCCACCCCAGCTGGTTCTGTGCACATGGATGCAAAAATGCATGAGCACATGTGGACAGAGACACACACAGGCATAGCACGTTTCTGCCTCCCCACCCCCACCCCCACCCCCAGACCCACCAGGGACCCCATGCTCGGGCAGTCGGTGTGGGCGAGAAGCACGGGGTCACTTCATGGGCAGAGCAAGCTCAAGTTTAGCGGTTCACCCAAGCAGAGAGACTTTAAAATACAGAGGAAAACATGAGAGCATTTTTAATAAAGATGAATAGATAAGCAAGCCATCACGGGAAAATCAGAGCTTTTTATACTAGACTGATAGTTTAGCATTATCTTTGTTTTGAATCTTATATGCACCCTCCCTCCACCCTCTTTGGTGCTGGGGGTCTGAAGTGTAGGGCCCCAGCCTGCTGCCCTCTCCAGCCTCAGAGCCCACACTGCCTGGCTCAGCCAGGGGGACCCCGCCTGCAGAATGGGCTCACGCGGTGCTGCCAGGGTTCCTCCCTCCCACCAGGTCTCCCAACCTGAAGGCGCAGCTGCCACCTCTGAAAAGAGTGCAAATGGATTTATTACACGGAGATGCAATTTTACCGCCTGACCTTGGAGGTGACCCATCATTACTTACTGAGTTGAACCCAGACACCTCATTCTTCTGCTTGTTTGAATGAACCCTAATGGCCTTGAGTCCCATTGGGTGAGTTGGGGGAGGGGAGTCATTAAAGCACGGAGCCCTCCCGGGCGCAGATGGAGATGGCCAATAGGACTGACCCACCTGGTTGGGAGGGTGCTGAACACAATCCCCAGCTATGTTCTCAGGGTCCCCTGTCTGGGTCCGTTACCACCATCACCGGGGTTGTCCCTCCCTTAAGATTCTGGCCTTAGGAGTTCCCACACCTCCCCGCAGCCCCCAGGGCAGAGCTAAGCCAGGCTGGCATCTCTGAAGAGACTTGGCGACATATGATTGAGAAATAAAGACAGGTTGCACAGGACCCGAAAAAACACAAGTTTCTGAAGATCTGCTTTCTGGTTTTTAACTAAACCCATCAGCTGCTGAAGGGTCCTCCTCCTCCTCTCTATCCCCCGGGGCCAGTGCCATCTGCTGCGTGCCATACCCTCAGGACGCGCCCTGCACACCGAGGGCTCAGGCTCCCAGAGCCAGGGAGGTCTTTGTCCTCTGCTCCAGCCCAAGGACCTGGACAGCCATGAGCCCTCCCCCAGTCACCAGCTCCACCCGACTTGGTTAGGTTTTGCTCGGGCGAGTGCCTCCCACATTCAAGGAAGCTGTGCTGGTTGGCTCTTTCTGGTTGCAAGTAACAGAAGCACACCCAAGAGCGCTTACGTAGAAAAAGGAAATGCAGTTTTAGGGTCCAGGGAGACCTGCCACTGGGAATGGGGCTTTCTCTGCCTCCTGTCTTTGCTTCCTCCCGCTCCCTCCCTGCACACCAGCCCTCCTGCCTCTCCAGGCCACAGGGGGGAAGATGGCTGCCCCACCATCCCTGAGTGTCTGTGCTGTAGCTCCAGTTATCCTCTAACCCTATCTGACCTCCCCTTAGTCCAATTCTGGGTTCACAGAGGGGAGACCCCGACTTGCTGAGCTGAGGTCCAATCAGCTGTGGCCAGAGGATAGGGCTAAGTAGCATGAATATGGCCCTGGGGACACAGGGAGCAGGTCTCAGAGGAAGGTGACACTAAGGCAAGACTAGGGCTTGTCTTTGCTTCTTAGTCTAATATTCTGTCCAGAGAGATGAGCTGCCCCAGCAAGAAGGATTCTCTGCAACAACAGTGAGCTCAGAGGGTGTGTCAGAGGCCACCAAGGGTTGCGGGGGGCAAACTAAGGGTCATGCATCTCTGTTGATGGGAATATGTGAGAATTTAGCAGGAGACAGGGTGTACCTGAGCCTTGATTCCATAAGTCCTATCTTGCCCCTGTGAGCCATGCAGCAAAAGGAGGGATCTCTCTCTGTCTCTCTGTCTCTCTCTCTCTCTCTCTCTCTCTCTCTCTCTCTCTCTCTCTCTCTCTCTCTCTCTCTCTCTCTCTCTCTCACACACACACACACACACACACACACACACACACACACACACACACACACACACACACCCCTTGATCTGACTGATAAGCCCACTGAGGTTGCCAGCACCCTATGGATACTCCAGCTGGGATAGAAAACCGAGCCTTCTCCTGTGAACAGAAAACCCATGGAAAAGTGAGGATGACTCTCAGATTCAGAGAAATCAGTCCGGTCCCAAAGAGTCAGTAATTTCCAAAGCGAAGCGGACCATCAAAATCCATCTAAACACCTCAGGAAGCTCCCAGCCTTCCTCAGAACGTTGGCCCTGTGCTGGGAGCTGTCCAGGGTCCTGACCAGCCCTTTCTCTAACCAAGACCCTGAGCCTCTCAGCATCCACCCTGAAAGGGTGCCCTGTGGGCTGAACCAGAGGGGTCTTGGTTGAGCAGTAACCCTACAGGGTGTAGAGGCCATGGGCACAGGTTACCCCTCGACCGGGCTCTCGCCAACAGGACCCTCTCATGTCTAACTCCATCCAGGCTTCCTCTCAGAACCATCTCCAACCTCACCCGAACAATGTCACGAATTTTTCCTCCTTGATGAACTTCAAAGTCTTTTAATGACTCTTCATAAAGGAACAGTGGGGCCAAAAGTTGAGCAAAGGAGATGATTAAAGTACCTTATTAAAAGCAGCCTTGTAGAATTCTCCACATGAAAGCAAGCACCATTATGAGGGCTTATCCTTATAAATGACGCTTCGCTTTTGCGAACATGCTGAAACCTGATTAGAGTGACAAGCACTGACTGATACTGCAAACCTGTTAATAACATGAAAATTAGAAGAGGCTCATGCAAAGAAGGGAGATTAATTTAGCCGGAGTACATCTCGCGCAAATTGCAAAGTTGTGAATATGTTCTCAGATAATGAGCCTTCCCAGTCATCAGCTCACTTGTCATTTTCTGTAATTAATGTTAAGGAAGACGCCTTCCTGATGGTTCGTATTACTCATATACCAAGAAAATTTCTTCAGAGAAATAATTTACATTTATTATCATCGGTCTGTTTGTGTGGTTTATTTCGCGCCGGAGTAATTTATTGCAGGACCGTTTGCCATGCCTTGATTAGTCGCTCGTCGGGACGGGATGTAATTTTTTTTGCTTGATGGCGAAGTCTAAAACTTGACAGTGGTGTAACATTCCTTCTTGTCTCTGGGTGGTGTTTTTTTTCTTTCACTTAAATAAACTTTGGGGCTGAGTGCCCCGCGCTGCCTTCCCACCGAGATGAGGCCTTAGCTCACAGAGTGCCTGTCTCCGGGAGCAGCAGGGGATTCGGTACCAGGGTCCTCTGGAAGGTTCTAGGTCATGTGCCCCATATCTGGCCCTGGCTGAATTCAAGAGTTTAGTTCACTCTTTTTTCATTCCACTCCTGTTCAGGATGAAGGAGGTTTGCTCTCTGCGCTCAAGGCCACACTGGCCCTCCTATTCCTCTTCCCCATCAGGCCACCTTCTATTGGAGATGTCTTGGCAATTGCTTCTCTCCCATACCTAGCTGTATATTTCTTTCAAATGGCGAAATGTTGGATGAAATGCTGCAGACGAGGTTTTGCTTCCAAGGACAGGCAGATCTTTAATCCCACCTTGAAATGCATTCCCTGGTAGCATCGCACCAATAAACTCACTGACCACCCTCCCCCCCACCCCCGATCTCTTTTTTCAGGTCCCAGCAAGAATGCTCAGAGGCAGGGGTGACTTGGTAGAATGAGAGACCCATGGAGAACAGCCCTGCATCCATCTCGACGTGACACCTTGAGCCACCATTTGCTCCAGACTTACACCCGATGCACTCTGGGTCCTCAAGGAGCAGGGCTGCTGGGGCCATGGCTCTCTCGGACAACTCAGGCCCTCTTCTCTCTGTCTGGCTCCCACCGAACTTACACAAAATGGCCCTCACAGTGCTTACAGTGCACCATCCAATGAGCTGAGCTCTTTGGATGTATCAGCTCATTGTATCTTTACCACGGTTGGAGGTAGGTACTATTGAGACCGTCCTGCGTGGGAAGAACATGGGGTTTAGGAAGGTCAAGCCATTTGTTACAGGGCTCAGCATTCATGCAAAGAACAACAATCGTCACCAGCATCATTGCAATGAACAGTCACCGTGTGCGGAAGTGCCACAGCACATGTGTTTGGCTCAGTCTCCTAGGAGACAGGTATGACTGTGATTCCCATTTTACTGATGAGAAAATGGAGACTCGGAGTGCTGAACTCCCTTGCCCAAGGTCCTGTAGCCAGTAAACAGGGGAGCTGGGTCTGACATGCTCCAATACTCATACCCCTGCCCACTGCACTCCACTGCCCCTCCACAAGTACATGATCCCAGCCCTCTCACCGCGATCCCACCAGAGCCTTTGCCTTCTTCACACCCTGTCCCGCTCAATCACCTCATTTCCTTCCCCAGGCCCGAACTTGAGAAGCAGCCTGCCAATCTCCCCAGCAGGGGTGGCCACGCGGTGGAATCCACAAACAGAGGCAGTTAGCGTGAGTTACTGACCCCTGCACTGCAAATGAGGCAAACGATACAGATCAGGGTTCGCAGACAGAGATAATGATTTTTTTTATTGGACGTCTTCATCCCGAACCGGTGGCGTGGCGCTGGGTCGGCCAGCAGCGCACTGCCGGTGTCGGTTAATGATAATCTATATTTATAAAACGATAGTCCATCAAAGTGGAATGAATATTTTAGAAGCTGCGGACAAATCAAATTGTCTTTGTCAAATGGGCGCGTGCTCTGGCGCTGAGCGTGTTTTATAGCTCTTTCTGGGGTGAGAAGCTGAGGGTCCCTCTCGCCGGCTGGAGCGCGCTGCCTCCCTCCTTGTCTGGGCGAGGAGGGCTGTGTTTCCACTATTGTAAAAAAAGCCAATGAGCTGTGGAGATTGACATTAGCGCCAGAGAATTGTACTTTGTTTGAGGAAGTTTAACAAATAACGTATGAAACAACATATGGGATGTCTTTGTGGGAAAGAGTCCATTGATGGTTGGAGAAATAAATCCGTTCCTTTGGAAGTCTGGGTGAGAAGGGAGGGGAGGAGGGACGAAGCGGACTCTCGGGAGCCTGGACTTGAGAGAGGAGATGGAGCAGGTGAGGAGAAGAGAGAGGGGAGAAAGGAGACAGGTATGTCCTGGGCCTAGATGTCATCTCCATCCAGGCAAACAGAGCTACTGAGGCAGAGCCCCTTTCCCCAGAGTCAAGAACTCCTGCTCTGTCACAAAACCAGCTGGGCACATCACGTCACCTTCCTGAGCCTCAGTTTCCCCATCTGCCCAATGGGGGTAATACTATCTCCTCCATGGACCATTGTGAGGATTAAATGGCCCCTCCTGAGTAACGCTCCACCAGGTCACCAGCACATAGTTGGAGCTTAAATGCATGTGGACCACTATGGACCCATCGACAAGGACTCCAGACCCCAGCCTGCTAACACTGAGCTCTGCCCTCCACCGACCCAGGGCAGCATTTACAAAGGTAATAGCTCTCATTGACGGAGGGGTTTTCAAGTGCCAGGTGCTGTGCTAAGCTCTTTACACACATTATTTAATCTCTTCAAGACTCTATATCAAGCCCTAGCCGGTTTGGCTCAGTGGATAGAGCGTGGCCCTGCGAACTGAATGGTCCCGGGTTCGATTCCGGTCAAGGGCATGTACCTTGGTTGCAGGCACATCCCCAGTGGGGGGTGTGCAGGAGGCAACTGATCGATGTTCCTCTCTCATCGATGTTTCTAACTCTCTATCCCTCCCCCTTCCTCTCTCTAAAAAGTCAATAAAATATATATAAAAAGCTGAAACCAGTTTGGCTCAGTGGATAGAGCGTCGGTCTGCGGACTGAAGGGTCCCAGGTTCGATTCCGGTCAAGGGCATGTACATTGGTTGCGGGCACATCCCCAGTGGGGGGTGTGCAGGAGACAGCTGGTCGATGGTTCTCTCTCATTGATGTTTCTAGCTCTCTATCCCTCTATCTTCCTCTCTGTAAAAAATCAATAAAAAATATATTAAAAAAAATATATATATATATATATATATATATATATATAAAATAAGACTCTATATCAAGCACTGTCCAACCAAGTATAATGTGAGCTACATAATTTTTAAATAGTAAAAATAGGTGACGTTACTTTTAATAATGTTTTTATTTAACTCAGTAATATAAAATATCACTTCAATATGTAATCAATATTAAAAGTATTGATAAGGCCCTAGCAGGTTTGGCTCAGTGGATAGAGTATCAGCCCTTGGACTGAAGGGTCCTGAGTTCAAATCCAGTCAAGGCCTCGTACCTCGGTTGCAGGCTCCATCCCTGCGCTGGTCAAGGCATGTGTAGGAGGCAACCAATCGATGTCTCTCTCTCACATCAATGTTCCTCTCTGTCTGTCCCCTCCTTTTCCACTCTCCTTAAAAAAAATCCATGGAAAAATATCCTCAGGTGAGGATGAACAACAACAACAAAGTATTGATAAGGTGTTTACCATTCTTTTCACGCCAGCGTGTGCATTTCACACTTCCAGGACATCTCAGTTAAGACTTGCCCTGTGTCCAGCGCTCAATGGCCGCATGAGGCTAGTGGCTACTGTGTTGACAGCAAAGCTATAGACTACTTCCATCACTATGGAAAGTTCTACTGGGAAGGGCAGCGCCAACACACAGATACAAGTATTATCCTCCCTTTTAGATGCAGAAAGAAATGTAATGAGGCCCAGGGTCACACGGTTGGTAAGGGGCAGAGCCAGGAAGCTGGGCCTGTCTGTCAAAGCCAGTGCTCTTCTTAGCTACACTCTCTCCAGAAACCCCGCCCTCTGTCTGCCTCCCCCAGGGCAGAAAGGGACAGCTGGAGATAAGGTGACCCAGTCCTGGAGAAGAGACTCCAGGGAAAGAGGGAATGGAACAGATTTGAAAGGAGAAAGCAAAGTGAGTATTGGGGGTCCATGAGAAGAAAGTTGAGGTACCTGGAAACTGAGCCTCGGCCTGAGAAGTGGACACAACCATTGGGACATCCATCATGTTCCTGGGTGCCCAGAGAGAAACATTCTTAATTAATACCTGGCCTTTCATTTATTTTCTCCGTTTAAGATGTGGTTAAATGTAATTATTTCCTTTAAGCTCATCGTTCCCTCAATATGATTGCCATGTGAGCCCAGCACTGCCCACTTCTAGAATGCTGAGACTGGGACTGAGGAAACGGGGTGCAGGCAGAGACCTTCTAAAACCAGAAGCAGCTTGTGTCCAAATCATGACCTGAGCTTTAATCCTGGGAGGCAGAGTGATGAGGGAGGCCTGTAGCTCCCAGCCATTGGGCAGAGTCTGCCCTCCCTGCTCTGGCTCCTGGATGTCCCTCTTACTGATCTGCCTGGTTCCTGCTCTTGAAGTCACCTGATAGCCTTATACATCCACTCTTCTTTTCTTTCTTTCTTTCTTTCTTTCTTTTCTCTTTCTTTTCTCTTTCTTTTCTCTTTCTTTTCTCTTTCTTTTCTCTTTCTTTTTTTTTTTTTTTTTTTTTTTTTTTTTTTATATATTTTATTGATTTTTCACAGAGAGAAAGGGAGAGGGATAGAGAGCTAGAAACATCGATGAGAGAGATACATCGACCAGCTGCCTCCTGCACACCCCCCACCGGGGATGCGCCCGCAACCAATGTACATGCCCTTGACCGGAATCGAACCTGGGACCTTTCAGTCCGCAGACCGACGCTCTATCCACTGAGCCAAACCGGTTTCGGCTCTTTCTTTTCTCTTTCTTTTCTCTTTCTTTTCTCTTTCTTTTCTCTTTCTTTTCTCTTTCTTTTCTCTTTCTTTTCTCTTTCTTTTCTCTTTCTTTTCTCTTTCTTTCCTCTTTCTTTTCTCTTTCCTTTCTCTTTCCTTTCTCTTTCCTTTCTCTTTCCTTTCTCTTTCCTTTCCCTTCCTTTCCCTTCCTTTCCCTTCCTTTCCCTTCCTTTCCTTTCCCTTCCTTTCCTTTCCCTTCCTTTCCCTTCCTTTCCCTTCCTTTCCTTTCCCTTCCTTTCCCTTCCTTTCCTTTCCCTTCCTTTCCTTTCCCTTCCTTTCCTTTTCTTTTCCTTTCCTTTCCTTTCCTTTCCTTTCCTTTCCTTTCCTTTCCTTTCCTTTCCTTTCCTTTCCTTTCCTTTCCTTTCCTTTCTTTCTTTCTTCATCCACTCTTGACCATGGCCATTTGGCTGTAGATTTCTGGCTCCACAGCCCCTCTGAAGGTCCCTGGTTCTTACCAGTTCCCCATCTAGACTCTGGGCCACCTGTGTGTCCTGACCTCTGACCTCCTACCTTCCAAAGCTGTGGTGTCCATGGCTGACCACATCCTTATCCAGCAGCCTTGCCTTTTGATCCATTCTTTTGTTTCCTTTGCAATGTTTTTGTTGAAGAATCCAGATCATGTGTCCTGTAGAGCATCTCAGTCGTCTGGAGTTTGCTGCTTGCATCTCCATGGTGTCAATCGGCATATTCCTCCAGCCTCTATATTTCCTCTAAGTTGATAATTGGATCTAGAGGCGAATCAGATTTCATTTTATTTTTGGCAGAACTCCTTCATAAATGGAGTTGAGTACTTCATCAAGAGATATGTAATGTCTGGCCATTTTTATTTTCTCTTGGAGATATTTGCAACAATTGAAAATTATTGGAACTCATTAACTAGATCCATTATTTCATTAAAGGTTGCAAAATAGTGGCTATTCTATTTTATGATGCCTTCTTCACTTATCAGCTGGACAACTTCTGTAAAGAGAAATTTCCCTCATCCATCAATTGGTTACCTGAGGTAACGCCCGTGTTAATGGCAAGACGAATACCTGATTCTTTCCCTTTTTTTTACCAGTTTTCAGCTTTGCTTCTGACTCCTTTTGATATGATGTTAGGAGTCTTTGATATTCCTTTGCAAGATAGTCCAGGCTCATCTTGTACATTTCCTACCCTAGACTTGGAATCAACCATTTCTACAAGAATTAATCATTGATCCTGGTTTCTTTTAGTGGGCAATGCTATTCAGAGACCATAATCTGCACACTCGGAGTGCGCATTGCTACCGAGTTGCTCACCATGTTTATTGTTTTTCAGTGAGCAGAGGTAGGCAGTATGTTCGTTTGTTTTTCTTATTAAAATGTTCTAGATAAAATACATAATGAATGTATACTACTTCCATTTCAAATTGAGGACTGCAAAGTTTTTATTTAACTTCATAGATCTTATAACTGCCTCTCCTTTCTCCCACACAAAAACGCCTAGTCCTCAATGACACCAACACAATTCTTCACTGACTTTATTTCTCTACATGCACACGCATGGCAGGGCCAACACTTCACCAACAATGGGATGACTGAAATTAATTTTCATATCAAAAAATGTCCCGCCAAATTCCTGGTTTTAAAAGTCACTTGAGAAAGTTTCTCTTATGATAGTTGATTATGCCACCACTGGACACACATTTATGTTCCTTTGTCTCATTTCACTTTCAACTTTTAAAAAAATGTTGTTTTATACACATGTAAAATGTTTGTTTCCAAAATAAAACCAACTTAACAAGGAGCATGCCAAGCAGTTTAGCTTCTAGCTCTGTCCTCTCCCATGCCCTATAAGGTTCTCTCAAAGAAGCAAATACTAGTATCCATTATGTCATAGATGAGGAAAAATGAGGCTCTAATAGGTTAAGTCACATGCCCACGGTCACAGAGCCAGTGGGAGAAGGAACTAGGGTTGCATTCTGGGTTTCCAGAAACTTCCAGAAGACAGGAACTGTATCTATCTTAGTCTCTATTGCATCCCCAGCACCTATAAGTGCACAAACAATTGGTGAATCAACAACTGAAAGGTGGGCTGATTGCTTCTGTATTTCAAATGATGTCACTAATGGTTTGGGGGCCCCTGGGGAGAAGTCAGGAGAGGTGGCTTTGATTGGCACCATCACTTCCTGGAAGGCAGCAGAACTCAACCAAAACCTGGA
The DNA here is from genome assembly GCA_025583905.1 of Ia io. NCBI lineage: Eukaryota > Metazoa > Chordata > Mammalia > Chiroptera > Vespertilionidae > Ia > Ia io. The sequence goes on from JAJQQW010000017.1 coordinate 7,477,960, forward strand.
GGGTGGCCTATGGGTGCCTGGGATGGGATGGACTCTCCTCCAGGGACATGGAATTTGATTCTCACTGTGATCACATTTTATAGGAAGTGGCTTCGAATTGTGAAAGTTTTCTGGCCTCTGTTCTCTCGCTCGCTATCTCTAGGGTGAAAACCAACCCTCATGAAGCTCTGAGGTGCCCCAAATATCCCCTGGCTACGTGGACTCCCTCACACTCAGCTGGTCAGCAATTCACACAAAATGCCTCTTCTTCGTTGCTGCCTTGCCCCTCCCCCACCACACCCACCGGCTAAGGACCTGGGCAGTGTGGTGTGGTGGACAGAGCAGTGCCAGACAGACCAGTCCCACAACTGGGCCTTCTGGTGAGTCATTTCAGCTCTCTTTCCTCATCTGAAAAATGGGGACAAAAGGAACTTCCTGGCAAGACTGATGAGAGTTAAGAGATGCCCCCAACATCCCAGGTGCCACAGTGTGAGGACAGATGTGGCCCCTTCAGCATAATTCCCAAATAGGTTGGCACCAAGCGCCCACACACACCCATACACACACACACACACACACACATACACACACACCACACCACATACACACACACCCATACACACACACACACTAACACCCCCATACACATACACACACCCACACACACCCACATACACACATACCCATACACACACACAAACACCCCACACACACAAACACCCCCATCCACACACAAAAAAACACTACACACACACTCACAAACACCCCCATACACATACACCCACACACACACACACACATACAGACACACAAACACCCCCATACACACACACACACATAAACACCCCCATACACACACACACACAAACACCCCCATACACAAACACCTCCATACACACACATACCCCATACACACACACAAACATACAAACACCTCCATACACACACACAAACACACCCACACCCACACACAAACACCCCCATACACACCATACACACACACAAACACCCACACACACATACACACACATACACCCATACAAACACCCCCATACACATACACACACACACCCATACACACACCATACACTCACACATACACACAAACACTCACACACACACACACACCCATACATGCACACACAAACACGCCCCCACACACACAAACACCCCATACACACACACACACACACACACACACACACCACACACACACACATACACACACACACAAACTCCCCCATACACACATATACACACACATACATATACACACAAACACCCCCATACACACACCACACAAACACCATACACACACACATACACATACCATACACACACACATAAACACAAACTCCCTCATACACACACATACACACACATACATATACACACAAACACCCCTACACACACATCACACAAACACCCCCACACACCCCACACACACTCACAAAACCCCCATACACATACACCCCACACACACACACCCATACAGACACACACACAAACACCCCCATACACACACACAAACACCCCCATAAACACACCAACACCCCCATACACAAACACCTCCACACACACACATACCCCATACACACACAGAAACATACAAACACCTCCATACACACACACAAACACCCCCCCACACACAAACACCCCCATACACACATACATATACACACAAACACCCACACACACACACCACACAAACACCCCCACACACCCCACACACACTCACAAACACCCCCATACACATACACCCCCACACACACACCCAGACACACACACAAACACCCCCATACACACACAAACACCCCCATACACAAACACCTCCATACACACACATACCCCATACACACACACAAACATACAAACACCTCCATACACACACACAAACACCCACACACACACAAACACCCCCATACACACACACCATACACACACACAAACACACACACACATACACACACATACACCCATACACACACACCCATACACACACTATACACACACCCATACACACAAACACACACCACACACCATACACCCATACACACACCCCCATACACACACATACACACACACACACACACACACACACGTGCTCATCACAATGAGTGGCAAAGAACACACGTTTTCCCTGTGTGTCAGATACTTGGTGAGCACTTGTGAATAGTAACCAATTTCATTCCCACAGCAGCCCCAGGAGGTAGGGGAAGTGTCCGCTCTGTGGCTCCTCCCTCATGAGGAGGGGTTGAGACCCACCCGCTAACCTGCGCCCTGGGGTGTTGGTGTGGGTAGCAGCTGAGCTCTCTTCCCCAGGGTCACTGCAACCACCAAGGTCCCTCAGACAAATGCTCAACCCCTCAGACCCTGAGGACGACCCCTCCTCCTGAGAACATGCTTCCTCGGGACCCAGGGGGGCCTCGCATACCCCAGTCCAGGCGCGGGAGGGACCCCTCTCCCTGCCGTGTGACATTCCCCAGGAACAGAGACAGATTCAAAGAGCCAGAGACAGAGAGAGAACCTGAGCAAGATAAGGATGTAGAGGTGGAGACAGACAGACAGTGCAAATATACAGAGAGGGACAGAAATAGAGGGAAGAAGCGAGGGAGTCAGAGAGAGAGAAAGATGGGAAACAGAGGGACAGCAAGAGAGAGAGAGAGGAGACAGAAAGAGAGAGGGCAGCAGGCACAGAAAGACAAAGGAAAGCAGTGAGGTAAACTGGAGATGAAAGCCACAAGGATGCAGGCGGGTGGGGGTGTGGGGAGCGGCTCTGTGTCCCCAGACACAGGATTGACCCTCGCCCCCTCACTGTCTATTGTTCATCCTACCCCACCCCCATCTCACTCCAAGGCTTGCCCCAGCTCCCCCTGCACATTTGATCCCAGACTGCCCCGGGGTGGCCCCAGCAGAGCCCCAACCTCCTAGTGTGTGCCCAAGTCGCCCAGTGCACATATTCAAGGCCTCGAACCCCAGCTCCCCAAGCACAGCTGCCGCCCCCACCTCTGGCTATCTCCACCCCACAAGAGCCAGTCCCAGGCAGGGAGTGGCCCCACCTGTCACCCAGTCCTGTGGGCTGGGAGAGACAGAGCCACAGGGCCAGCAGGGGGGTGAGGCCTGGGGTCAGGAGGACCCAGAAAGCCACTTAGGCAGGGTCTCCGGCCTCCAGCTCCCCCCTCCCCTTCCCTCCAGCGGATGGAGGTGGAAAACCAAGAGGGTCCCTCTGAGCAGGCTCCATAACTCAGCCAGCCAGCGGAGGCCGATATTTAAGTCGTAGCTTACTTTGCTTTGTGTGAGGGAATTTATTAGCCGACCACATAAATGTTTTATTCATTAGGCTGCGTAAATAATGCATGCCTGTTTCCATGGAGACTTAACCCTTCCACTTCCACAGCCCTGGCCTGCCCTGGCCTCCCCACCTTTGTATTATCTGCCACTGCTCTGGCTCTGAAACTGCACAACAATAAGACCGGCAGGAAAACACACTAACAGTCAACATTGCTCTTATTAGCCACCACTCACTACGCCCTCTTGGAGCCGCACAGCTCCCAGCTCTTTACCCCCGGGTCATTGTCACACATACTGCCATCTCCCCGTTACAGAGGAGAAGACAGACGCTCAGGAGGCAGGAGACGTTTGTCCAGGGTCACAGAGCAGCAGGTATGGGCCCAGGGTTCATACCAGGTCTGACTGACACCAAAGCCCAGCTGTTTCGCCCAGCCAGCGTGGCTCAGTGGTTGAGCATGGACCTATGAGCCAGGAGGTCGCGGTTCGATTCCTGGTCAGGGTCTGGGTTGTGGGCTTGATCCCCGTTAGGGGGCATGCAGGAGGCAGCCGATCAATAATTCTCTCTCATCACTGATGTGTGTCTCTCTCTCCCTCTCCCTTCCTCTGTGAAATCAATAAATAGATATATTTTTTTAAAAGCCCAGCTGCTTAGACTCTTTTCCCTTCTTTCCTGCCAGCTCAGGGCCCCTGGAATGTGCAGAGAGGCTGCAGGGAGGCACCTGGCAGGCAGGAGTGGTCCCTGCTCAGCTTGGGTGGCCTCCCTGAAGCCTGCAGAACCCAGCCCTGCCCCCAGGCTGAGGTCATGGGGATCAGCCGCGTGAACCCCTGGGAACCAATGATGAACAGAGAGACCCGGAGTGACGCAGGACTCACCCAAGGTCACATGGCAAATCCCAGTAGATTCCCTCCCTCTGGCCCTGAGCTGCCTTTTCTGGAACCTTCTGAGGTCCAAAGGGGACAGTGCTTGCCCCTCCCTTTCTGGGCAGAAACTTTGAGGCACTGAGGTTAAGAGGCTGGCGCAGGGTCACCAGCAAACTGGCAAGGAGGGTGTTCCGGGAGCCGGGCAGGCCCCTCGTCCCTCCCAGTCACGTCTCATTGCTCTGCTCGGTGAGCGTGGTCGTGCCCAGGCCACCTCGGCCACCGGCTGCTCATTAGGCAGCTTCCCAGAGCGCCCCCACGGCCCCTCGGTGCAGAGGCCACCACAGCTCCCATGACCATCGACCGTCATCAGGGGCCCCCTGGCTGCCTCCACCAGCTTTCTCCGTCTTTGAAAACAGCAAAATCAGACGGGAGCCCAGAGCTGCTAGTGGAGGAACAGCCCAACCCGCTGTTGTCTGCAGATCGCGCCCTTTGATGTTGCTGTCCTGGCTTTTCCCTAGCCCGCATGTGGGCCGGAGGCCTCCCAGACTCACTGGCGATGACGCAAGAGCCTGGGAATGAGGCCAGGACTGCGGTTAGCCCTGACCCCTTTATCTACCCTCTCCTCGAGCAGCCCAAGGGCTGGTCCTGGGTCCCCTCACTCTCTGGTTGCCGGGGGGTGGGGGGTGTCTGCCAGGCCACACAGCCTACAAACAGCAAAACCCCACAGCTTAACCCGGCCTGGAGCATCCGTCCATCCTTCTTGTCCAGCCCCTGACCACGCCCTGCTGCCCCCCAGAGGGCAGAGCATGGGCCCTCGGTGGGCAGGAAAGCCACCTGCATTTTTAGGGATGAAGTTATTTCCCCTTTAACTGTCTTCAGACCTGCTCAGGCCCAGAAGAAAGTGCCTGTCTGGGGCCGGTTGTGGAATGCCTTATTGACACCGCAAGTTGCCCCTTTAAACAGAGACGGTGGTCCCAGGCTGGGAGCCCTCTGCAGGCTGCAGAACTGGCTGGAATGTAGTAACCCTATTGTAGTTTCCTTATATTTATCTTCACAGTTGCCTACATTCATAGCACGTAATTCTGGTTTTCCACTTAATGACAACAATGACAATGGTCTAGCTAAGCCATAGATAACACTTAGGATGGGTCTGATGTTGTTCTGAGCTTTGCTTACTAGTATTTTAATGCATCCAATCCTCAGAAAGCCCTGTGCGGAGGATCGCTGTCAACCCCAATGAAGGAAAAGGAAACCGAGGCAGAGCGGTTCGTATTATCCCTAAGTGACACCGAGCGTCAGTTCCCCTGGCCAGACTTGGAATCTGTGCCTCCCACAGTGAGGTACATTTTCCCCTTAAAATAAATTTGTGTGCCCGGCTGTTGTGGCTCAGTGGTTGAGCGTCAACCTATGAACCAGGAGGTCATGGTTCGATTCCTGGTCAAGGGCAAATGCCCGGGTTACAGGCTTGATCCCCAGGAGGGGGCATGCGGGAGGCAGCCGATCAATGATTCCCTCTCATCATTGATGTTTCTCTCCCTCACCCTTCCTCACTGAAATCAATAAAAATATATTTAAAAATAAATAAATAAATTTTTGTAAAAGAAAAAGGCCAGCTTGTCATATGTGCTAAGAAAATGATCCTCCAGGGAGTGCACAGATGTGCCCAAAGCCATAAAGGCGGCCAATGCCCTGCTCTGCTGCCCCTTGAGCTTCAGGGACGTCATGAGTTCGGCTCCACGTAGCCTCCGAGCAAACCCTGGTCGGGGAGGAAGCAAATCTGGGGCCCAGAGGGCCAGAGGCACTTTCTCACCATCAGAGGTCTCCATGAGGGGTCTTCCTGAAGCCTTCCCTTCCCTGCTCTGTCGGCCCCGTTGCTATGCCGGGTCCCTGTCTTCATTTCCCTGCCCAGCAAGCCAGCTTTCTGCCCAGCATGGCACCCTTTCCTCTCCCTGTTGAGGCCAGGAGCTCCAGCTCCTTATTAGATCTAGTAGGTGCTCAATAAACATTTCTCAAAGGGAAGGGAAAGGAAGGGAGGGGAAAGGAAGGGAAGGGAAAGGAAGGGAGGGGAAAGGAAGGGAAGGGAAGGGAAGGGGGAAGGGAAGGGAAGGGAAGGGAAGGGAAGGGAAGGGAAGGGAAGGGAAGGGAAGGGGAAGGGAAGGGAAGGGGAGGGAGGGAAGGGGAAGGGGAGGGGAGGGGAGGGGAGGGGAGGGGGGGAGGGGAGGGGAGGGGAGGGAGGGGAAGGGGAGGGGAGGGGGAGGGGAGGGGAAGGGAAGGGGGGGGGGAGGGGGAGGGAGGGGGAAGGGGGGAGGGGAGGGAGGGGAAGGGAGAAGGGAAAGGGAGGGAAGGGAAGGGAAGGGAAGGGAAGGGAAGGGAAGGGAAGGGAAGGGAAGGGAACTGGGTTGAGGAGAACTGAAGCACCAGTCTCTGGCTCACTAGTCCCTCTGTCCTTGAAGAGTGACCCTAACCCAAAGCTGGCCAGAGTCCCCATCACCTAGAGCAGTGATGGCGAACCTATGACACGAGTGTCAGCACTGACACGCGTAGCCATTTCTGATGACACGCGGTCGCATGCCGAGGATGAAACATTTGCTGCTCCTGAGGATGAAACATTTGCGACTAGAGTCTTGGAGTTAGTTTTTTCCTCAAAGTGACACACTACCCGAGTTATGCTCAGTTTTTTGGCGAAGTTTGACACACCAAGCTCAAAAGGTTGCCCATCACTGACCTAGAGCAACCCTAGATATTGCTCCTCGGTCACACCCTCAGGGCTTGCTATTCTCAACTGCCCAGACAATTCCCTAAATGGGCATAGCCGCGTCTCCTCATGACCTCCGCACTCCCCTCAACCTAGAACGCTTGGCCCAACCTTCCTCTCCCATCTGCCTGGGTCTTTCTCAGCCACTTACATCTCTGTTCCAACGTCCTGACCCCACAGTCAAAATGTGGCCTCCGTATTCCACGTTTTATAGCTCGGGCAGTTATCACTGTTTCGCAGTGGTTTCTGAAGTGGTTGTTTGATCCATGTCTTACCTCCATGAGGCTAGCACACTGTACCAGGCACAATCCCTGGCACACGGTAGGCCTGTAGGAAATAGCTGATGAATGAATGAGTGAGCTGCTGCCCATGAGACTTTAGTCCTAGAACAGTCTCTGAATTACTGAACCCCAAACTCATTCCAAGGCACACCAACCGGACTGCTTGGGCCAAGGTCTTGGGTGAGGCTATCACCTCTGTGTGACAGCATTTTCGAGCCAAAGTAACAGCCTCATCCCAGCCCTGGACTCACAGTTCTGACGGTTCCTTTTGAAATGGAAAGCAGGCCTCAGTGCTGAGATGGTTCTTGGGGGAGTGGTCAGGGCCTGGCCTTCCTAACCCAGGCCCTGTGTGGACCCAACTCTGCTTCCCAAGGTGTCAAGTTTGCCCCTTGTACTTGCCTCCCAATTGCCTCCCTCCGACCACAGCCCCGTGTCCTCAGCAGGACATTGCAGATGTAATCAAGCTAAAGCGAGTCACACTGAACTAGGATGGGCCCTAATCCAATCTCCCCCGTGCGCTGATAGGCGAGGAGAGACAAATGGCAGGTGATGACAGAGGCAGAGATGCGAGAGATGCAGCTGCAAGCCCAAGGGTGTCAGGGGCTGCCAGCCACCCCAGAAGCGGGGAGGGGCCTTCTGGATCCCAGACTTCTGGCCTCCAGCGCTGGGCAAGAATACATTTCTGTTGTTAAGCCACAGCAGCTCAGGACACGAAAGCAAAAGGTTTCCTGTACCTGTGGGTCACAGGCCAGAGGCTGCCGTGGAGAAAGGCCTTGTCTTTTGCCCAAAGCCAGGGTGCAAGCTCCTCTCAACCAGAGAATGGTGGGAGTGCTGTCAGGTCTGAAATGCAAGGATGCACAGCAGTAAGTGTGGGCAGGGGACGCTGCTCAGGGAGCAGGTCCTCAATGAGCATCAGGGAATAGGCTGAGGCCAGCATGTCTGAGGGCTGTGACATGCTATGAGCCTGTCTTTCCTGAGATCTCACCTTCTAGAAGGGACACCAGCCTCTCTCCCCACACCCATCGCCTCTTTGCTCAGCATCTCACAAAAGACTTCAGCCCTTGGACCAAGCTACCAGCTACACGGAGCAGAGAAATGCACATGAGACATGTTTCTGGGCACGAGAGGGACACAACAGGAGCTTTGGACAAGAGGACTGATTGCAATAATACTAGCTGCACCCATTAAGCACCTACTGCCAGGCACTTTGCCGGTGTCATCCGTGTTCCTCCTCTCTTGGCGATGCATCATCATCGTCTTCACTTTATATGAGCAAATGGCAGCTCAGAAGAAACTGGCTCAAGTTCGGCGGGCTGAGGATGAGAAATCCATGGGATCATCTTTCATGCCCAGCTGGCTTCCTCGAGACCCATGGTTCTCACCCACAGAGCCTGGAGCTCACCCTCCAGAGGAACTAGCAGAACCTGTGAATCACTGGGGTCCTGAGGACTGGGGGAGGGGCTCCCCTCTCACATGTCTTCACTTCTGAGGGTCACCAAGTGACACCAGGAAGTCTCCTCCAGGCCCAGCAGGGCCTGGCAGACAGGAAGAAAGTTAGCCTGGGTCTCGGATCACAGTGGTGAGCTTTGGGAGGCCCACAGTCCACCCCACTGTGTTAGGTAAACTGAGTCTCGGCCCTCTCCTCCAGAGCAAATGGCTGTCGGGAACGCTTCTTTGGGAAGAGGGGCCTGCGTGTGAGTGTATACCTGTGTCCAACTCCCCTCTCTCTCCTCTCCCGCCTCTGAACCCAGTCACCTGTGACCTCCGCATGGCTGTTAGCATTTCATTAACACTGAGCAGTTCCTATCTGATTTTTTGCAACATTTCTCTTTACCAACCACTTACTGGTTCTTGAAACACTCCCTCCTGGGACTCTAAGATACCCCACCTTCCTGTACTCCCACCTCCTCCCAGCCACTCCTTCTCTGTCTCCTTCTGGGACTTTCTCAATGGCTGGTTGTCCTCAGGTGCTGTCGTTGGGACTCCCCTCTCTCCATACACTCCCAGGATGGCCTCATCCACTCCCTGGCTGCTCCCCTGACCTGATCTGTCTCCAGTCCAAACCTTGTCTGGGGCTGCAGACCCAGGAGTCAGCAGCCTTCTCCACGGCTGCCTGGGCACCCAGGGCTCCCCAGACTCAATGAACTCAACACCAAACTCTTCCCTCCCACTGAAGAAGGGCTGTCTGTTCCCTATCTCAGTGACTAATGCCCCCAGCCTCCAGTCACTTCTCCAAGAACATCCACAACACCACTGCAAAGAAAACCCATTAGCGGGTCCCGGCACCTCTCCCTCTCTCCCCATCCCCTTGGCCACTGCCTCAGCTCAGATTCATATTATTGTTCACCTGGGCCTTCCTATCAGATGTAGATGCTTAATAAATCTTTTTAAATAAATTAACTGAGTTCAGAGTCTGAAACACAAGAACGAGGCCCTACCTGACCTGACTTAGGAACAGCCCGGAGAGGAGCCAGACCCCCAATCTCAGCCCGGAGCTCAGAGTCTGGGGCAAAATTCTCACCCAAAACTTGGGGTTGAAGCGCGGCACCCCGTACCCAGCTCCTTCTCAGTCTAAAGAGCCACATGTGGCTCAACCCCTCCCACCAAGATCCCTGATTGTATTTTTCTCCAAGAAAAACAAGCATGGATGGGGAGAGGGTTAACAGTTTATTCTATTTTTTCTGAGTGATTTTATCACTGTCGTTAGAACATTCATTGAAGTAAGTGAGGAATCCATCACAGGCTGACAGCGGTGTGCAGACTAATGGCTGTTAGATGGTAATAATTTTTAATATGATTTTTATTTCACTTAATTTCATATGTGCTTGACAAAAGGTCCCCAGTCACTGGGGAGCAGTGCGGAACTGGGAGTATGCTCACAGGAAGGTCTATTAAGCCAGGTGCTGGGAGCATGGCAAAGAAGCAACTCTGCCACTCGGGGCAAGTCGGGAACTTGGTCGGGTGAAGGGAGCTGAGGTCTGGCACGGTGTATCACACCCCCAGACATTGGCATCTCTGCGCTTCATGATACCATGAGTCAGAGAGGCAGGCACTGAAATGATGGGCATGCCCACACACGTGCACAGACATACCAAGGCACGCATACATAGATGTACCATATCTAGAGCAGATACACACAATCCCACCCAATAAGTCACACTCCAAGTTTCCAGGAACACACAAATAGGTATAGATTACACACGTAAGCATGCACATTGCAAGGAAGAGAGGAGAGGGGGAGAGGGAAGGAGGGAAGAAGGAGGGAGGGAAGGAGAGGGAGAGGGAGAGGGAGAGGGAGAGGGAGAGGGAGAGGGAGAGGGAGAGGGAGAGGAGAGGGAGAGGGAGGGGAGGGAGGGAGAGAGAGAGAGAGAGAGAGAGAGAGAGAGAGAGAGAGAGAGAGACTCATTTCTTATGTAGAGTGTCACCCAAGGAGCCAGTCCTCTCATTCATATTCTCTCTCTCTCTCTCTCATCCACACACAGAGTCACATAGAGAGAACAGATTTAACTCCATACACATAAAAACTATCACATACAGAACGTCTCTCACAGTCACCAAGAGACACACCCACCCTGCTGCGTCGATTCTACACCTTGTTACTGGATCATGAAGCCCACTGGGCTTTCTAAAAATTGTTTTTAACCATTAAAGGAAGTGGGGGGAGGTGAACCCTTGTGCCCAAAGGCAATGTCCAGAGGTGGCCATGGGGTTGGGGGAAGAAAACCCTATTCTGTGGACCCTGGGCTGTCCAGGGTTCCAGGAGCTCCTGGCAGGAAACAAGGGCAAGACACACTGTCACTAGCAGCTAAGGATGAAACCCAATGTGACTGCGTTCCAGGTCTAAAGTCTCAGGGGGTGGCCGATTTGGGGCATTGGGTGCCCTCGCAGAGGTAGAGCAGACCAGATTCCTAGGTCCTGGGAGAGTCCTGGCAGCCCTCCGTGAGGGGGTCTCAGCCACATGGAGCCGGGCTGTTCTTGGGGCTTTCTCCCACATCAGCAGGCACTTGAATCAGCCCAGGAGCCAGGGGGTCAGTGAAGAGAACAGGGAGGGAGGAAGAGAAGCTCCAGTTTTCAGCCCTACAGTGGTCATCTCTCCACTAGACCCCAGACACAGAGGCAGAAAACAGGTCACAAATCCCCTGGGAAGATAAAGAACGCTCCCACGGCCACACCTTGCCAACCCCACTTGCTCCAAAACAAGGCCTAGAGGAAACTGAAAGGCGCTGCCAGGGCCCCATCTCTGTTTGACTCCCCCTTTTGAGGAAGAACAGAGCAGTGCCCTCCCCCGGAGCCTGCTGTGGCAAGGGGCCGTCCAGCCCTGGCCACAGCCCTGCTCAGGGACCGGGTGCGGATGACCCGTCAGCATCCTGCTCTCTCATGAGGACTCTGAGAGGTGCTGAGAGAGAAGATTCCAATCAGGCTGCCTGAGTTTTCACCCACTTCTGCTCACTCACTGGCTTTGTGAACTTGGGAAAGCTACTTCATGTACCTGTGCCTCTGTTTCCTCATCTGTAGAACTTTGAAAATAAGTCCCTACCTCACAGGTAACTGTAAGGATTAAGTGAGAGTCTGGCTCAGAGGAACTGCTATCTACTGTTATTATTTTACTAGAGGCCTGGTGCATGAAATTCATGCATGGGTGGGGTCCCTAGGCCTGGCTGGCAATCAGGGCCGATTGGGGCCAGGCAGATCAGGGCTGGGCCAGAGAGGAGGTGATGGTCGCCGGGCCACGTGCAGAAGGAATGGACACCAGATGCCAATGCCACCATTGTTGGTGCCCCACCACCATGCGGTTCCTGCCTTCCCCCCTCCTCCTTCCCTCGCCACCATACCACCAGCGTGGCAGGCCGGTGGTGGACTGATCAGGGCCTGCCAGCCAGGGGAAGAGACGGGGCACAGGAGGTTGGCCACTGGCTCCAAGGAGGGAGCCGGTCTTCAGCCCCCCGGGAAAGGGTCCACGTCCGCCGCCACCCACCCCCGGTTCCCTGTCGCAGCCTGGGGGCGGGGGGGAGGGACTGCGGGAGGTTGGCTGGTGCAGGGAGGGACCACGGAAGCTTGGCCAGCCAGGGTAGGTTGGCTGTGGGAGTGCACTGACCACCAGGGGGCAGCTCCTGCTTTGAACGTCTTCCCCCTGGTGGTCAGTGCACATCATAGCGACCTGTCATTCAGTTGTTCCGGCTTTTATATGTATAGATTCCAGTTTCTTCAAGAATTATATATATATATATATATATATATATATATATATATATATATATATATATATATATATATATATATCTATACATCTATACATTGGCTTTCCCCATGTTATCTTAGTCTGTGGGGGGATTCTTTGAAGGCGGGGGAAGTCATCCCATGATGTCAGTTTTCCTCCAGACATTCTCTTATCCCACACAGCGTGGGGTACCCGATGCATGCAGGACTGAGAGATGAGTCCTATACCACCTGATTAAGGCCAATCGCTGCTGATCTGGGCACGCATGTACACACACACACACACACACGTTTCAGACATTCTAGCTGCCCCTCCAAGGTGAGAAGCAGACCTGAAAGTCATCAGCACGGCGGACAGCAGCAAGTGGCCCATACCACACACTCGCCCCTTCCACACTCTGACCAGGAGGTCCAGAGGCAGCCCTGCCTGTTTGTCCTGGGCATCTCCAAGCTCCCTCTCCCTGGCTTTGTCATCCCAGGCTGGGGTCCACAAGGAACCGAGAAGTGGTCCAAGGAGAAAGTCTTTATCCCACATTTCCTGACCACAGATTGTGTGCCAGGGTCTGTGCGAAGCCCTTTACACATATTAAACCAGTTGATTCTCCGATAAACCCATGAGGGAGGTGCTGTCATCTCCATTTTACAGATGAAAAATCCAGATATTAGAGAAGCTATTGGTTCACCCAAGTTCACCCAGCTAACTGTGGAGAAGCAGGATTCCCACACGCGTCTCCACCATACACCCAAGCAATCCTGTCTATCTTGGCGATTTCTGTGTCCACCCCTGTTGCTCAAACAAGACAATGAATATCTGCTGAAGGGATGAAAGGCACTTGGCTAATGTCTCCCTTGCTCTGCCTCCCAGCTGGGAGATCTGGTTTACCTTCAAAGTCGTTTCTTCAGACACCAAGATTCTCTCACATGTTTCTATAGGCTGGACCTCTCCTCTCCACAGCTCCACCCCCACCCCCGAGCCTGACATGAGCCTCCATATCCAGGAGCAGAACTCAACCATCTCCAACTTCCCTGGACCGAAAACTGGAGGCCCTGAGACCCGGTTCTCCACACCCTGGAGCAGTGGATGCTGGGTAGACTGCCAGGAAAAGCCCTGCCAGCCCCACTCTTCCGCGGGAGCTCCTGTGGAATGTGGTAAGTGCCCCGTAAACGGCCATGATCACTATTCCTGTGGAACATCAAGGTTTTCTCCATATTGGCAACTGCAGGGGACACATTCAAGCTAATTTCCAAGGTGGAGGCAGATCTGTGAGAGGGGTATGGCCCAATAATAGAACTTCTGACTCACAGAGTGAGGGAGATGCTGCAGGAGTCTCCACCTTGCATTGTCTGAGCTCGGAAATTATTCCATAGACACGGGACCCAGAGGTGCATATGTGGGTCATAATCTATCTCAATACAAGGTTTCTAGAACCATGTGTGTTAAGTCTTTATGGAGGCAGGTCAAGTGCTAACCCCAAAGAGCGAGTAAGAGTCCAAAGTTGTATCAAGATCTAACAGTAACAACTTACTATTACTTTAGTACCTACTATGAGCCAGTGCTATGCTGGGCACAAAGCATACAAAGTTAACCAGACAAGGTCCTTGCCCTCAGCAGTCCCATTGATTGACAGAAGGAAATACACATTGGTGAGCACCTTTTGCCAGACAAGCCTTTGTCAAAGACGACTGGAGAGGGAAAGCATTGGGGTTCTTCCTGTCCCCTTGGCCGCCTTCCCTGCACCCTACATGGATCCACTCACCAATTGTCCCAGCCCCAGAAGCATAGTCAGGTAGAAGCAACAAACTCCGGTGGTCGTTAAAGGTCCCGACTGGGAAGGCAGACTGCTTATATTCAAATCCTAGTTCTTACACTTACTATAGGAGTGCCTTTTGTACAAGTAATTAATCTCACTAGGCCCCAATATTCTCAGCTATAAAATGGAATAATGAAGTCTAATCTATCTCAGTGGGTGTGGTAAGGGTTAAATGAGTGAATGATGACGAAGAGTTTAGGACAGGGCTTGCCACATAACAGGGACGATAGCAGTGCTAGGCGGTGTCGTCAGCCCTGTGCACAGCCAGAGGCAGCACATGGACTGTGACTGACACAGCTCCTGCTTCCAGTTCTTCCCTGCCCACGCTCACAGCTCACACAGCTCACAGCTCACACAGCTCACACAGCTCACAGCTCACACTCACAGCTCACACAGCTCACACAGCTCACACAGCTCACAGCTCACACAGCTCACAGCTCACACAGCTCACAGCTCACAGCTTGCACAGTCCACACAGCTCACAGCTCACACAGCTCACACAGCTCACACAGCTCACAGCTCACACAGCTCACAGCTCACAGCTCACACAGTTCACACAGCTCACAGCTCACACAGCTCACAGCTCACAGCTAACAGCTCACACAGCTCAAACAGTTCACATAGCTTACAGCTCACAGCTCGCACAGTCCACACAGCTCACAGCTCACACAGCTCACACAGCTCACACAGCTCACACAGCTCACACAGCTCAAACAGTTCACATAGCTTACAGCTCACAGCTCGCACAGTCCACACAGCTCACAGCTCACACAGCTCACACAGCTCACACAGCTCACACAGCTCACAGCTCACACAGCTCACACAGCTCACAGCTCACACAGCTCACACAGCTCACACAGCTCACAGCTCACAGCTCACACAGCCCACACAGCTCACAGCTCACACAGCTCACAGCTCACACAGCTCACAGCTCACACAGCTCACAGCTCACAGCTCGCACAGTCCACACAGCTCACAGCTCACACAGCTCACAGCTCACACAGCTCACACAGCACACAGCTCACAGCTCACACAGCTCACACAGCTCACAGCTCACACAGCTCACAGCTCACAGCTCACACAGTTCAAACAGCTCACACAGCTTACAGCTCACAGCTCGCACAGTCCACACAGCTCACAGCCCACACAGCTCACACAGCTCACAGCTCACAGCTCACACAGCTCACACAGCCCACACAGCTCACACAGCTCACATAGCTCACACAGCTCACACAGCTCACACAGCTCACACAGCTCACACAGCTCACACAGCTCACAGCTCACACAGCTCACAGCTCACACAGCTCACACAGCTCACAGCTCACACAGCTCACAGCTCACACAGCTCACACAGCTCACAGCTCACACAGCTCACACAGCTCACAGCAGCTCACACAGCTCACAGCTCACACAGCTCACACAGCTCACAGCTCACACAGCTCACACAGCTCACACAGCTCACACAGCTCACACAGCTCACACAGCTCACACAGCTCACACAGTACACGGAAGGCAGAGCCTGCATAGGGCCCGCCTTCATCTCCAGAGGCCCATCCTGCATACTAACTATTTTAGCTGCCTTAACTGGGCTCTTACTAGTACTTTGCCAAGCACATGGTACACATTGTGCCACTCCGAGTCCTGACCCCCTGTTCAGGTGGGTACTATTATGATATCCATTCTCCAAAAGAGGATACGAAGGCACAGAGAGGTTTAAGCCCAGGCAGGTGACCCCAGAGCGCAAGCTCTGAACCATGAAGCAGTACATTCCACCTTCATCCACAAAGGATGGGAGGCAGCCCTTCACTGCTAAATCTCCCAACACCCCCCGCCCCGCTTGGAGCTCCCTCACCCCCGCCAGAGTGCTGAGTGGAACACAGTCTCCCACGTCCCCCCTCCCTCTGCCCCTGTGGCCTTGCTCACCTCCAGCTTTTGCTGCCGACAGGGGTCCCAGACGGGAGTTACAAAGGGGCAAGTTGGGTGTCTGAGACCATGGCTCCCAAATCCCCCTCAAGATTGGCCCTTGTTGTTATTAGGGGACAACTTCAGAAGCCTCCTCTCCCTGTCAGACTGACTCCTTCCTCCAGGGAGGGTTCTAGAACGGAGCTACACCCCAGTCTCCCCACAGCCACTCCCTGGGGACACTGCCTCACGCAGCCCCTGAGGTGGACAGGTCTTAGTTTGGGCCATTCATAGCTACTCCTTCTCCGGATGGGGACAATGTCACCCCAACAGGAGTGGATTCTCTGTGCTGCACCCCACCCACTCTGGCAGCTCACACAGCCTGGCAACATACACCTTCAACAACATGGCACACAGCAAGGCTCTCTCTACGGTGCCAACCACTGTCTCCCAATACACACACACAGGCACACACACGCACGCACACGCACGCGCACACACACGCACGCATGCACACACACGCACACGCATGGCTTTGGATGCAAGCAGAGCTGGATTCAAGTCCTCACGCTACCACTGTTTGGACCTGTCTCTCTCTCTGGTCCTCGGTTTCCCCGCCTGTAAAACGGAGGAGGGCGCTCCATCGCGCAGAGACCATCCTGACCTAGCCTGTGGGCCTACACGAGCGACCTGAGCCCAGTGCTACGCGAATCGCCCCCCACCCCCCCCCCCCCGCCAGCTGAGGGCAGCCCTGGGGCTGGTGGAACCAAAGGGCAGGAAGCCGAGGACTATCGCAGGAACCACGGCTTCACCGAGGCCTCCTCTTCACGTCCTGTCTCCTTTGGCTTTCCTGGGCCAGCCAGGAGGCACTATAGTTTTGGGGTTACAAGCAAGGACTTGGGACTCTGGGCAATGTGGCCAGGTGGTTGGAGCATTGTCCCATACACTGAAAGGTGGGGGGTTCCATTCCCAGTCAGGGCACATAACCAGGTTGCATGTGGGAGGCAACCGATCAGTGTTTTTCTCCTCCCTCCCTCCCTCCCTCTCTCTCTCTCTCTCTCTCTCTCTCTCTCTCTCTCTCTCTCCCACACACACACACACACACACCCTTAAAAGGAATAAAAAACATTTTTTAAAAGTTTTAAATATGCAGAAAATAATAATAAATGAAATAAAATAAATAAAAAAGCAAGGATTTTGGAATCAGACAGAGCTGGGTGCAAGACTCAACTCTGCCCCTCACTGTCAAATGGCCTAACCTGGTTGAGCCTCAGTCTTCTCAGTTATAAAATGGGGTGAACAATACCCTCCCCTCCCGGGCACCTGCGGGGCTTAAACAAGATCAGCCCCGGGAAGGCTCTGACCTCCATGCTCTTGGGGGTAAATGGTGAGAAGAGTCATGAGCTCAGAGAGCCCCAACCAGGATCCCACCCCACAGGGCTGCGCCTGGCCCAGCAGGGGTCCCCCCTCCCACCCCACCCAAATGCGGTGGCCCTTGGGAGCCGCTCAGGAAGGCAGTTCCTGGAGAGTTTCAACACAGAGTTACCATCTGACCCAGCAAGTCTGCGCCTCGGTGTGCCAAGAGAACCGAACACATTTGTGCGCTTGGACGCAGTACAAACACGTGTACACAAATGGTCTCTGTAGCCAAAAAGTGGAAGCAGCCCAGATGTCCACTGACTAACGAACGGATCAACAACCCGTGATGTACCCACACGGTGGAATATTACTCGGCAACATAGAGGAATGGCGTATGAACATGCTACAACATGGGCGAACCTCAAAAACATTCCACTCAGTGAAAGGACCCAGGCACCACAGGCCACACGAGTGATTCGCCCACATGCAGTGTCCGGACCAGGCACATCCACGGAGACGGAGGTGGACCCGTGGCTGCCAGGGGCTCAGGGGCCGGCGGGAACGCGTGGGTGCTTAGTGAGTGTGCAGTTTCCTGTGGGATGAGGAATGTGTTCTGGAATTAGACCATGAGAATAGTTGTACAGCTGTGCGAAAATACTGAAAACCTCTGAACGCACACTCAAAAAGCGTGATTTTATGGTATTTAAATTATCTCTCTCTCTTTTTTTTTTTTAAAGACTTCATTTGATGAGAGTCTGCGCACAATCAATGCCTTTCAACGCCTCACAAGCCCAGGGAGCCCTCAGGCAGCTCTGGGCCTCGGGGGAGCGGTGGGCACAGCCCCGGGGACCACCAGGTGCTGGGCTGGCCCTGGACAGGCGCCTCCTGAGACAGCACGGGCTCCCTGAGGGGCTGTGCCCGAGGGTCAGGCGGAGCCGCGCTGAAATCCTAGCCCCGCCACCAACCGCAGGCACGTGGTTCAATTCTGAGTCTCGGGCTCCACGTCTGTAAAATGGAAGATGAGATCGCCTACCTCACAAAATTGTGGTAAATATTAAATAAAACCGTCAGGTAAACTGCCTGACAGGTGCAGTACACGTGGTAAATGCTAAATACATGGTGTCCCAAAACATGTATACGTACTTTGATGCTAACGTCAGTGCTTAGTAACATACAGTGCATTTTCAAAACTTAAAAGAATCTACAGAAGTGAGTCCTTTCTTTTGTCGATGCCTGTTTTCAAACGGATGACCGTTCTGGCCCAGGCACTGCGGAGAACGCAGAGCAATGGGATGGCAAACAGCAAGAATCATTCTGCTCAGTGTTGGTGTGCCTTCAATTCGAAGACTGTTGCCAGTTTTGTACCATAAACTTTATATTTTATGTATCCCCATTTTTAAAAAAAAATCTAGTGGCACTTTAGGATAAATTTTCTTTGTTCAAAGCTTCGTCTGGCTTCATCCTTATTTCAAACCAGTTAACCAGGAAAGGAGTGAAAACTAAGTGTGCGTACATTTATTGGGACACCCTATATTTGTGGGGCACTATATCGTTGAGCTCCCCATAAAGACTCCCCAACATCCCTGTCCCCACTTTACACATGTTGCCTGTGCTCCCCCAGGTTCAGGAATGCTGGGATGCATTCCTGGGGGTTGTGGGGGCAGCAGTGGAGACTGGGGGGCCTGGGGGGGGGGGCACTGCTGCAGAGAAGCCAGTGAGAGATGCTGTGGCTGGGCCAGGGCAGTCACAGGAGGAATGGAGAGAGCAGGTGTGAGAAGTACTGAGAGGAGAACGTGGCAGGCCTGTGGGGGTAAAGGAGAAGCACTCAAGGAGAAGTCATCAAGGATGACTGACCACTCCTGGGTTCAGGCTCAGTGGCCAGACAGGTGGTGGGGCTGGCTGGTCTCTGAGTTCAGGGACACAGGGGGAGGAAGATCCTGGAAATGCAAGGTTCACGGAAGAGCTCAGGTCTGAAGGCAGAGATGTGGGAATTACTCTGATGCTGGAGGGATGGATGGATGGATGGAGGGATGGATGGAGGGATGGAGGGATGGATGGAGGGATGGATGGATGGATGGATGGATGGATGGATGGATGGATGGATGGATGGATGGATGGATGGATGAATGGAGGGATGGAGGGATGGATGGATGGATGCTGTGGTACAGGAGGGAGGAGGTGGATGAAGGGATGGATGCTGTGATGGAGGAGGGAGGAGGTGGATGGAGGGATGGATGGAGGGATGTTGTGGTGCAGGAGGAAGGAGGTAGATGGAGGGATAGATGGAAGGATGGATGCTGTAGTGCAGGATGGAGGATATTGAATGGAGGGATGGAGGAAGGGATGGAAGGATGGATGCTGTGATGGAGGAGGGAGGAGGTGGATGGAGAGAGAGGTGCTGTGGTGCAGGAGGAAGGAGGTGGATGGAGGGATGGATGCTGTGGTGCAGGATGGAGGAGATTGAATGGAGGGATGGATGTTGGGATGGAGGAGGGAGGAGATTGAATGGAGGGATGGAGGGATGGATGCTCTGATGGAGGAGGTGGATGGAGGGATGGATGCTGTGATGGAGGAGGGAGGACCTCCTGCAGGAAGAATGAGAGAGAGCAGGTTGGAGGGGTGGAGAACTGATAGCCACAGTTAAAAAGCCAGCAGAGGAAGAGAGATCCTGAGGAACTAGAATACACAGTCAGGGAGGCGGAGCCCAGTCTGGGGACCATGGCAGAGAAGCGAGTCCAGCGGTGCCCAGGGAGCTGAGAGGCGCAGAATGGGGTGGGGGGAATGTGTGTCTATAACAGAACCGATTGTGTCTCAAGGGGGCAACTGGATCTACTTGGCGGCAGAGGGGAGACTCAGGGTGGTGAGCCAAGAGCTGCGTAAGAGAAGTAAACAGTGATGGTGGGAGACAGGGTGGGTGGTCCCGGGAGGGGCTGGGCTTTGTTTTCAAGAGAGGAGAGCCCTCAGGAAAGATGCTGGAAAGGGATGGAGGAAGGAGGGCGTGGCTTCAGGTCAGCGCCCACCGAGGTCTCCTTGACCTTTGGGCAGTCAGGGCCGCTTCCTCCTGGAGACCACAGGGCGCTCTGCAGCTGTCCCTCTGCCACAGCGCTGACCACCTGGACGCTGTCCCGTCTCTGCAGCAGAACAGGAGTGACTCGGGTCCTCTAACATTTCTGCAGCCCTGAGGCCGGAGGAGAAGGACGGACAGAGCGCCAGGCAGGCAGGCTCGCAAGATGGACAGACCACTCGCCCGAGACGCGGCCGGCAGCCAAGCAGGACGGCAGGCCACAAGCAGCTGGACAAATGGCCACAGGGTTGGGCAGGCAAGGCCACCAAGATGTCCTCCCTCCCTCCCCCGGCAGTGCCCCCGCCCCCGCGGCCCACCCGCCAGGCCTGGAGCACCGATTTATCTCCAAATGCCGCCACAATCCCACTATTGGATTTCTAATCACAGACTCCAATGTTCGCAGGATAAATATACTAACAAACTAATTGTTTGTTAGCTCTGAGGTTGCAGCAATCAACACGTCCAGCATGAGCGATGGGCCTCTCCCCCGCTGGAGTGCGGCCTTCCTGAGGCCGGGCCTGGCGCCGCGGGCCCCGCCCGGCCCGGGCTTGGGAGCGGGGTAGGGTGGGCAGGGGGGCGCCCCTGCGCGCGGGCACGTAGCGTGGCCGCCCTGCCCGCGCCTCATCAGTGGCAGACATAAACTAACTCGGTTCCGGGGACCCCAGAGGAGCAGCAGGAACGGTTTGGTAGAGAATTATAGCTGTGGGTGAAATTAGATGTACTCCAAGCCTCAAGGCGGAGAGAAATAAAAAGCATTTTAAATGGAGTGCAGAATTCATATTCCTCAGTCACCTTCCAATAAATAAATCTTGTACCATTTTTTTCTGTAAACAGTGGTTACACTCAGCTTCTATTGTCTCCACATCCATGTGCCGATTGGCCGGGAGCAGCCGGCAGGGCTGCAGGGGCCGGGAGAGGCAGGGGCCGGGAGAGGCAGGGCGGCCTGAGGACCGGGGCAGGAGCGGTGGTGGCCGCCCGGGAGGGGCCCACCTGGAGGGAAGCACCAGGAGTGGCCCCAGGTCACAGCCCAGCCCTGGTCATCCCTCAGGCCTCCCCGAGGCAAGAGGGCTGAGATGGAACGCCCAACCCCCAAGTGTTGAGACCCAGGGAGGGGTCCCAGGCTGAGGCCCATGGAGGACAGGGTGCTCCAGCTCTCTGGACCCCGAACCCTAGGGAAATGAAGGATTCACTAGGGCTGAGAGCTGGGGTGGGCGGTTGTGGGGGTGGGGGGGAGCCCTGCAGGCCTGGCTGTGGCAGCTTCCATTGTTTTTCAGTCTCTTTAAAAGCCTTTGCCTTCCAGGTGCAAAAAAAAAAAAAAAAAAAAAGGATACCTCCTCATGGCTAAAGATGCCGGGAGCACAGAAAACCACAGAGAAGAAAAATATGCCCTGCAATCCTATCACCCTGAAAATCATCACTGTCGATGTTTCGCTCTTCTTCCTTCCAGACATTCTCCAGCGTATCTACGCACATAAATAGGTTTTCCAAAACAGAAACCATCCTTACATGTATTAAGTGCCCAACATGCACCAGGTACTATTCTGAGCATTTTGAATGGATTATCTCTGATGCTAATAATCCTGCAAAAACAAATTGTATTAAATGGAACTGCTCACCTGGGTCACAAAGAAAAACAACATTGGCTTCCCTGCTGCGCACCCTCCACACCCTGGGAGGCAGGCCTCTTACTCCTCCCCCAGGGCAGGGAACTTGCCCAAGGCCATAGAGGGAGGGAGTGGCTGAGCCAGCATGCAAACCCAAGCTGGCCTCCCTCCGAATGTGTGCTCTCAGTCACTCCCCCAAACCCCACCGCGGCCCCCCAAAACCAGATCACAGTGGACAGCCCCCACGGACCCTGCCATCTCCAGTCCAACTTCTCTCGCACTCACACTAGCCATTCTTCTCGGACCTGCAGATACTGTCCATTTCCCGTGGTCTGAGACTGAAGTTTCCACGCCTACCCTGCCACCCCCGCCCCCCTTATGAACAGGGGGGTAGCGAGAGAACTGGCCAAGAGTGTGGATTTGGGCCTAGACAGGCATGGCTTCAGTTCCAGCTCAGTCCCTTGGGGAAGTCACTGCCTCTCTGGACTCACAGGCCTTCGCTGGGAAAGGGAAGCAGTAAGAATCCTCGCTGCACAGGGCCATTGGGCAAACCAAGGGAGACCATTACGTAGCACTTAGCACAGCGCCTGGCCCGTGCTGAGGTCTCCACCAAAGGAGTCAGTCAAGATGGAAACATTCGCTGGGTGATGTCCATTGGTGTCTCTTTGTACAGAAAAGCTTCACCACCCAGGCGGAGTGAGGAGAGGCAGGGAAGCCCTGAGACCCAGCCCTGTCCCAGCTGCCCCAGACCTGGGGTCACTCAGTGGCTCCTTGGGCGGCGGCAGCCCAGGAGGCCTTCCTGGGGGAGGAGGACACAGCAGGACCTGCAGAGATGGACAGGAAGAGGGGATGAGGGTGGGTGGGAAGGAGGACCATGGGCTGCAGCCCTGGACTCAGGGCCACACGATCAAGTCCCAGGCGACTTCCTGACTCCTGCGGGGCTCTCGGTTGGCCCCTTCCCTTTCTGGACCTCACTTCCCTGCTCTGCAAAATGGAGGTGAAGGTGATGAAGACGCACCATTGGAACCGCCAGGGGCCCCCAGTGCGAATGAGTGATGCACCATCAGTGAATGAATGAGCGATGCACCATGAGTGGTTCCCTCGGAGCCCGCAGCAGCCGCTGCCGGCGTGGGGTGGCCAGGACTCCTTTCTTCCCAAGGCCCGTGGTCATTTATTTTTGGTTAATTAAATGGTAAGATTTTCACGTCTGATTATTTACTGCCAGCCGGCTTCATTACCAGCTCCCCCATAAATCACAGTGGGGGAGCCTGGCTCCAGCTCCCCGCCCCACGCCCACTCCCAGGTTGAAGCCCCTGCCCCTGGCAGTGCTGGCCTTTCGGGGCCACGGGAGAGATGGGAGCTGTGACATGTCCTGGCCTGGAGAGCTGCAGGAAGACGTCTCCTGACCCCCAGCCCCAAACGCTGTGCCATCCAGACCCAATGAAGCTGCCCAGGACAGGGTCTCAGGGAGGACTCCTCGCTGCAATAGCCGTGTGCCCAGAACAGTTGGCCTCATCAGGTCATCACAAGCACCTACTATGTGCCAGACCCTCACAAGCCTGAGCTCACTGCAGTGATTAGACCGACCCTTTAAGAGGAGGGTGCGGAAGATTGGAACCCAGGTCAGGCTCCGGGGTCTGTGCCCAGTTACCCTGCCTCAATGAGGAAGAATCACAGGCTCTGGGGTCAGATGGATTCAAACTCCAGCCCCAGCGTCTCCGAGCTGTAGACATTACAGCAAGTGCCTTCACTTCTCTGGACCTCATTCCTCAGTCATCAGGTGGGAACGGTACCCACGGGGCGGGGGGGGGGGGGGGGGGGGGGGGGGGGGGGCGGGGGGCATGGGAGCTATGGAAGTGCGGAATGCTTCCAGAAGATATCAAGGGACCAAGGGACCCCAGTGTCCATCTGCTGCAGCCTGTGCCCTGGACAGAGGAAAACCAGAAGCAGGTGGGACAAGCCACTCAAGGCAGCAAAGGGAACCACTGACGCACTGACCGTGACCTCCAGGAGGCAGGCAGGGACCAGCACCTGGTCCAAAGCTCCACTCCCACCCCAACACCCGCCTGGCAGAATGAGCGCTTAGTTCATACCTGGTGGATGACTGAATGAATAAGTGCGTGATGAGTAAACAAAGGAAGATTAAATACATGAATGAATGGAGGAGTGAATGAACAATCAAATGATTGAGCAAATAGGTAAATGAACAAAAGAACAAACAAGTAATTGAACAAATGCATGAATAAACAATTGGATGGGTGGATGAATGAATGAGTGGGAAAATAGGAGAACAAACAAATGATCCAATAAACTAATGAATGAAAGAATGGATTTAAAAAGAAAGGAATGATAGAATGGAAGAGGGAGGAAAGGAGGGTAGAAGGAGGGAGAAGGGGGGGGGAGAGGAGAAAGAAGAGAGGGCAGACCTGCACAGAGCAGTACCCCAAAGGCGAGTGTGTCCTGTCTCCCTTAGCCCAGCCCCTCGACCAAAAGGCCGTGGGAACCTCACTGCAGCACCCCCAGCAGGTCTGGAGCTCAGGGAGCCCCTCACCGGCGCCTGGACAGCTGGGCTGGGGCGTGGGGGCAGGTGGCTTCGCCAAGCCCTGGGCCTAGTCTTTAACTATTGCATTAAGCATCTGCTTTGCCATTCACGATCGGATAGCATTTTACCCCTGAGATATTTGATTTTATTACCTTCAAGGGAGAAGGCCAAGCAAGTGTTCTTATTGATTTGCACATTAAATATATTAGTAATAAAACAACATCTCCGTAAACCAATTGTAAAATCAATATTAATTGGTACCAAAATATCACAAGTAGTTGAATTACAATTAAGAGAGGGGGTGAGTGGTGCCTCAGGGCACAGGGTGCTGAGGTCCCAGCAGGGAGAGCGGTTGGGGGAGCAGACGTCAGTGTTCCCTTCCCTGAGCCTCAGTTTCCTCATCTGCTAAATGGGGCTAATCATTCTAAGAGCCAATGTTTGGTGTGGGGAAAATGAGGTCATGTATAAACAGTGCCTAGCAATAGCAGGTACCCCCAAAAACTGTTCTCTTTCTCCCTCTGTCTCAATCCCTGTTGTGGGCAAAGTGTAAGTCATTGCCACTATAGTAAGAAAGGGCATTACTGGCTGTGGGGAGAGGAGAGCAGGAAAGACAGGAGCTCTGTGGGGGTACAGTTGCCTGGGCAGGTTTGGGAAGGCTTCTGGGGGAGGTGACTTAAAACAGACCTGCAAGTCAGGAGAGAAGGCGAGGGAGGGGCTCAGGGTGAAGGATGGTCAGGGCCACAATGCCCTGTTGTTATTCAAATGAGCAAAAGCAAGTCAATCGGGGAGACTTGAGGGTTCCTGCAAGGATTGGGCTGGGGAGCTGGTGTGAGAGTTTGGGGTAAGCGGGGGCGGGCCGGCGTCCGGCTGGACCAGGAGCTTCTAGTGACTTCTGCAGGCCAGGCAGCCTAGTGTTTATCTGGCAGGCCGGGTTTATCTGGTCACTACTGGATCCCAGTGCCCAGCACACAGTAGGGCCTCAACAAACATGTTGCCTATTTGGCCATTCTTAGTCAGTCATCAATTTGTTACAAGCCATATTGGTGCCCGCTCAGCCCTGCCTGTCAGCACCAAATTCAGGTGCATTGGCCAACTTCCCTGGACCTGGAAGAGACCATCCCCAGGGTCACCGTGGAGTCACCACGACAGCCACAGAGGAGCCGGTGTCTCCGGCTTCAGCCGGTGCCACTCACAGCCCCAGTTCTCCCAAAGTGCTCAGGGTGTCCCCTGCAAGCATTTCACAGGGGCTTCCAGGACCAGCCCCATCGGCTCCCCAGCCTCTGTGTTCATGGCTGTATGTTTTTCATTGGTTACTAGCCTTCCTCGGGAATGACTGTAGTTCTGTCACAATATCCCTCCGAGGGCGCTACGACATTCACCCCCATTTTACAGATGAGAAAACTGAGGCTCAGAGAAAGGGCCCCAGGTGCACAGCCAGCTGGTGTCTAACTCCAGAGCCCATGCTGCCCTCTTGCTCCTGGTCCCTGCAGGAGTGCTGAAGGGGTGGTGGCAGCTCAGGCACCTCAGCCACCAACGCACACCTCTGGCCCTGCTGCGTCCTCCGGTACCGCTGACTGCTGCACCTCTGGTAGCCGGGGGTGTTGGGGGATTCTTTGGCTCCTTCAAGTTGTCCTAATGACAATACACATATTAATGACAGTTTCAAATAACATGTTGACGAAGGGCCTTGTGCTCTGCTAAAAACTTCTTCCACGTTTTCTAATTTGATAGACTGCAGAGTATAGGGGTTAAGTTTGCATTTTCTGGTCAAAACCACCGCAGTTTAAATCTTGTTTTTTCCACTACCGGTGTATTTGTCACCAATGGCCACAGAAATGCTGGATAGCCAAGTACTTCAAACCCCAGTCACTTACAACAGCAATAAATATTTGTTGCCACGCTCACGGGTCTGCAGGTGGCCGGTGGCTTAGCTGATCTGGGCAGAGTTTGGCTAAGAGACTCTTAGCTGAAGATCAGGTTCATGTTTGCCCGCTGGGTCTCTTCTCACACTGAGACCAGCAGCCACACAGGGGATGTCCCCATGAAAACGGCAGAACAAGAGCCACGTAAAACCATGAGGCACATTCAAGGCCACTGCTCATGTCAGGTCCATTAACATTCATCGTCCAAAGCAAGTCCCATGGTCGAGCGCAACATCAATGGGGCAGGGAACTACACTCCATCCGTGATGGGAGTGGGATGAAAGATTTGCTCAACAATTATCCAAACGATCACAGGGACCTTGGACCTCTGCTTACTCATCTGTAAAATGGGATATTACACAGTTCCTGTGAGGATCCATGGAGGTCATGTACGTGAAGCCATTAGCACACTGCCTCCTATGTAGCAGGTGCTCAAAACAGGGTAGCTGTTATTATCATCAGCAGCAGTAGTATTAGTAGTAACAGCCATTCCATATTTGAAGCCAATGATGGTGTTGCCCCTTCCCCTTGTCCCAATACTCCCACCTTCCTCCTTCCCTAGGGGCTTGGGGAATGACCTGGCCATTCCCCTGTTCCAAACCAGATTCCACTACTGACACAGCCCAACCCTCCACCAGCAGAACCAGTGCCCGGTTGGCTGTGAAGCTTGCAATCATCCAGTCTGCCCAGGTGCTGAGCCAGCAAGAGAGGATTTTGATTGGGCGCAGGACATCCTATGGTCCAAGTCTGGGCCTCATGATCCTGTGATGCTTTGCTCTCTGGCCCCAGCATGTTAGCAGCTTCAATGGATGGAGGAAGCTGGCATTCTGGGCCCCCATGTCATCTGGCCCACTTGCTGGCTGACTGAGTTCATGCCCACAGTTTACCCAGGAAGACTCGTGAGAGCCCTTCCCTGACCAGTTTCAGGCCCCACAGTGCCCGGGACTTCCCCTCCTGGCTCTCAGCCCAACCGTGACTCCACGGTTATTGACACATGTTCAAATTCTGATTCCCTGGTCAGAAGGCAGGGACCGTGTTTATCTGGTCCCTACTGGATCCCAGTGCCCAGCACACAGTAGGGCCTCAACAAACATGTTGCCTGCAGGCATGAGCCTATTTGGCCATCCTTAGTCAGGCATCAATTTGTTACAAGGAACACAACCCACACACACTGAAATAAGGGGAAATTGTGTGTGTGTGTGTGCGCGCACGCGCGCGCGTGCATGCAGGGGTGGTATTGGCAGAGCCCAGAAAGTGGTGGGACAGGCAGCCGGACCCCATGAGGAAGTAGGACCCAATGGAAAGGGCATTGGTACCAGACCAACCTGCTGCCAACCTTCTCTCGGGTTTCTGCTTCCTTGGTGTCTCTGCACGCCTGGCCTGACCTTGACCCCACACAGCTTCACACACCCACAGAGGCCAGCCGGAGACTGTGGCTCAAATGCAAATTCCCAGTTCCAAGGAAAAAGATGGGGTTGGTTCCAGGTGACAACGGTCAGGTGCCCTCTGTGCCGTCCCTGCCAGGGCCACGCTTCGGGCTGAAGGAACAGATCTCAAAGCAGGTGAGCATAGTAATCCCACTTCCCAAAGGAGGAACCTGAGCCTGAGGGAGGGAGGAGTTACCAATCCCACCTCCCGGAGTGGTTGTGGGTGTCAAATGCTCTACGACAGGGGTCCTCAAACTTTTTAAACAGGGGGCCAGTTCACTGTCCCTCAGACCGTTGGAGGGCCGGACTATAGTTTAAAAAAAACTATGAACAAATTCCTATGCACACTGTACATATCTTATTTTGAAGTAAAAAAACAAAACGGCAAAAACACCCGCATGTGGCCCGCGGGCCGTAGTTTGAGGACGCCTGCTCTACGAGGTCATCATTCTCATTTCTGTCACGAAGCGTGGTCTGGGCCAGGGCCTGCCAGGCCCTTTCCCTGCATGATGGCACTGAATCCCCAGAATAATCCTTTAGGTTTGCTGTCTCGATTGTGGCCACTTTACAGAGAAGAATACTGGGGAACAGAAAGGGCAGGTGCCGTCCCCAAGGTCACACAGGGCTCAGATTCCAAAGAAGGTGTCTCTGCCTCTATACGCTGCATTTGCATACTCCTCTCTGCTCCCTCTGTTGCTAAGGGTGTCCTTGGATGTCGCTGACCCTGGGCGAGGACAGACGAGAAAGCACTGCAAAAGCTGAGGTCCTGGGGTCCCAACGACCTGCCACCAAAAGACGCCGAATGGAAGGCTTGGTTTCCACCCCCAGGAGCCACAGGGAGTGCTCATCTCTTCTTTTTTATTGCCATTGGTCTAAAGCAGTGGTCGGCAAACTCATTAGTCAACAGAGCCAAATATCAACAGTACAACGATTGAAATGTCTTTTGAGAGCCGAAAACCAACTTCTGTGCATGGGCCACGAAGTTTCAATCGCACTGTATGTGCGCACCCACGCGTGGTATTTTGTGGAAGAGCCACACTCAAGGGGCCCAAGAGTCGCATGTGGCTCCTGAGCCATGGTTTGCCGACCACTGGTCTAAAGACATCCATTTTTTCTGCTGGCCACCCACGCTAGGGAGGGCAGATTTCAGGGGAAGAAGGAAGGGGCATGGGAGGGGCACACAGGGCATGAGGTCTGGCCGCACGCGGCCCACATTTGAGGAGGGCTTGCTCAAGGGTGTGCACAGGCCTGTGTGTTTCTGTGTGTGCGTGCGCAGGCAGTGTGTTGCTATTCATTATTGTTTTTAAATTTTTTAATTTTTCTTCTTTTTTCCTTAAGAACTGCCATTTCTGTGGCCTTTACCAACTGAGCTTTGATAAGTAATTCCAGCCAGTGAGACTCAAGCATTCCTAAGAAAAGAGGAACATAGGACTCTCCCTCTCCCTCTCCCTCCCCCGCTCCCCTAGCTCAGCCCTATCATCAGCAAGGCCCATGGAAGAGAAGGAAAGATGGCAGTGGGGCAGTGGTCTCCCCCATCTTTCCCTGGGCCCCGAGGTCTGGAGCCCCACTCTCCCACCAGGAAGACAGCAACCGCGGAGGAGACCTCGGCCGCTCCCTGGGGGCGGCTGGAGGGTGTCGGCACCTCCCCGCACCGTTCCCACGTTGTAAATAATGCTGAAAATGAGTGGTTTTTAAAGAGTGTCCAGTGGGATTCCGGAGCCTTGTTTTAATTATACAAAAACAGCATGGGTGCTCGGGCAGATGTTGGCGCTAATTGTTTTGAAAGCAAGCCCTCTTTGGCTTCACAGATCCTGCATTTGGGCACATTTTTATGCAATTCCCCAGCCATGCAGGTGAGGTCGTCCCTCTGCTGAGCAGGCAGCCGGCTGCTCCCCACACCCCCACGCCACACGCACCTCATCCCAAGCCCCAGCAGCCCTGCAGGGGAGCAGGGGAGTTGGGGTGAAAGGGAAATCGAGGAGGAGCAGACCAGGAGTTTGCATTCAGGGCCCCTCCTCTCCCAATATTGTCCCTACCCCCTCCTGGCTGTTCTCGGGGGTCCTCTAAAGCCACCAGATGAGAATTCTTTTCTTTTTTCTTTTTATTAAATATATGTTTTATTGATTTCAGAGAGGAAGGGAGAAAGACAGAGAGAGATAGAAACATCAATGATGAGAGAGAATCATCGATCGGCTGCCTCCTACACGCCCCACACTGGGGATCGAGCCCACAACCCAGGCATGTGCCCTGACCAGGAATCGAACCATGACCTCCTGGTTCATGGGTCAGCGCTCAGCCACTGAGCAACACCAGCCAACAGATAAGAGGACTTTTCGAAGCTGACAATAGTGTCGGGAGGAAGAGGCAGATGGAAGAAGCCAGGGAGAGAGGGATCCACCGTTATATGTCCCTACTATGCGCCTGGCCCCCTGAATACATTACCCAATTTAATGGTGCCCGCCCATCCGTTCTGCAACTTCAGGGGCGACCAGAGAATCAAATAGCTACAGAGCAAGCCGACGTCACACAGCTTGATGCCCACATAGTCGAGGTCACGGTCTCTACTCTTTCTCCTGCACAAGGAGGCTGGAAAGGAGACAAGGAACAGGGTGGGCCAAGGAATCTCCGAAGAAGAGATGAGGGGATGGT